>CM044439.1:109002651-109018459 GCA_024363595.1 Xenopus borealis
GGGCCCTAGGGACCAACGATCAGATCACAACGGAGGAGATACGGGCAGTCGGATCGCAGAACCGCATCAACGAACAGATGAGGCTGCAATTTGACAGGATTTTTAGTCCTGTTCGATCGACATCTGGCTGATTTTCAGCCAGATATCGATCAGGTAAGCACATCAGAGGGCCCCACGCACAGGTTGATAAGCTGCCGATTCAGTCTGTCAGCAGCTTTTATTGGCCCGTGTATGGCCACCTTTACATTTGAAATCAGGATTCAGAGTTTTCCGGGTTAAGGATCTTCCCATAATTTGGATCTCCATACCTTAAGTGTACTAAAAAAATAATTTAAACCCAATAGGATTGTCGTGGCTCCAATAAAGCTTAATTATATCTCAGCAGGCAGTACAGGGCTGCTGATACTTCTTCTGCTCAGTATAAAAAAATAATTTATTGCTACAGAAAAAAAGGATATATTTTTTAAAAAATTTTAATAATTTGATAAAAATTTAGTCTATTTAGTTATTGCCAATTTCCACGTCTTTTTATTGATCTTTGGCACACCACTGACTTTTCCATATTTAACGTATACAATCAATTCCCTGGCTGCTTCTTCTGCACCTCGATAGTTTTTAAAGACACGCACACAATCTCATAATAAAGTTAAAGTACTATTAATTCACTTATTATGGCAGAATAACAGTACCCACATAACATGTCTTTAAATTTTTTCCCCTGGTTTGTTTGCAATTAAATGAGGAAGTAACACTATTTAGCAGTCTAAATTGAAACTAAAATATTGTTGAAGAGGAACTAAAATTACCATACAACCTAAAACAAATAAATAATACGTTTTTAGTATGGTCATTATTTTTTTTATAAGAATCAGCCTTCCTAGTCTAGCTCTGTCTAGTCTCCAGCTGAAATTGCTATCTAGGGGGGTTATTAATCAAAGTTCACATTTTAGAGCTATGTGAACTTTTTTAGACCTCGAATTAACTCACAAATTGAATGGTTTTTAATTTAAGAAAAAATTTCAATGCAAAAAACACAAATAAGTTAATTGGGGTTAACATCCCAAAAACTCAAATTGATCGAGTTTTTGGTGGAAAAATACTTGAATCATTTGATTTGATCAAGTTTTCGAGTGAAGCCCCCAACAAAAAAGACTTGAACATCATGAAGTCTATTAACATCTTCAAATGGTTCAAGGGACCTCTGCCTTTGAGTTCTATTTTTTTTTCCGAAAATATCGACATTTTGACTCAAAAATACCATTGAAAAGTCATTTTTTTTCATGGAAAAAACATCTGGACCTTTAATAAATCTGCTCCTAGTTGTCGGGGTCACTGATAACCAGGCATCACTATATGAAAGACAACATATTTATGAAGCTGTGTTTTGGATGTAGGCAATAATGTAAAATTTAGGTTTCTTTTCTGAAAAACTTTGTAAAAAAAATAGTTTTCACCATTGCTGCTTTTTATTAAACAGGATTTTTCTGATGTAATTACCTTTGGCTATAATGGCTTGTATAAGATAGAAGGCAGTGTACAATAATTATGCAAACTACAATGATAAGGTTGTGTAAAAGAAAATACATACCTTTATAATATTACGCTGACAATTTCATTACACAACATTTTACACAGTTTTTCCAGTGTCAATAATTTTACACAGTTTAATAAATTACTGCCCTGAGCAACAAGAAGCAATTTTTGCACAATATTGACATTCTTTAGTTTTGGGTGTTTCTCTGCCACAGCTATTGCATATGGGTGTTAAACAACCTAGTTTGTAGTTCCATGGTGCATATTCATGAGCTTTAGGGCATGTTTTTAGTTGTATATACCTAGCCCATAGTGCTTTAGGGTAGATTCTCCTGTTTTAGGATCACAGTGAGGATGAAATACCTGACTCAGCATAAAATAATCTATGGGATGTCCTCCACCAATGTCTGAATTACAGGGAGTTCTCGAGTTACATACACCCAACTTACATACAACTTGTAATGTATGGAGTCCCAAACCTGGAACTAACTACAAGGTTCCTGTCTAAGCCCACTCCTCTGCCTGTAGCAGCTGCCTTTGGCTTTGGGTGGAGCCCTCTGCTACTCCGATGCTGCCAGGTCTTCATGCAGGAGAACAAGTGAGAGAGTTCTGGTGAGCAAGGGAACCATACGTGCAAACAGGAACGGAGAATAGAAGCGTAGTCAAAGGCAGGCCAGGTTGATGCCAATACAGGAAGCGCAGTACAGAATCAAAGGCAGAGATCGTAGTCAAGGTCACAGGCTAAGTCGGTACACAAAATGGCAGATAAATGGGATCTGATAGAATGGTCGAGATACAGGCAGGCGTCGGGAAAGGCAGTAGACATGGGCTGGTAAGCAGGGTCACACTGGTCTGCTGGGGTCCCGGGAAAAAACCCGGTGGACCATGGCCTTGGACCCCTTGGCCCTTGCTCCAGTTAATTTGCTCTCACATAATATTTTGTACCATGTAATGTGGTCAATGAGCAACATACTAGGGCAGTGATCCCCACTAAAATCAGAAGTACTCAGTGGGCCCACAATGCCTGCTATAAACATCCATCACTCTGCTTCTTCCCACATAGCTGTTCACTACTGCATGCCTGCCAGTACCTCACTCACCTCGCAATCGCTTAATCTGGTTGGAAGTTGGAGCTGCTGGGGACCCTGCTGACGTCAACGATCCTGTGCTGGTAGCTATTGGCCTGCTATGTGCCTGCTCGGAAATTCTATGTTCAGGGCTGGATTGACATAGCAGACGCCCCTAAGCTTGCTGTCATTCGTCGCCGCCATTCCCTCCCTTTTATTCGCACACATTTTTGGAGCAAATGGGATTGATGCACGGGAAGTTTGAAAAGCTATTGTATCTCTTGGGCATCTCCAGTGTTTTTTAACCAATGTGTGTGTGTTTGGTCAGCATGCCGCCCTCTAAAATCCTGCCGCCCTGGCCCGGGCCTTGGTGTCCTTTACACAAATATGTCTACATTAGGATCTGGATGTAACGGGCTAGATAATCAAAGGTGGAGGGCTGGGAACACACATGAAATTTATTACTGCACTGAACTCTCCCCGCACAATTTGTTTCTCACTAGCAGCCCAGCCCCCGTGGCAAGCTCATGTCGGCTAAGAATCTTTACAGGACAGACCCTTCCAAGCCAGGCAAGTCTGTGATTTACAAACTAGCAAGATTTGGTGTTTTTTTTGTATCCCCTTTCTTTTCCCCAATCATTGATCAACACCTAGGAATAGACTCTTATAACTGACTTGGTTCCTGACCAGGCCCGGACTGGCAATCTGTGGGTTAGGGCAAATGCCAGATGGGCTGCTATAAGGTGCCATAGAAAGTCAGTATTTAGTGGGCTGGTGGGGGCTGTTTGGGTTTCTTTGTGGGCTGATTGGGCCTCTGTGTACCTGAAATGCCAGGGCCTATTTTGATTCTCAATCCAGTCCTGTTCCTGACCCTGTTTCACATGAGTGATTGGATCAGCAGCATGGACTGGAATTAGCTGCACTTTGTAATGTGGTTGACAGAACTTTTCATCCTCGTTTACTTGACTCATGGGGCCCTCTGCTAAGGTTTATCTCCATGTTATCTGCCTCTGGGACAGATCAAGGCAAGTACAATAGCAGATGCAGTGGACCAGACTGTAAAGGAAAGGTAATAGCAACATAATAATAAGTACAAAAATAAAAAAGGGATGGACAACAGAAAATGCTAAAGGCAGGCTCAGGAGGAAAGTGAAGAGGTAGGTAGGGCAGTACAGGTGACAGAAAAAGTGTACTGTATATCTAGGGATATGGCAGACCCATCTAATTGACATATGCACATCTGCTTGATCTATTTATCAAATATTTTTGAGGATACTTTAACTGAATTGCTGTAAAAGATTTATCATATAAATATATATACAGTAGAACTGTATATATACAGTAGAACCCCCATTTTATGTTTTTCAGGGGACCAGAAAAAATGGTGTATAATCCAGGAAAATGTAAAATCATGTAAATGTATATATATATATGGGACCACAAAACAACAACGTAATACAGAAATCTCAGGGGATGGAAAATAGGGGTTCTAAAGTGCCCAGGTCAACATTGTTGACTATAAAAATTTTCATTTAGCCAGGTCATTATATACAGTATCTAGTAGAGTCAAAGTCAACTGGACATCTAGGGGCAGATTTACTAAAGGGCTAATTGACTAATGATGGTGACGATTTGCCAGTGTTGGCACCCTCAGGCGCAGGTGTCACTTCGCTAGGGAAGGGGATTTACGCTAGCGTTGCTTCACAACTCTTCACACTCACCAAGCAAATTTTAGCTCTGGCAAATGGACGTTACTCTGCAAATTCACTAAGATGTGGATTTTACTGAACGTTACCTCTTTCAGCAGACTTGCCTTCACCAGTTCTGACCAGGGAAGTGCAATGGAGTGCTAGAGCATTATAACAACTCTATTGACTTTATTAAGGTATCCTTGGCATGTCTAGTTATCAGTGTCAATGTAATGTATTAGATGCACTGTGTAACATAAAGGGGTGCATTGCTCGCACTGCCGAAGTAACGCTAGTGAAAAAGCTTCTGTTGGCTGGGACTAAACTTTGCATTGCAGTAAATTAGAGTTGTCTGAGCAAATTTTAGCCTCCCGAAGTGTTGCGATGGCTGTGAAGCAGTCACTGACTTTTCACCTTGCAAAGTGTTGCGATGGCTGCGAAAAAATTTTGTCACTGACAAATTTTCGCCAGTTAGTACATTTGCCTCCTAGAGTGTTCTTGAAAACTTTTCACCACTCATTCACCATTCAAGTGGCTTCTTCAGTTCAACTGAGCGGTAGGGAATTCCCTGGCATTTAAACCCTTGAAGGTAGAAAAGTCACAAACAAGTCATAATGGTAAAATTGACAGTAAAGTGGTAGATACAGTATCTCAACATTGTAGTTTTTTAACCTCATAAGGAGTAGTAATTCTATAACTTAATTATGTTATAGAATGGCCAATTCTTAGCAACTTTTCAATTGGTCTTTATTTTTTATAGTTTTCAAATTGTCTGCCCTCTTCTTCTGACTGAAACCACTGCCTGGTTCCTAGAGTAATTAAGATCAAATAGATTGGTGCAGAACCTCTAAACTGGAGAGTTTAACAAGATATTTTAATTTAATATTCCATTTCAGTTCCATTTTTTTTAATAAAAATGTTAATTTTGACATTTGTTTGTGGGCACTATTTTGTACTAGGGGTGGCTGCAGGCCTTAGAGACGAGGTTTCCTGTTGGTCCCAGGGCACCCCAGTCTGACACTGTTTGTCAGTGTCAGGCAAGGTCAAAAACAGATCAGGACCACACAAGAATCGCACCCAGGAACTATAGGAATAGATCTTTACGTTGGGCAATGATTACAATGCAAAGAGTCTTTTAAATTTCAAACGGCAATCGAATGATGACATCATGAAGCTAACACGTAAAAACCGGAAGCATGTGTACAAAGGAACAACGTGCATCAGTGCGTTGAAGTCATCATTGAGGACTTCACCCCGATTGGCCCCACTAGACCACAAGGGGCAGGTGAATTTATTACACAACTCATACTTTTCTTGACTTTTATTTAGAATTTAGCTTTAAAAAACCACCTGCTACAATCCCTTCTGGCATTTACTGCAGAGCATAGGAATGTAAAAATAAATATGCACAGAAAGGTAAAAATAAATACTGTCTAAGTTGCATTTAATAAGTAAATGTATATAATTCAACTTACATACCATTCAAATTCAACCCTATCTCATATGTAACCCGGTAACTGCATGTACTGCAAAACCTTTGCACCTGGGACTTGGCACAAGAGACCTGTACAGTCCACATTTGCCTTACTGCCAATATTTCTAACAAACAAAACAGGTTTAAATCAAAAACAATTCTCTGTACCATGCAGTATTGGCACACACATGCATAATTCTAACTTGTTCTGTTTCCTGGTGCTAAAAATAACCTTTCGTCCCTAATAACAGAACTCAACTTCCTGCTTTTTCTTTAACTAGTCAGCGACTTTAAGGGGGGGCACATGGGACATAACTGTTTAGTGAGTTTGCAATTGATCCTTAGCATGTGGGATTGATTCAAAAGCAAACAGTTCTGACCCATGTTCCCCCCGTCACTGATTGGTTACTGCCTGCTAACCAATCAATGGAAAGTAAGAGAGCTACAAACCAGGAAGTGTTCTATTATGTTAGACATTAGATTACATTTTTTGACTAACTAAATATATTAGAAACATTTTTTATTTTGCACAACCAATCTATTTTACCCAGCTTTTATGTTTATACTGAACAATTCCTTTGATGTGATAATGCCCCCAACCATTTATTAATACAGATATAAGAACACAAAAAATATCAATTACAAATGGAAAGAAAATGTAATTCTATGCAACTTCCCAATATAGATGACATATTTTTCACTGAATTGAAATTGAATTTCACTGTATTGAAAGCACTGTCTGTCTGTTTACATTTTCTGCAAGCCAGCTGATTAACAGACCTGGAGAAAACTGACAATTTCATTTACAAATAACTCTAAAACCACTGAAGGATTGTAATTAACGTAAAAAATATTGGAAAGCTGCTTAGAATAACATTCTCTATGTAGTTTTTCAGTGCAGACATCTTTAAATTTTGCAGATTAAATTTGCCAAACAGAATGTCCCCTGTCCTCCCATGGTGTATATAATCAACTGAATTAATATTTATTATCTACTTTTTCCT
Organism: Xenopus borealis; assembly: GCA_024363595.1. Lineage (NCBI taxonomy): Eukaryota > Metazoa > Chordata > Amphibia > Anura > Pipidae > Xenopus > Xenopus borealis. The sequence goes on from CM044439.1 coordinate 109,009,418, forward strand.
AACTGGCTATTGAAATCATGTAAGCAGGATAAAGGCTGCCTATTCAAATGAATATAGCCACCAGCCCTTGTTTATCTACAATCACACAAAAGCTGTAGGTGCAGTTTGGCAGCTGAATACATTTACAGCAGCACAGGTAGTGGATCATGTGAGCACGGGTTACATGATTTTAATCTCCAGTGAGAAACAAGACACAACACAGTTTGTTGTATATATTAGTTGCTGTAGCTCATCCTTTCATTTAGCCTTTTCACCTCGCCAAGGCTAAGGGGAGCCCATTTATCCCCAGCCTCCCCAGACAATAGTCTTGCAGGAGTAGAGTTTCCTAATTTGGAAAACCATGCAGGCAGTTTTGCCCCAGACAACCCTTCACCTGTCCGGGTGAAGTGCGGACAGTTGGCAACCCTAAGCAGGAAGCAAAGGTTTTCAGACTCTCTTTGCCACAAGACTAGAAGGGGTCCCTTTGTCCTTCCACCTCCAGCCTGTTAAAAACGGTTGGGATGTACCAGTGGACCTCTAAAAAGAGACCCTGTCAATGTAATGTGCCCTCGGCAGGACCAGGTTTGGTAGGGGAAGGAGTAAATACAAAAGTAAGGTTCAAACCACAAATGTAATATTTTTGTCCTCCAAAACAGTAGCAACCAGGGTTCTCTCCTTCCCTCAAATTGTGATCAAAAGATTTCCAAAGAAATGTTGCTGACCGTACCTCAAAACAAGGGGAGACAAAAAACGAAAATATAGTGTAGTATTCAGATAAAGTGAAGTTCACCCAGCAGTGTGAGCTGTTTTTACACTATCAGTGTATTAATCAATGCCCCATTAGTGATTTCTATCTCTTGTGAAATAAAATTTTGAATAGCCTTCTACCACCATCAAACAGTGTACGTGTACAACACAAGAAATTGTAGTACTATCTGAGCGGTACCCACGTAATATCGGGTCTGTGTCTGATTATACTCACAGACGTTTAAGTAGGATATGGCGTTTGTTTACGTCACGGATTATTCCATAAGCTTTCCAATCTGGATAGATAATAAGAGCGGCATGTGCGGAAAGATTTCTTAAAAGATATTTAATATATAATATTGCACTTACAAGAAAATCTTCTTAAAATCACGTTAAAATATGGGATCGTCCTTTCTCAAGGTTTAGATTCCCTGCATGGCTCTGTGTGCGGCTTCGCCTCCGAGGTCGCGGTGGTAGGGGAAGGAGCCTAATGGCCCACCTCCCCAGATCAGTGTTTTTTTCCCGAACGCTATTGCACCAGATTCAAATGTGCAAGTGCCAAGGTGTCTCCAAAAGGAGTTCAAAGAATAAATAAGGATACACATTCATAAAAAGTTCAGCCGTATGCAGCCCCAGCCTATTGGCTGGATTTTAAAATGTCAATACACCCAATGCCCAACATGCTGGGGTACAAGCATAGTGCAGTAGGGTGCTGAAGAATGTTTCTGACATGGGTCATAGTGTTCCTCAAAACCATGATTTTCTGGAACCCCAGGGATTTTTTTATTGGTGACTCTTCTTTGAGCCTTAAAGGTCAGTAATTCCATTAATGCATGTTAAAATGCTTCACATGCCAATAGTTCACAGAAAATCAGAAGCAGGGATTTTTTAGCATTTCATCATACAAATTTTTTCTTTAGTTCTCATTTTCTTTTCCTCTTTTAAGCTAACCCAAGTGTCGCAATCCATCTCCCTGACAGCTGTGTTATCACTGTTACTCATAGCTGTATAAATTCTTAAGTGTGTAAGCCAAGAGACTGCAAAAAAAATAAATTAAACTTAAAACAGAATTAAAAGGTTTAAGATTTTAAATGTTTTATCTCCATACAAAAATCCAGTGTCATTTAACACATATTAATTAAAGGAAAGTATGCAGTGTCAGACTGGGGGTGTCCTGGGACTATCATCTTAGGGTTCCACCACCCCAGCTGCGGAGGCCCCCTACTCCCATTACAAACTATTACAAACCTTCTTCACCTGAAGCAAGCCCTGCTAACCAACCTACAACTAAAATATATCTGCTGCAAATTTGTTCTCCATTCCTCCCATGAACTCCCATGAACTTGAAATTCGAGTTAAAAATGACCAATCGAATTTTTAAAACTTGGGTGAATGGGCTCGACACGCAAATTCAAATTGAATTCGATTCGAGTTTTTTTTTAGAAAAAACTTGATTATCAGGAAGGCGGCAAACAATTCCAAATTGACGTCTCCCATAGGCTAAAACAATTCGTCAGGTATAAGGTGGCAAATAGTCTAATTCGAATTCTTAATGGGCCGGTACCTGATAAATTTCAAAAATCTAATTCTAATTTCTTTACTCACTATTCCCTAGCTGAATTTCACTAAAAAAACTTGAAAATTAGAATTTTGAAATTCAGATTTTCACTTTGACCCTTGATCTTCCATTAAAAGTATGGTTCCATCCAATTTAGCTGCAGCAATCACAAAACACACTATAAGACAGCAGACACTTTCCCAAACTGAACTGTCCACCCTCAAAGCTGGGCCTGAGCACCATACTCCTATAAACCAAAAAGGGAGAGTTTCTAAAGACTATTGAGAGAAGCTGATAAAGGGTATGGAATAGCTTAGTTGTGCATAAAGGTGGGTTAAATTGTGATTGCTTACGCAGGAAAAAATGGGTTTTATGCTAAAAATGCTTTATTCAAAAGAAGATCTTTCAAAAGGACATAAAGACATCTCTTGAAATGAGAAGACAAGAGGTTTCATCTAATTACTGATTACTGATTAATGATTACTAATTACTGAAAGATTACAGTCGGAAAAAAATTGGTGGATGCATTTTAGCAAGTAAGGAAATACAAAGCTACTATTTTTAAAATTCTAATTCAGAGACTGTTTTGGAATAAGGAATTCATTTGCTTTCACTTCTGTGGCAACTTGGAAACATTTTCATACTTTTCTCTGAATCAGCTACAAGTTACATAGGATTTACTGTGAGATGTCACGCATGTCAAGTCACCTACATTTCTCAGAGTTCACCCTAATTCTTTCATGTAGTCACACACACACTAACAGACCTGTCACCTTTCATGAATAATTGGTGACTAAATTTACCCTCTCCATTAAAATGCATGCACTTAAAATCCTCCAAAGCAGCTGAGCAGATGGGGGAATGGGGTCAGACTGAGCGCATTGTAGCCTGAACCAAGGTGTCCCTGGATGAGTTCTGGTTGTCATTTCTGGGTTGTAGGCATGGTCAATGTGTTTTACCCTTTGTTATCTAAAGTTGAATCTATACATATGTAATCAGTAGAGATTTATGGCACATTCTATTACATCCTTTATATAAAACCCAGTCCCCCATATGTAATCAAAGGCACAACTTTTGAGCAACTCAGAGCAACCCATAATAAAATGACCAGTAAATTCTACCTGCTGATTGTTTGCTATAGGTCATAAGACCTTTGTACCTTTTATGTTGCTTTTTAAATATTACTGTGCCATATATATTACATTTTATGATACAGTGCTAGGCAGTGTTGTGGGAATTCACCAGAAAGAGGAGACCACTTTAAGTTTATTGACACAAGCTGTTGCAAAAGGCATAATACAAAACAAAACACAAGGTGGGGGTTTTATACAGTACCCCTTCCTACAACACACTGTTACAAGATAGAAAAACAGTGATGATGAAACAATGGCTTGGGAGCTGTACGTAGGAACCTTGAAGGAGTTGTACCTCTCAATTGGGCCCTATGAAACAATTAAACCATACATAGTACCGATAAGACCCCACTCTTGAAATGTTACAGTTGTGGTGAAGCAATGAAGAGGTCATTTGTAACTGCTTCACTGTGTCCTTGATAGTCAACTTAGAATAGTACTGACTAATGAAGGGAAGCATGAATCTGCAAGGAGGACTCTGTGTATACTGGGTCAGGCCTGCTAGACAAAAGTTAACCCTTACAGTAAATGTAACCATTACAGTAGCTAAAGATTATAAATTTGCAAAACCCAATATCTTCTGGAAAGAAAGCTGAACGTTAAAAGCTTCTTTTTATATCCCCTCAGTATTATCAATATGACTATATCATATATCAGTTTTTAGCCCAAACAGCCAAGTATATGACCAGGGCTGGATTTACATTGCGGGTGCCCCTAGGCCCACTATCCCCAGTGTTTCTGAACCAATGTGGGTGTGGCTGCTGGCTGGGCAGCATGCCGCCCCCTAAAATCCTGCCACCCTAGGCAGGGGCCTAGGTGGCCTTTCCACAAATCTGGGCCTGTAAATGACTGACATCAAAGAGATGTCAATAAGTACATACACTTCTACAAATTTTGTGTCCCAAAAGCAGCGATGATTAGTGATGATCCCTAGCATATTACAAAGTACAGTAGACCAAGTTTCAGAAGTGGAATCAATCCTCAAAACACTATAGCATGTGAAATAAATGAAAATATTTGATTGGCAAGGCATGCTATGCTATGTCTTTATTTCCATGACAGGGGAGAAAACTTGCTGATGGTGCTAGGATTATGTATAGAACATTTATATTTTTTATTGTTAGTAATTGTGGGACTGAATACTAGCAATTATAAAGCGGCAGGATTTTAGTGGGCGGCATGCTGCCCAACCACACCCACATTATTTCAGAAATTAAAATTTCCTGTGTGCCAATTCCCATTGCTCTGTCCTGATGTTGAAAATTTAAGCAAATAAAAGGGAGGGGAGAGGGGACAGGGGCGACAAATGACAACGGGCCTAGGGGCGTCCACTAGGTAAATCAGGCCCTGATTATAGAATCTTACCAAACTGTCTTTTTTTCTGCAAAATAGTGAAGAACTTGATGAAAAGTAGGATTTTTAATGGATCAGTGCATGGTCTGGAAGTCCGAATACAAATACAAATATTGGAATACAAATATTTCTTATGCTTGTCATTATGAATTATACCACAGGAATCCATTGAGTGTCCAAGACATCCTCCTTCCATTTATGATAAGCTCCCCAATTTTTCATTAATCTAATCTCTTTTGAAAGTTTGTGCTGATTTTGCATTGCTATATCATTTTTTGTTCTGCATCCCATGTATACTATATACGACAAAATGTCTTGTGTGCCATTGCTGGGTCGTACTGGGGGTCATGCATCTGACATCTCAGGCCCCCCCCCTATGGCCCCCCTGCAACGCATGTGTGCATCCAGTGTTCTTCGGGCCAGTCGAGACATTGCAGAAGTGCAGGGTGAGGCCCAGTCCAAGGGGCAAATTCACTAAAGTGCGAAGCGTCTAACGTTAGCGCTTATTCACCAGTGTGACATCACTTCACCAATTTACTAACAGTGTCCCTGGTGAAAATTCACTAGTGAAATAGATAGTCTAGCGCAACTTTGCACCCTTACGCCAGGCAAAGTAGCACACTGATGAAGGGACATAACTAAGCTAATTCACTAAGATGCCAATTTTACTGAATGCGTTAGGCTTTAGTTCACCAGGTCAGACAATAGATAGGAGTTTGAAAAAAAAAAACTTTAAATATTTTCAAAGTCCCAAAAAAACTTGTGCGTCTTTTACTTTTTTTAGGGTAATTGTCTGAAAAATAGCATTAGCTTGTGTAGTGTAATGTAGTGGCTGTAACATATACTTCTATTATATGTTTAACTTTGCGCCTCATTCAAATTAGGCATCGCTAGAGTAAATGCGCCTTGCCTGACGCAAAGTTGTGCTACCGTTTGCAACTTCGCGTTTTATTGAATTTTAGTGACCTGGCAAAACTATGCCTGGCGAAGTGCGGCGAACGTCGGCGAAGCCAACGCTAGCGCATTATCAACGCTTAGAGAATTTGCCCCCAAGCCTGTGCTATTGCTATTAATGTAATGGCACAGTGAGCAATTTCAGGAATTATTTAGTGTTTTGTAGCTCCATATGAGGTGCTGGGAGGCCAAAGTTATACCACACAAGAAAAAGTTGTGCTCACCACTAATTTTTAAAACCATTAGGCGTGGGGTGCAATGAGGCTGTGACCACAAAATACATAGACAAAGACAAAAGGTCCTCTGCACTCAACCCATTATCAATATATTTAAGACATTGAGACATTCTGTGCATACAGCTACTAAAAAATGCCTTACCCAACAGGGATTGTTTGTCCATATATTGCAATATATTTAAGCTGGCCAACTACGTCAAAGTCATCCCATATCTGGCCAGTCCTACGCTCAATGGTTATACCAGCCATGTTAGGGGAACATGAGCAACCCATGGATAGCCACATGCATGCCTCTTATCGCTGAACAAATCTGTAGGTCAATCGGGAGATACTGTACTTCAGGTATAAGTCACATTGGACCCTTAATGTCTGTGCAAGGCAAATGTAAAATATGGGAACTGGTGCAGATGGCATTGCTCTAGGCTCCAGATGCAACCAATGCAAGGTAAAGTGAGCGCATTGCACTCTGCTTCAGAAAGGCACGTTAGCTAAGTGTATGATCCCTGTCACCTGTCTGTCAACTACTACTCCTAACAAGGTGCTCATATGTAATTCCGAAGAATTAATTCTATTCTGGTCTCCATACAAAGACTATTTCCAGTTTTATTGTATACAAATAAAACACATCTATATAAGAACATGAACTGTGTTAAGTTGTGCCACTCTGATTTATTGTAATATAATATTAAATATAGGGTTAACGTCCAACGCCATTCAATTCTTCAGATCTGCGTTTTAATAAGGTATCTAAGCACAAAGGTCTTCCAGTTACTGAGTAACCTTATCAGCTTCAGGGAAGGCTGCTACCGATTCCATAAATCTGAGAATTGTCTTTGGCACTGCACAATGGTCATTTATTATTTCTTCAGTGCATTCCCCCTCATGGCACTTTTGTGGTTTTTATACAAATGGCCGGTAGTTGTCACTGTGCACAATACCTGCATGGACCAAGGACTAAGTGATGTGAAGAATGTGTAATATTGCTTTAAGATGCATGTTATTGTACTGTTGCTGTTTATTATGTTTGTTCAAATGCTTTCCTACTAAAGGGGAATATGTGGTGTTTATACAAATGGCCTGCAGGTGTCACTGTGCACAAGCATTATACTGTTCCTACACTGTACTTTCTACACAGCTTAAAGTGATAGAGTTAAATTTCCTGTTGAAGTGTAATGGCTGCATGATCCTGCTAATAAAGTTATACTCTACTCCACTTCATCTACCAAAACATAAAAACTTTCTAGGGGCTTTATATTCAATTCTGAAATGGAAAGGGCATGTGTAATGGTGAAACCAGGCTTCTTGCAGACATGTCAACAGTAACAACTGTATCAGCTGTGTTTTCTAACAAGATGCAGGCTCCCAACCTGGGCTGACTTCCAATATCTGTCCTACCTTTATATGTCATTAGGCAAAAGAGGAATTTTCTGCCTTCCCCACTTCCCTATATAATGTGGGAAAGGGCGGGGGGAGACTGGACTTTCCCACTGTAGAATATTCCAGGGGAAATTCCGTAAGGGCCAGCCTTAGGAATTGGTGCCACCTGCTGGTCAAACTGTACATTGAACTATTAAAATCAAAATATATATTTTTAGTTCTTACACATGTACTAAAATTAAAGTACTCACAAGTAAAATAAAGTTGAAATACATAAAAGGACCCCTGATTTCCTAAAATAAATAAAGACAATGTACATTTTCCAGGTTTACCTGGAACTTTCTTTCCTAGATTAAAGTACATCTTTTACTGGACAACACTGAGATCACCACACAGAAGTTGGGGATGATGGAACAACATGGGGTTATGTTAGCCAATTTATAGCAAAAAGAAAAGTTTTTCTCACCAATAAACCACATTTCTAACAATTAAGTATATATAATTTTATATACTAGCTTGTATGGCTAATTGGGGCAAATTTTCAGCCTGCATATACTGTAAATTCAGGACAAGAATCAGCTGATCTGCTGGCCTCTGATGACTTTCTTGCCAAAATCCACTCTGCACCCAGGAAGAAGCAGTGCCTCCGGTGCAGATATTTGAGGGCCATAGAAACATCAAGTTATGCCACTGAAATACAATGAGACAAGACACACACTTGAGATAAAACATCCTCACTGTCACCCTGAACTAACACACATGCATGATGTACATACTGGTGATGAGTTGGAAAAGAAGCATACAAATTAACAAAAATATAAATTACTAGCCCTATTTCAGATTTATGTATTTTCCATGAGTTTCTTATTTAAACTGAAATGTTGAAATGATGTGTTTGAGATGACCTGATGACGCTTATATGTTGAATGTTATAGGCCATAAAAGCTGAGTTCTAGAGAGTCTTACACTGCGCACAGTTACCAGATTTATTTAAAGTCAAAATTGAGAAAGGGTTTAAGTGTAAATGATAAGGAACAGGTACTTTACTGTACTTGCCAGCAGGTGGCACTGCTTTACCACTGGTATCCATCACACGTTATACGCAGATAGAAATGAGATTAGAAATGAAAGACACTATGCCTGCTGTTTGCCCTCTTCTCCCTCAAATCCTCTCCTCTTTCTCCTGCCAGACAGTCAGATTTCTTTCCAGAAGCGCAGTTTGATGCCTGCCTTCTAACACTGAGAGGATCTGAGACTGGCATATTCCTAGCTTCTTTTTGTTCTGTGATGAAATTGGGTTGTTTCCCCTCATTGTTTTCCAGCCTATTGTTGTGGGGCTAGAGTGTTCTTGGGTTTTTCTCTTCATTTCCGTGACCTTCTTGAACTTATAAACTGAATTCCCCCCTTTCTTTCTAAATTAATTTAGTGACAAGCAAAACTGCAAAGAAATGAAAAATTTTAGGGCTAGTTTGGGCTGTTCACTCCAAGGGGCAAATTTACTAATATTCCCTAAAAATCCGTCAAATTCCCTCAAAATTCGATAAGCATTCAAATGCTTATTGAATAGTTTTAGGCTATCTTTTACTTTGATGTTTGATTTCTCGATGAAATCGTACGATCAAATATCGAAAAAAATCTTACTTTTTCCTTCGAGCACTCGGAAAATTGGTCCGATTTGAACGATCGAGGCGTTCGATCGTACGGA
>CM044439.1:109040670-109059127 GCA_024363595.1 Xenopus borealis
AGGCCGAATCCTGGCCGAATCCCGAACCGAATCCTGGATTCGGTGCATCCCTAATACAGAGACACAAGTTTTGGTTGTTAAGTTGTGCATAAATTGTATGTTAGCATGAAAACAGTGGTATGCAGTTGTTTTCCTATGATATTTGTTATGATATACGGAATATTGCTTACTATAAGTACCCTGAAGTGGAAAGATGTGTACAGATTAGGAATGGAGGAGAACATGCATTGATTTATTTTGAGAAAAAAAATGGGCATTGAATTATCTTGAATTATCAGAAACAGGACAAAAAGCTAATGTCTGAAACACAATGGGGCTCATTTATCAACACTGGGCAAATTTGTCCATGGGCAGTTACCTATAGCAACCAATCAGTGATTAGCTTTTTAAAGCCAGCTGCAAGTAGAACAATGAAAGCAGCAATTTGATAAATATAGCAGAAAATGTAATACAATATACATACATTATGTGTTTCCATGATTTTAAAGTTATTTGTAAATGTGATTGCTAATGAAATCTGTATCTGTCTGGCTCTGCAATCCTGGCTCTGACTTCTAAAACAATGTAGCATTAGCAGCTGTTTTACAGAGCTAGAAAAGAACTGATTATGCTACAAGAGTCAGAGGGGGGAATGTAATAGTAACATATTATCATAGTAATTTAGGTTGAATATGCTTCATTATGGCAAAAAGTTTGCAAAGATGCTTGCACCCTTAGCGACCCTCTTTGAGACCTTTTTAACTGATTAAGATGTCAACGACTTCCTTGCAAAGATTGGACCAAACTGCTTTTGCAAACGTTCGAAGGGTATGTAATGAAAATTCGCAAACCGTTTTTTGCCACACAATATTTAACAAAACTCCAGAGCAGGTGTTTGCAATGCAATAAAAGCCTAACAAAGATTATTACATTGTGACAGGTGAATTTTTATTGGCAAACGTTTTGCTCTTTCTGAATTTAATTACATTTCCCCCAGAGTATTAAAAGGAACAAACAATATTTTCAAATACGTTACACATAATTTTTAAGTTTAAAGGGGTTGTTCACCTTTGAGTTTACTTTTAGTATAATGTAGAGAGGGATATTCTGAGACAATTTGCAATTGGGTTTCATTTTTTATTGTTTGCGGTTTTATAGTTATTTAGCATTTTATTTAGCAGCTCTCTAGTTTGCAGTGTCAGCAATTTGGTTTCTAGGGTACAAATTACCCTAGCAACCCTGCATTGATTTGAATAAGAGACTTGAATATGAATTGGACTGAATAGAATGATAAGTAATAAAAAGTGACAATAACAATACATTTGTAGCCTTACAGAGCATTTTTTTTAGATGGTGTCAGTGACCCCCATTTGAAAGCTGCAAAGAAACAGAAAAAAAATGCAAATCATTAAAAAACTATGTAAAATAAACAATGAAGACCAATTGAAAAGTTTCATAGAATTGGCCCTTCTACAATATACTACAATTTAACTTGAAGGTGAACCACCCCTTTAAAAGCAAATGAAAATGGCTAATTAATGTACTGTATGGTCAAAAGTTGCTTAGGATTACATTTGCTTTCATTCAGCATAAAACTGTTATCAGGTGGATATCCCCATTGATAAAAGGTTGCTATAAGCATTTACTGCAGAGTTCCTTTCTTGTTCATTGGTATGTGTTGTGTTTGTGGAAATTATTTGGAGACATACATGAGTTGGAGACAGCAAGGGCAGTCTATGATTTTACATTAAGTAATGTACTGTAGTAAATGCTAAAAAAAATGCTCTACAGGAAAACAAACAAAGCTGCTAGAAGTTCTGGGAATTAGGGTGGGGCGGCTTCCGCCTGCCGTTTGAAAGTATGTTTCCCTGCAGAGCAGTTAGGGACCATCTGAAGTGTCCTATCCACAGCTGTCAGACCAAGTAAAGGAAGAGGGAATCTCACTGCATACAGTCAGGTTTATCATAAAAACAGTAGATTTTTTTTTAATTAAAGTATATTGGAGATAGGTTTCTTTTTCATTAAAGAAAGTAAAAATGGAATTTAATTTTTTGCCTTTACTTCCCTGATAAATTGAGGACTTGTATTTAAAATCCACAATTCAAAGGTGCTGGGTGTTGAATTGAATGTCTTTTATACATCATAATATTCTGTATTGCAGAAAGAAGCTGATGAAACCCTTACTACAAACGTTTGGGTAGAACTGGTAAGTATTTTTATAAGGTCATCTGAAATATTAAACTACTCAAAATGCGCATTATAATTTATTTGAATACTATGGGCATCAAATTTGTGAAGAGGGTTCATTCGCCAAGTAAAAGTACTCCAACTCCAGGGTTCCAACAGCAACCTGCACCAATATATCAAAGTGCAATTTCCAAGCATTTTAAGGCATTGCCACAAGTGTGGCAGTAGCATCTCCCTCTAAGAGATAAAGGGTTTCTGTCATGATTTTTATGATGTTTTTATTTCTAAATTACACTGTTTGCACTGCAAATAATTCACTCTACCATATAAAATTTAATTCCTGAACTAATTAGTGTTAATGCAATTTCAGAAAGAGCCAGTGCTGCTCTATGAAACAGCTTTCTGAAAGACTATTGTGTCTCCTACTCAATGGAACTGAAGGTGTCACAGTGGGACCTGGACCTTTTGCGATTGAGTACTGTTATAAGATCTACCAGGGAGCTGTTATCTTGTTTTAGAGAGCAACTATGTGGTTACCTTCCTATTGTTCTGTTGTTATGCTGCTGGGGGGGGGGGGGGGGGGGGGGTAGGGTTGCCACCAGGCTGTTTTTTTTACCAGCCTGACCGGTATTTTTTCAAAGAAAAGGTGGCAACCCTGGAGGGTGGGTAGGGTGATATCACTCAAGTAACATGACTGAGGGCTCCTGGGAAACTGACAATATGTCTAGCCCCATGTCACATTTCACCATTAAATGGATACTGGTTTTTTTTCCACAATGCATCAGTTAATAGTGCTGCTCCAGCAGAATTCTGCATTGAAATCCATTTCTCAAAAGAGCAAAAACATTTTTTTATATTTCATTTTGAAATCTGACATGGGGCTAGAAATATTGTCAATTTCCCAGATGCCCCAAGTCACTTGACGTGTGCTCTGGAGTGCAAGTTGGAGTGGTATCACCCTCTCCCTTCCCCCCACCCAGTAGCCTAACAACAGACCAATGGGAAGGTAACCAGAAAACAGCTCCCTAACACAAGATAACAGTAGATCTAAGATCTGGTAGATCTAAGAACAGCACTCAATAGTAAAAACCCATGTCCCAATGCATTCCATTCAGTTACATTGAGAAAGAAAAACAACAGCCTGCCAGAAAGCAGTTCCCTCATAAAGTGCTGGCACAAATCACATGACCAGGGGCAGCTGGGAAATTGACAAAATGTCTAGCCCCGTGGCAGATTTCAAAACTGAATATAAAAAATGTTTGCTCTTTTGAGCAATGGTTTTCAGTGCTGGAGCAACTGTGTTAGCATGTTTTCCAATGACAATATCCCTTTAACTTTATTTAACTTTAACACCGCTGTGTATTTGCTGATAAGGTTTTTTCTTTTAAAAGGGTCTTTCCTTTTTTAGGTTTATTTAGGGTAGTGAGCTACTTGGCAAAAGCTGTTTTTTGTATATTAGTCTGGGCAAAGATTCTCAGTTTCTTGTTTCTCATTAACTAATATAAAATACTCATCAAGCCACTGTTTAGGCTCCTCTACTGATCTATGCATTACCATCTCATTTCACATATTCAGATTGAGTGTTTTCCTGGGGCTACACACCTTTTCCCACATTCTGTCTGCATTTCTCCCAGTCTCTGCCTTTCTTTAGAGAAATTTAGCCAAATCTAGCCTCACATAACTTCAGTGTACACTCTATGCTTCAAAATGCCAAGTTCAATGCCAAATCTCTTGCTGACTCTGGCTCTTGCCCATTCTCTATGTGAGCATTTTATTTACATACCAATTTATTGTACAGTGCTACTGAATGCATTGGTTCTTTATAACTACATTTTATTATGAGTAATAATGACTTCTGTTAATTATACAATGTAGCAGCACAGTTTATGCACTGGTTTATCTGCCCCTATATTTATTCTGGCATTGCAACCTTACTTTATTGATAAAGTTTGTGAATAAGATACCATTGTGATAAAATATTCACACTTTGATCCACCACCTTACACATTACTTTTACTCTCTTCTCAGGGCTGGTATGACAAAAGGCTGGCATGGGACATGGAAGCGTTCAATAACATTGATATTCTTAGGGTTCCACCTGACATGGTTTGGCAGCCTCAGCTTATCTTGGAGAACAAGTAAGTGAAGAAATGTTCATAATGGGTACATCTTATATTGTCTTTACAACCGGGGTATACATTCAAACAATACATTTATGTATTTGGGACTTTGTCTCTTTGTTCTGCAGTATATACCTGTCTTATTTAATATAGAAATAAAATGACTCTTTAGTAATAATGAATATCACTTAATGGAAAAGTCTTGCATACCTTTCACTGGTGGCATGTTTTGGATGCTTTTGGGGTATCTTCTAATGGCGAGCCAGTAAATTTACTTGCAGGGCTATTTTTATTCTCACAGAAACTTTACCTTTAGTAATAACAGAATATTAGTTAGGCACCCAAAATGAGGTACAGAACATTTTTTCTAATTTGATTATCCTCTGAAACAGACATTTAGCGAAACACTAAGAACAGAACCTAAAATGGATCATCATTCAAGACAATTCCTGGTTAGTAGCACCATTGTTTGCATACGAGTAACTTATCTCCTAGTCAGGTTTATATAGTGCCCAAATTCCTTAGGATATTCAATATAGTGTACTTTCCTTATCTAACTTTCTAGGAATTCATATCTTCAGATGAAATACTTATCCCGCTCTTATTCTAGCATACTGTATTTTAAACCATTTTATTAAACTTTAATCATCGTCTCTCCTGCCTCTTCTGTTGTATTGCTTGCATATTTACCTATTGGCATTATGGATCCCTGGAGCTACTATCACCCTGAATGTAGCAGGGTTCCTACAGAGCAAAATTATAAAATGGTAACAGAAACGATGAGCCCCAGAAGCGACACACTCTCAGTTCTAAAAAAAGGTTACCTATACCTGCAACTTGCCTGGCTGCAGTTACACTGGAATTATGGAAACCAATGCTGCATTATAGGTTAAAACATGGCAATTTGTGTCTGAAATTCGAAGACTTATTTTAACCGAAGATATGATCCAGAAGCAGGAACATAACTTGACTTGGACATGACTTAATGTAGCATCTGAAAGGAGACATATAGCAAAACTAATAACCTCTCCAATCTTGTAGGCAATAATGAATAATATTTGGTGCCGGTTTAACATTGTGCTAAAAATTTATATTATTTAAAAAAAAAACCCTTTATTGGACCTCCCTGTAGATCTGCTTCTGTCCCTGTCCATGTTTTAAATGAGGAGTGGGCATGTCCTAGAAGCACAGTAGGACAGGGATAGCCAATCACAGCCCTGCATTCACACATGCAAATACAGGCTTTTGTTCTCTATCAGGTCAGCCTAGCTGTTGATTGGTTCCTATCGTACAGTGCAGTGTCCTGATTGTTGCTGGTTCCCCAGGTCAACCTAAGAAAGGAGCAAGCAGGAAGTGAATTAAATGAGTGGGGACTAGCAGGGGTTTTGCAGAAATTTCCAATAAATCAATCTGCAACACTACTTTTTAAAAGACATTCCTTCTATTTTTAAGAGAGTGTAAACCACTGGCACTTTCTTGTTTTTCACAGAATATGTCATCTTTAAAGTATTTGGGGCAAGGTTTTCACTTTACCTCATGACTATTATCCCCCTTAATTTTAATATATGTTGGCAATATATTCTTCATGATTATCACATTATTATGCTTCATTATTGCATTGTTTGAAGCCAAACAACTTTCTCTTCTACGTAGCAACAATGGCGTATTTGAGGTGGCTTACTACAGCAACGTCTTGATAAACAGTGATGGCTTTATGTATTGGTTGCCCCCTGCTATATTCCAAACCTCATGCTCTATTAATGTCAACTACTTTCCGTTTGACTGGCAGAACTGTTCTCTTAAATTCAGGTAAGATATTATTCTGTCTGCTTCAAATACCCCAGTACATGGCAACCTCAGATTCGCCCACACCAGTGAACAGTTCCTTCACTTCTTGCCTTTCACTCTGCAAACTGAATCCACTTCTACAATGTGTTAGAGGGAATAGGTTAGGTATGGCCGTCAGAGGTGGATATGATATTTTCTTCTTTCCCCCTTCTATAGCTTAAGTCAGTATTATGAATGCATTATCTCTAGAAAGGGTCATCTGTTAATAGCAATGTGAGGCACATTTGCAACAGTGTGGCTGCAATTAAACTGGAATTATGGTGAAAATGCTGCAGCGTAGTTAAAATAAATGCAAATTTGATTATGGAATTGCATTTTGCACATTTAAGGGCAAGTCAACTCCAAAATAAAAATGTGCCTAATAAGAGAAAATATAATTGTAAGCAACATTCTAATAAACATTTGTTGCAAAAGTTATTTCTAAAAATAATAAAAAAGCAGTATTTGATTGCTCATAGTTGTTATCTTTTAAACAGTTTTGCAAAAGTCTTTCTCAGATCTGTTAATCAGCTGCCTTGTCTTACATGGTTTCCAAACTCTGAGCCATCAAACCAGAGAATAGAAAGGGACAGACAAACACTACTTTCAGTAGCAATACTAATACAAATACTTAAACACATAAAAAATTATAATTAATGTATATTGGAAAGTTGCCCATTGAATGGGCTCTTTAACTTGCTAAACACTAGGCTTGTGCAGGATGCCAAGCAACATTCTTCTTACTCTTTAGAATCTGCCCTTTTTATTATTGCTCAGAATAATATCCTTTCAAAGGCCAGCAGCAATCATCTGGTTTAAGGAGAGTAAGGCTGTCATTCAGTAGTGCTTTTAACAATCAAAAAATTGTGATTTCAAAAGAAGTCTGTTACCAAAGCTCTCCAAGATTCAGCAAAGTGAGTGAACACTGTAGGCCAACATTGCAGTCCCTATATCACAAATACAAACCGTAAACTATATAAGAAATACCAGTGAGCAGAGTAAAAAAAAGTAATTACAATATAATGCATGTTCTTTGTTATCCTTTTGCTGTTTCAGTTCCTTGACTTACAATGCAAAAGAAATAAACCTACATCTCAGACAGGACCTGGATGAAGCCTCTCAAAGATACTATCCAGTGGAGTGGATCATTATTGATCCTGAAGGGTTCACAGGTAAAGATGCTACTGGTTAACACCACTATAAACTAAAGAGACACAACAATATATATATATCCCATTTGTATTTAAGGGGAACTAAACTAAGTTCTAGTTCTAGTGTGTTGCCCTAAGATACTGTACTTCACTCATACTCACATCAGCTTTATACAAGAAGAGCTGTTTTTGTATTCCTTTATTGGCCAAAACATCATAAGAATTGTACAATACTTGCTTGACTTCACTGAACAATTATATTTACACACATATTCTCTTGAACATGGGAGTACTCTTGTTTTACATGGGAAAAAAATATTCTTTGTCATTGTGCCAATTTGTGAGCTTTGATTTTTTTTTTGTTGTTTTCAATTGACTTTTCATTTCAATTGTTTTTGTAGAAAATGGTGAATGGGAGATAGTCCATATTCCAGCCAAGAAGAATATAGATAGAAGTTTGTCCCCGGAGAGCACAAAGTACCAGGACATAACGTTTTATCTGATAATAGAGCGCAAACCTCTCTTCTATATAATTAACATCCTGGCTCCTTGTGTGCTCATTGCACTAATGGCTAATCTGGTCTTCTACCTGCCAGCTGACAGTAAGTCTTTCATAAGGGCACGCCACTAAATTCAATTCACGACAGAGGCAAGGGGAAGAAAATATTACTATTAGTAAATTCAGAATTGCAAGTAATAGCACTTTTTTACAGGTGGGGAGAAGATGACCTTGGCAATATCTGTCCTCTTGGCCCAGTCTGTCTTCCTTTTGCTGATCTCACAGCGTCTTCCAGAGACTTCTTTTGCCATTCCACTCATTAGCAAGTAAGTCTTAGTTAAATTATTGAAAGTCAGCAAAGAAAGATAACACATTTGTGACAATAAATTATAGCCCATACTAAGTAAATGATACTTTTCCTGTATATCTGGATTTATATGTTTCAGAAGAGCTAGAAGAACCTTTAAGCACAAGTACATTCAGTGAATGGCATCAATACACGCAACATGTGCAACCATTGTAGTGTAACAGCATCTGTGCAGGTGGTTGTACCATTGCTTAGGCCCATTATGAACAGGACTGACTTTACTACACACAAACAATAGGTAACAAAATCTCATAGCAGCCCTGACAACAGACATTTCAGATGCAGTCATTCATTGCAGAAAATACTTCTCAGAGTGGATTTTGTTTTTGTTTTAGGTATCTGATGTTTATCATGGTCCTAGTGACGATTGTGGTTGTAAGCTGTGTCATTGTGTTGAACTTACACTTCAGGACACCCAGTACACATGCAATATCTGAGCGGATGAAGGAGGTGAGCCAAAAGAGCTAACAAGTTGCTGTTTCTGTACGATTACATTCAATGTGTGCCTTATATATTGCTTTTAATTTTTTTCATGTTTAAACATTCATTTATTGTTATTGTTAGTTGATTTTTTTGGTCTGTGGGTTAGCTTCTGTTATTTTCTTCTATTTCCATCCATATTGATTATGACTCTATAGGGGCAGATTTACTAAAAATTAATTAATAAACCCTCAAATTCGATTTTCGAATTTAAAGGGGGAGTGGTCAAATTTCAAAAACATTCGAATTCAAAATTTTTTTAACGCAATTCGACCAATTGAACGAATGAAAAAATTTTTTATCGATCGATTAAATCAAATTCGATAAAAAAAACCTTTAAAACACCCATGGGAGCTTCCCATAGGGTTTTAAGCAATTCGGTAGGTTCAAGCTGGCTAACTGGCCTATCGATTTTTTTTTTTTTTTAAAGGGGAAGTACTTCGACCATCAAATATTCTAATATTCTAATACAATTAAATTCGAATTTGAAATTTGATGGTCAAAGTTACCTCATTTGCATATTCAAAATTCTAATTCGAATTTTTTTAAAAATTCAATCGAATTTCGAATTCTTCACATGAATTTTGTAAATGGGCCCCTAGTGTAGGGGCCAGTCCAGGAATCTGTTAAGACAGTAGCTAATTAATATGTTATACAATCTAGAGATGCAACTTGCCCATTTCCTTCATACAGGTATGAAACCCGTTATCCAGAAAGTTCCGAATTACCGACAGGGCATTTCCCATAGACTCCATTATAATCAAATAATCCACATTTTTGAAAATAATTTCCTTTTTCTCTGTAACAGTATTACAGTACATTGTGCTTGATCCCAACTAAGATATAATGAATCCTTATTGGGAGCAAAACCAGCCTATTGGGTTTGTTTAATGTTTACATGATTTTATAGTAGACTTAAGGTATGAAGATCCAAATTACGGAAAGACCCATTATCTGGAAAGCCCCAGGTCCCGGGCATTCTGGATAATAGGTCTCATACCTGTACTAGTAAGAATGTCATTAATAATTCTGTGTGGATTCCCAAACCCACAATATACAATTGTTCTTTTTGACTTTTAACTAGTTTATAATCTGACACAAGGTTTTGGAACAATATAAAATGACGATCACAACAAAGGGGTTGTTCACCTTTGAGTCAAGTTAACTGAAAGATGAACCACTGAACTGAAATCATTACCAATTTTCTTATATCATTTCTAAATTTATCTGAGATCTTGGATCTAGAGATCTGCTTAAATTTCTACATTTTACTTTTCAGATTGGGGATGGTTATTTTTGGTTGTGCTAAAAGAAAAAAAATCAACGGGGCTTAGCAGGAGTGTGGATATAGGGTTAGTTCACCTTAGAGTTATGTTTTATCATATTAGAGAATATACTGTTCTTGGAAGCTTTTCATTTGGTCTTCATTTTTCTTTTTCTTAAATTATGCCTCTTTCCAGCCAAAAAACTATTATATTTTTAAGAAATTAGTAATTATCTCCTAATTATCTTCCAGTTTGTAATTCAAATCACTGCCTAGTTGCTAGGCTAAATTGGGCCACAGCACCAACATATTTCTCAGAGCTATAAAGTAAATGTGTTTATACAACTAAATCACATGAACTACAAACATAGAATGTATGGAGTTACATACATCAAAACCAATACAAAAGGTGAGCAAGGCACTGTGCAAAAAGAGCTTACAATCTGAAGAGGAGGGAATAATACACAAGGTGTGGGAGTGGGCAATATCAGAATTAAGTGGTTGAGAGATGTAGTACTGTATGTGGTATTTCATCTGGTAGTTAAGCAGAGTGAGGGTAAGCTCCTCTAAAGTGCATTTTAAGAGATTTCTTGAAAGCAGAAAGGTTGGGAGAAAGGTGGACAGACCATGGGAGAGAATTCCAGAGGAGGGGTGCAGTCCTTGCAAAGTCTTGAATAGAGCATGTGAGGAGGTAATGAGAGAAGAGTTAAGTATTAGATCAGTAGAGGAGATTAGTAAGTGATTGGGTGAGTATATACAGATGAGTTCAGAGAAGTAGGGTGGGGCAGAGTTATGTAGTGCTTTGAATGTCAGGGTCATTCTTTTGAATGTAATTCTGAAGGGCAGTGGAAGCCAGTGCAGGGATTGGCAGAGGAGGGGCAGTTGCTGAGGTCTATGAGCCTTGTGGCAGTGTTCATTATGGACTGGACAGATGTCTCTGGCAAGGAAGGCCAATTAGAAAAGAGTTACAGTAGTCTAGACTTGATATGATGAGAATTTTAGCAGCATCTTGGGTGATAAATGATCATACTTTGGATATGTTCCTTAGGTGGAAGTGACATGAGTTAATAAGTAACTGGATTTGAGGAATGAAGGACAGGGCAGAATCTAGGATAATGCAAGGCACCGGGCCTGGGGAGACAGGGTAATAGTGGAATTGTTAGCTATGAAGCATACTTCCAGGATGTTACGTGTGTTAGTTGGAAGAAAGGGAACCATATCCATTTTAGAGAGGTTTAGTTTAAGGTAGTGTTGCAACATCCAAGGAGAGATAGTGGATAGTGATGGGTGAATTTATTCGCCAGGGCCGAATTCGCGGCGAATTCCCGCGATTCGCCGCTGGCGAATAAATTCGCGAATCACCAGCGAAATTTCGCTTGGGGAAAATTCGCCGAAAAAACGAGTCGCGCGACGTTTTTTGACGCGACGCGACGAAAACGACGCGACATGTCGTTTTTGACGCGACGCGATTTGACTTGACGCGGCGTGACGCGATTTGACGCGACGTGCGTCAAAAGCGTCCCGCGACTCGTTTCGCGAATTTTTCGGCGATTCGTCGATTAAGGGAATAGGAATCAGAGTTTGCATTGGAGCTGGGCCCCCATAAGTGCGGGGCCCAATTGGGCCAAATTGGTCCAATGTGCTTAAGACCGGCACTGTGCAGAGGGAGGAAGTATAGAGGGAGAATAATAAGGGGCCCAGGACACATTGCTATAAAAAACCTCAATCCAAAAACCAGGCAAAACAAAACGGTTGAGGTCTTGTATAAGTCAATCCCATTTTGAAGATATTGTGGTCTACGCTTGGTGTAGCATGATCGTTTGTGATTTTAGAGCGATAACCCGAAAAATTTAAAAAAAGTAAAGTCAGAAAAATGAATGATTCAAGTTTTGCTTTGTGCAGGACATGATGCAAAGTACAAACAAAGGGCGCAGTCTGCCATATGTTAGGGCATTTGCCCTCTGCCCACAGGGCCCTATAGAAGGCAATAAGACAAGGTTGCCTTGCACAATTAGGTGCTGTGAACTCACCAGATTATTTCTGCAAAATGCTAAATGCAGCCAGACCCCATAAGTAATTTAGTGCTGAGTACTAAGGGTTGTAATTTAGAGCCACTCAGTGCTCTTGCATTTGTGTCTGAAGTGTAAGTGTAATTTTAGTAATGCTGAGTGCTAAAAATGGTGATTATGTTAAGCTCGGTTGAAAAAGTTTGAGAAACCCTGCATTGGGATATATATATAGAGTATATATTTAGGGAAACAAAATTCCTAACAAATATAATAAGTATTTGTCAAGATGCTTGTGTACTGCCCATTAACTTACTAGTTTCCCTGTACTTCTCTCTTTGAATATTCTATTCTCAGATATTTCTTAACAAACTGCCCCGCATTCTGCACATGTCTCGGCCAGCAGAACCAGAACCTGAGCCTTGGAGTGGAGTCCTTTTAAGGCGAAGTAGTTCAGTGGGGTACATTGTAAAGGCAGAGGAATATTACAGTGTCAAGTCCAGAAGCGAACTCATGTTTGAAAAGCAATCAGAACGCCATGGTTTAACCAGTCGAGCCACTCCTGCACGTAAGGATAATATTTTTATATAACAAGCACTACAAAATCACTTAATTTGTTTTAATGCTCCATAATTATGAGCCATCATTTAAAAGTACATTTGACAATTTCTGGTGTCCAATCCAAGATTATTAAAATGTATTTTCATTAGCTAACCTTTGGGGTGGCAAAGGACAATAGAGAAATGGGTTGGTTATGAGTTAATTTTTACTGTCAGCTGTCAAATCTTGATATTTCCCTGTATCCAACAGCCTTCTTGAGTGCTTGCTGACCTACTGTTCCACAAGGATTAGAAATCTACTCTTGATAATGCTGAAGGGATACGGTCACAGGGAAAGTCACTCTTTACTGCTGCACTGAACGTTAGAGCAGCCCATCAGCAGCCTATCAACGGAACAATGGGTAGCAGCTATTTGACACCTCTGCTAAAGGATTTGCTTGCATTGCTCCCTAAAACCCGTTTTTTCCTGTTTGAGTGCAATTCTCATGTCTACCACTAGGCAGGGCTAACACAACCCAATGTAAAGGGAAGAAACAGTTCCATCGTGAAGTTCTTGCTCCTTCTCAAAGCTCAGGATAAGACACAAAGCACTGAGATTGCTGCCTCCAAACCAATATTACAGCTAAAAAATAAATTTGTTGGTCCAATAATACCATTTTAAATAGTAGATTGAATTATTTCCAGCATAAATAGTTTAATTTAGAAGTAAAAAGTAAAGCATAAAAATTATGACAGAATCCTTTTAAGTCAGATAATGGGTCAAGATTACGGGGGTAGTCATAAGATACGCCCACATTGTATTATTATTATCATGTATGTATTAACATTTATTTATAATGCATCAGCATATTCCATATCATACACCCCTGTTACTACCAAAATGCGAAGGCAAGGCCAACGCTGATATCATAGTCTCTGTTTCCCCTCACATCTTAGAAAGGGCCTGTTCACAATCATGCAGGTATTTAAAATCAAAATCATACAGCTCCCTTATGATTTCTGCCCAACGTTTTCTCTGAAAGTGCCAGCCCAGACGTATTTCAGACTTTCTTGGGTTACCAGAACAAAGGATTTATGAAAAGATCAAATCTACTTGACGTCCTGACACCAATTAAATCTTATGTAACATGGATGATAAACAGATGAGTGGACCATGCTAGAGTCACAGAAACCCACAGCCAATTACTACTCTCATATTGTGAGCAGACTAGGTGCCTTTTACCTTCTGAGTCAAGCACTTACTACTTTACTCAGCAGTCTTATACTTTGTGCTCCATATGTTACTACACTAAAACTGCTCTAGGGATGGTGGCATATCTCAAAATCAATTTGTTGGGATAGATCCTCTCCAGTGGAAACCTTAGGGAAAAGCTTCTAGCCAGAGTCCCGTTGTAAACTGTGGCCTCTTTACTTTCAGGTAGAGCATCACCTTAGAGAGCTACCTTTGATCTATCAATCATGGCTGTTCATTGCTGCTCTATCTAAGTGATCTGTTTGTTTAATGCTTCTATTTTGTACTATTCCTCCTTCTAAAGTCCCTGTTCCCTGACTTTAATTAAGGGCTCTCTTTTTTACTGGGGCATGGTGCTCCAGGATGTCCAGCAGAAACACAGAAAGGTAGGGATTGGAAGTATTCTTACTCACTCCCTGGCCAGAACAGATGACATGAGTGTAAATATAATGACTTGAAATATTAGATAATATTAAAGTATTTAATCTTTCACCTTGAATCCAGGAGTGAATCCACTGAACGGAAACAACTCACAGGATCAACTTTATGGAGAAATAAAACCAGCTATTGATGGAGCAAATTTTATTGTCAAACACATAAGGGATAAGAATGATTATAATGAGGTGGGTAACATTTGACATCATCAGGATGAAAACTGAGTCTTAAATCTAACCAGTAGACCCTTCAACTGAAGTCATATTAATTCTTGGGAAAATACTATGGCTTTTGATTGCATGTTTTATTGTAAAAGTGTTTCATTTTATATTTATATTATGCTTAAAAAACAAATAGATGTAATTGCTAGGGATTCTGTAATAAAATTATTAAAAATGTTCCTATTATACACAAGGCTAATATCACCTTCTCAAAAAGTATTTATCTTATACATGGGGCCCACGCATCCCTAAAATGGAGACAGGGTCAAGTGCTGTGGTAAATTGGCAGAAGAGTTGAGTGCCAGTACAGAAAAGAGCAGAGAGATCTATAGTTAGAAGCAAGCCTCAGAAATTCTTATGCCAAAGGTCATGGATAACGGGGGGGGGAATCAGGAGCTAAAAAGCAATCAGAAAGAGTCAGCTACGTTGTGTGAGCGATAGGATGGGCAGAGCCATGAGCACACTATATACAGTTAAGATTTTGATTTTACGTATGATCTGGAATTTATTATATCGATAAGAAGCTTATGAACAGGGGTGTAACTAGATGTTACTCGGCCCCACAGAAAATGCCATCTGGGGCCCCAAAACAGTAGTAAGTTGAACCAGTCTACCAAGATATATTAAAGCTCATTAATTTGGGCATTACTGGGCCCTCTACATTCCTGGGCCTCCCTGCTACTGCATGGTCTGCTTCTTCTGTAGTTACACCTCTGTTTAAGAAGCTTAAAATTGTATATATGTATGTAAAGCTCAGTGCAGGTACTACATAATCACCTTCCCTTTGCATTGGTCTGTGTCTTTGTGCACATCAAGGCATATGCGGAAAGTGTTGAGTTAAAGCTATAAGTAAAGCCAATCAGAAATAAATCAGGCTAGCTAGAATTATGTAGGACCATGACCCATCTGGCACAAATATGTGCAGTCTATTTATGTACAGACCTGTGGTTGTCTGTTTAGCAGTCTGTGGCCCACAGAGAATGAAAGGCATTGTAAGTGGGTCTTTTCTACATACATGAAGGACACGTATACACCCGGCTTTACTCATAGCTGACAAGAATCTCAAATACAGAATTTTAGAAATAAAGTGTCCATAGAAGCATTCTCCAGACGTTATCCTTTATTACCAGATATAACACTAAGCTGCGTAACTGGGAAAACCTGAATTTAATTTCTTTGCTTTATTAAATCTAGCCAGCTATATATTTTTGTGTGTATTTGGAAAGTTTGCATGATATAATTCTTTAGAAAGTGATCTCATATGGCCACTGTTTATTATAAGTTAAGTGCTAAAGTCATAATTTTCTCTGCTGTGCTATATTTCTTGGGTGTCCTTATTGATAAAGAAACTCTGGCCACTATTTTGCATAACGTACCTGTTACCCTTAATTGTTTTTCTGTTCTTCTCTATCCCTGAAGGAAAAGGATAACTGGTATCGCATTGCTCGGACTGTTGACCGTTTGTGTCTCTTCCTTGTGACCCCTGTAATGATCATTGGGACTCTGTGGATATTTTTGGGTGGTGCTTATAACCTACCCCCTTCTCTTCCATTCCCTGGTGACCCCTTTATTTACACCAAAGAACACAGAAGACTGATATAGGAACAGACAAGAGTAAGAATGGGAAGAGATCTTCAGGAAATATGCCATGCACCTTCAGGGCCAACCAGTTTGGATATTGGAGCAAAGGATTATAACACCTGGAAAAGTGTTCTAATACAAACTCAAATAGTGCCATTTTTGACATTGTGCAAAATTTCTTCAGATCAGCTTTAGAAAATGTTGTTTTTGTTAATGACTTAATGTATTAATCCAGTAAATGGCATAAAGATGTTATCTGTCATTCAAATATCTGTCATTTTTTTTTGATGCTGAATATATTGGAGCTCTAAAGATAATTATAATAATTAAAAACTAATAGCTTTTAAATGTTATAGATATGCTATAAAATGGCACATATATAGCAACTTTTCAAATGGTATATATTTAGCAGCTTTTCAAATGATCTTATTTTACTTGAAAAGTTTTTGAATGTTATCTTTTTCTGCTCCTTTGCAGCTTTTGAATGGGGCCGCATAGTTATAAAATAATTGCTCTGTGAGGCTTCAGTTTAATTTGTCTTGTTACTTTTTAATTTAGTCCCTCTCCTATTCACAGTTTCATCACTTGTCTATGCACTGCCTGGTTTATAGGGTAAATTGGACTGTAGCAACCAGATAGCTGCAGAGATTCCATATCGTAACCACAAATATTTGACTACATCATATTAAATGCTAATTTAAAGGTGATCTATTTCTTGAAGAAATAAATTAATTGTTATGGTGCGGCACAGCACAAACTAATTGCAAATTAATGTAAGGCCCCTTTTAAGAAAAACGAAATTATTTATTATGCATGATTCAATGATTCCTTTGAACTGTATAGTGATTCTTTGTAAATAAATGATTAAACCATGCTCACATGGTGTGAAATAACTCCCTCCCCAGTCAGGCAATTAGTTCAAATGAAATGCATCTAAATATTTATCCAAATGGCATTGTACTGTTAAAAGGGGATCCGCCACCTCCAAATCGTATTTTATCATGTTAGTTAAGCAAAAAACTTTAATTACACTATATAAATTATTTGAATATTGTTTCCTTCCGTCTGGGAATTCATAATTATAGCAAGCAGGTAAGACCCATTTTGTGGACACGGTTATTAAGGCAAGTCTTACATCATCTCAGAATCTTGTTTGTGCAACAGAATGGGGGACCTGATATCCATCCCCATGTCCTGGCTACAGAATTTAATGGTAAAGAGAACTGGGGGAATGTGTGGGGAGCAGTGGCATCTAGAAAGTGCTGAATGGAAAGTGAACATAATAGCCTTCCACACTCTATGCCTGAGTTTTTTAAATACATTTGCAACAACTATGAATGCTTAAATTGAAAAAGAGAATCTGTATTTCATGTTCAGTCTGAAAAGGACTTTTATTATACAGATTTGTATGTTGGAGTGACAGGTCCACTTTAAACAATGCCTTGGCGGAAATTAGTGAAAATCTACATATTCTGAATTAATCCCTGGCAAATGGTTAAACAAAGCTACCAGTGGGTGCTGGCTCACTGCTCATCTTATTCTTAATAATAATCAAGCCACCTCTATTGCCACTGAAAGTAATAAAGTAATACATATTTTCGTTTGAGCAGTGTTGGACTGGCCCACTGGGATACCAGGAAAACTCCCAGTGGGCCCAGGTGTCAGTGGGTCCTCTTTCTTCTAACATTTAGCATATTTCATTGTCATGCCCTATTCCTTTATGGGGGGGAAATGCTTAATAATGGAAGAATATAATAAGTAGATATAAAAGACTAGTAAAATAAATAGGTTGAGTGAGGAGAGGAGGAATAATATTTTGGAAAGTTGGGCACCGGTCTAAAGTTTTGTGGAGGGCCCCTGGCATCCCAGTCCAACACTACTTTTGAATTTCTGATACTGTAGATGGCCTGGCACTTTTCATTCACACTTTACATCATTCTAAAAGTTTAATCAAAGGTGCACAACCCCTTTATGAGTCAAATGTACATTCATTTAGACAGCCCCCTATTATGCCTACTGTTTTTTTTTACAGCTCTATCATAGTACTACTATCCACTAAAGATAATAATATGCATAAATTATGCTTAAACTTCTTTTTTTGCCCACAACAATACAGCCATGCCCTTTAGGTGTATGGGTTTGATAATCTTGGCATCCAAAGCACTATGCCAGTCAACCTGTTTTGCCAGGTTATCCCCATAATCGTTCTTACTATAAAGTGATTGGGCCTTGTTACGTGGTCTGTCTTTCTCTCCAAGCACTGCAAGAGCTATAGATCTTAACAAAGATTTAACAGCCTCTTTTGTAAGATGAAGCCTCACACACACATACACACACACATCTTCCTACATATATCTGTGAGAGACAGCTTTAGAATTCATCAAGAGTATTTTTTCAGTGTATCGCTGCATAGGTGGTTGTACTAGAATTACTCATCTATTTAATAATCCACCTGTTCTCCAATAAACATGCCACAAAAACCTGCACTGTCAAATGGGAAAAGTCATGTAACTGCAGCTACAGTGCACAGCCTATAGTACGTAAATGTA
>CM044439.1:109068456-109080627 GCA_024363595.1 Xenopus borealis
CCTCATGTTTTTATACAGGTCATGGAACGCTAAGGTAACTTAAAATATCCTGATATTTTGCAACAGGGGGTACTTTATTTATTATAAATTTATAAATGTTTCAAGGAAAAACCAGAGTAAAAAAAATAAAAAATCTGGAAAATGTTTTAGGGAAACTAACTTCAACATACTCAAATATTTCGAGAAATCACAACTCAACTTTTAATAAATAAACCCCATACTTGTTGTTGTACACACCATTTGAAGTTCAAAAATCAGTCAGTGTCGGCAGTATGGTAGCTGATTGCTACCTTGAAAAACTGGTGCGTGATGGATTCTAATCCAAGCATTATCTGGATAGTTTATAAATTCCACCCCATTCGTGTGCACAGTGGTAGCTCAAATTGAGGAGGAGTTTTAATTGGGAGCCAGGTTAATTGGCTCCTGCTGAAACTGTCCCTAATGTGTGTGAATGTGATATGGGCTTTAGATTATAAGCTTCACTTGTACATGCTCACGTGAATGATGAGCAGTCTATGTAAAGCACCTCCTAAATGCATTATATAAATAAAGGATAATAAATATAATATAGGGTAAGAAGACAAGAAAAAATTAAGGTGTTTGGAAGCTTTTGTGCTGTGGGTAAGTTGGGGTAAATTTGTGTAAATAGCTGGCTAGGTATCAAGCTGCTTGTGGGTTGCATGGAACTTTAGTTTGTTTACCCTATGTAGATACTGTGCAAGCCATCAACATCATACAAGTCTCTTCTGGCATGTAAAATAATACAAACTAAATTCCTAGCTAATATATATATATATATATAAGTGGAGAGGCAGTAATATGTACATATTCACATTTGTAGAGAAGACTTAGCTCCTACCCTCAAGTCCTTCTTACTTCATGAGGACACAGCTGTATATGTACCTAAATGCCGAAACAACTAAAGGAGGACCCTATATCCCTCCTTATTTTTGGTTTGTAACACATTTATCATGAATCAGACTGCAGGACACCACATGTACATAGTTCCACAAGGCCAAATATACCTGGCTGGCAAACTAACAGTACTGAAAAAATGGGAATAATTTGGTATTAGTATGTACTTCATGAAAATATGTGATATACTTGTTAACATGGCTCCATGACAGATCAAAGCATAACATGATACCTTTCTGTACATCACGACTAGCAAATAGATGTGAAGGGTATATTAGCTGAGGACAAACCTGCCCTTTTTGTATGTATATTTTTATTTGTATAGCGCTCCTTGAGGGCAAAGCACTGTACAGCAACAATAAATTAGTAGTAACAAACAAGGGTTCACTGCATTAACAAGTAACAATAAGTGCATTATTAGAAATACAATTCACATAAATATAAAATATAATTACACAGTGTCAAGGAGACAAAAGGATGGAGGTCCCTACCCCGTGGGACTTACAGTCTAAAAGGGAGGGTAGCTTACGTACATAATTCGGAGGAGTATTAAAATGCTGTAGTTTACAGTGGGTGACACCATCATATAAGTGCCAGTTCCCAGTTCAAGTGTTATCCAGGTGCTCCTAGAGGTAGTCTTTGAGTTTCGTTTTAAAAACATTGAAGGAGGATTCTCTCCTGAGAGATGCAGGAATGGCATTCCAAATATAAGGAGCTGCAAGAGAGAATGGTTTGACACAGGAAACAGCAGTAGTAGTGGGGGGTAAAACCAAGCGGTTGCTCTGAGAGGAGCTGAGGTTTTGCCCAGGAAAAAATAGAGAAACAAGAGAAGGGATGTTGTTAGGTGCAGATGAATGAAGGGCTTTAAAGGTTATGAGGAGGAGTTTATAAGTTATTCTTTGTTTTATAGGAAGCCATGATAAAGACTTCAGCAGCAGAGGGGCCTGTACGCTTTTGGATGAGAGGAAGATAATTCTGGCAGCAGTGTTTAATACAGACTGTAGGGGGGAGAGATGGGAGTTAGGGAGGCCAGTTAGTAGAAGGTTACAGTAATCTAGTCGGGATAGGATGAGAGCATGCATGATCGTCTTGGCTGTAACAGGTAAAAGGAAGGGATGGATTTTGGCAATATTACGTAAGAAAAAGTGTCAGGTTTTGACAGTGGCGTTAATATGATCAGAGAAGTAGAGAGAGAGTCAAAGATTACCCCCAGACAGTGTGCTGAGTTGACTGGGTTAATGAGCATGCCATAAATAGACATAGTAAAAAGGGGAGTAGGACCAGGTTTAGGTGGAAAGAGGATTAGTTCAGTTTTAGGTTGAGCTTGAGATGGAACTGGTTCATCCAGTTGGAGATTGCTAGGAGGCAGTTAGAGATTTGAGCCTCTGTTTCAGCTGCTAATGAAGGGGTGGATAAATATATTTAGGTATCATCAGCATACAGATGACAATTAAAGCCAAATGATCGAATGAGATCTCCCAAAGACAGAGTGCACAAGAAGAACTAGCACAGAGCCTTATTGCACCCGTACATGAAGTGGAATTGGAGATGAGGTTTTGTTAGCATAAGAGACAGTGAATGTTCGGTTAGAAAGGTATGAAGAGAGCCAAGATGCAGCCTGGTTACGGATGCCAAGTCTAGAAATCCTTTCAGGTTGATAGTATTTCTGAAGCGCCTTTGGTTTGTACATATAAATAATAAGGAAATAATGTGCCTTTTCTGCAATGTTTCATAGTGGGGTTAGGGCTCTATGTATAGCCATTTAAGGTATATGTTAGAAATCACCATTTTGCCTCAGTTGACAGGAAAGGACAGGGTCTAAGGTCAAGTTAAGGTCAAAGTTTGTCCCATTGATTCATGCCATAGTGAGGGCACACCAAAGGATATTGGATCCTTTCAGAGGGAGGACATATGCAATATGTGTTGTGTGTCATAGCTTCATTCTATCATTCATACCAACAACTATATTTCTGTTATGCTTCCCCTCTCAGCTGCTTTCTGCAACAATGAGGAAGAGAAGCTCTTAAACGACTTGATGAAGGATTACAATAAGAACTTGCGTCCTGCGGAAAAGGATGGCGATATTATCAGCGTCAGCATAAAACTGACCCTCACCAACCTCATTTCCTTGGTATGTAATGTGTAACATATAAATTGGATAGTATTTTATCAAGCTTTATCATCATGTTCATTGTGGTTGTAGCCAGTACACACATTGCTTTGTAGAATGTATTTATAGGTAAATAAACTTCTGAAAATGTAAGAGGGACTGTTCTATCTCTTTCAGAATGAGAGAGAAGAAGCTCTGACAACCAATGTCTGGGTTGAAATGGTAAGAACTTCTTAACTGGAAACAATGTTATGACTTTTTTAATAGCCTTGTGAGAAGTCTTTGTACAAAAATATATTATGTTTGTGTCAGGTTTCTATTAATCTTAGGCATTTAAAGTGTTTGTTAATTTTTTTTATTTTTTACAATGTAATTTGTTTTGTGGTTATTTGTCCCTAGCAATGGAGAGACTATCGCCTGAGCTGGGAACCCAATGATTACCATGGTATTAGCATGATGAGAATTCCCTCAACCTCGGTGTGGCTTCCAGATGTGGGCTTAGAAAATAAGTAAGATCCATATTATGTTAATATGAAGTCTTTAAATTTTAGGTATAAAAATGTGATTCAGTTGTGATCCTTAAAGGGATGTCATGATTTTTATGGTATAGTTTTTATTCCTAAATTATACTGTTTACACTGCAAATAATTTACTCTACCATAAAATTCCTAATCCAAAAAGTTTTTTTTTTTTTCAAGTTGTAATATTGCCGTGTAGTCAGCAATCTCAGGTCATTTTGTCTGGTCATGTGCTTTCAGAAAGAGCCAGCACTTTAGGATGGAACTGCTTTCTAACAGGCTATCGTTTCTCCTGCTTTACTATTGAATGCTTATATCTAACAGGGAGCTGTTATCTGGTTACCTTCTGCTTATTGGCTACTGGGGGAAAGGGAGGGGGTGATGTCTTTACTGCAATGTAGGAGTAAAGTGTGACCGAAGTTTATCAGCGCACAAGTCATGTGACTGGGGTCACCTTGAAAACTGACATTATGTCTAGCTCCATGTCATATTTAAAAATTAGATATAAAAAAATCAGTTTGCTCTTTTGAGAAATGGATTTCAGTGCAGAAGTCTGCTGGAGAGGCACTATTAACTGATACATTTTGAAACAAACAAGTTTTCCCATGACAGTATCCCTTTAAAAAATAGTTGATATAGTTGAAAATTAATATGGCTCACAATGGAGAGGCTTCAGATGGGTTTATTTGCCTTTCTCTGGATCAACTAGCACTAAGGCAGGTAAAAATAAAAAAGGTTGAACTTGATGGACGTGTGTCTTTTTTCAACCTAATTTATTATGTTACTATGTAATGTGCCTCTTTGGTTACTCAGTGTATTACAGTTGAGAACCAGTTGACAGGACTAGCCCTACAACACCGTGAATGGTTGAAAACCTTTTTGTTTCTGGGATGTGAGTGGTCTTTCAGCTTTTAATAACTGGTAGTTAAAGTCAGTAAAAAACAGAAAAATGTATCTTTGTGCTCTTGGATAATATCCACAGTGAGAAGTGCTAACAATTGGTGCCGCATGATTTTGACTCACGATGCAATATTCGTTCCCATAATTCCAATGTAATTGTGGCTCAATTGTCAGACTCAAAATGGTGTGCAAGATACCATGTTCACTAAATTTGGTGCCTGTTAGTAAATTTTAGCAACTGTGCCTCCAAGTTAAGAGGTAACACATGAGCAGGAAATAGGACTCTTCATTTATACGCAGATTGACTCTCAAAACAGTGTATATCAGTGTGCCACTGAAAGGAAATCCTCTAATTACTGCCTAGTCAAGGCAAGTGTTAGGTACAGGGCTCCATTGTATAGGAACTTGAAGGTGTACTGCAACTTGTGCCTCGTACAATAAGAGATGTCTTTTCTTGTTCTTCTCTACAGTGTGGATGGGACATTTGATATTGCACTATACACCAACACATTGGTATCCTCAGATGGTTCCATGTACTGGCTTCCTCCCGCCATCTACAGGAGCTCGTGCCCTGTTGTAGTCACCTATTTTCCTTTTGACTGGCAGAACTGCTCCATGGTGTTTCAGTGAGTCAACCTTTTTTTAATCATTACACATAAAGATATAATTTTGTACTTCAGAAACGGAACAGATATTTATATAATTTATATAATTATATAATACACAAAATCCATGAATATCTTGTAAATTATATCTTTATAAATGGTGAGTACTGAGGTCATCAGTTATAAACGGTAAGTAGTGATGTAATTTCTGTCACATGACTCACTAAAACTTGTGTATTATAAAGTAAAGTACCCCTTGTTACAAAATATGAGGATATTAGAAATCACCTTGGAGTTCCATGACCTGTATAAAAACATTAGGCCTTTGGCCTTGTGTTTTCATATGGTCATGAAACTCCTCAGTAACTTATAATATACTTATAATTTTCAAGTAGGTGTACTTTATTCACTATAGAATTATTTTATATAACCCCTATATCTGTGTGTTGGCTATAATAAAATTATTTTTTAAAAATCCATTATTTGGAGTGTACATGTTTCCAGTGATTTCAAATTCCCATTGCAATTACACATGTAAGATACAGTCCTTATAATTATTATGTATATAGGCTTTATAATAATACATCAAAAGTAATAAGTAGTCATTTATATTACTAGATCACTGTCAATGTCGCAGGAGAAAGCTAGAGCAGTCCAGCAGTCCAGTTTGCAATTACCTTTTGATTTTATTTTGATAGCCCATGCATCCTATTTATGATTGGATGTTTACAGTTTGAAATGAAGAAAGGTTATAGCCAATGAGACTTACTGCTTTTGGGCACATGATGGATTTGCTAATTAGTGTGTGTGTCAGAATGCCCTTCTGATGACTGCCATATGATTATGCAAATAATGTATCAGTTTTACTGTGGAAATTAGGATACATGTACAGTAGTTTTTATATGAAATGATTGCTAAAAATAATTCCTATTTTGGAATCAGAGATAAGTTTCTGATATAAGGATGAGTGGTTATCTCCAGTGAATAGATTAGTGCATGCAACCTGTTTCTCAGCATTTGCTACATATTTCTTATGCTTTCCACAGGTCACAAACTTACAGCTCTAATGAGATTGAATTACTTCTTACAGCTGATGAACAGACAATCGAATGGATAGAAATAGACCCCGAAGCATTTACAGGTTAGACAACTATATGTAACGTGTGAGTGTACAGATAATTCATTTTTACTCATATTTGACTTTATTCAAAGTAGTCAGGACAGCAATAGTCAGGAACAAAAGATATAGGAAAACTTATTATTATAAGGACCAGTAACATCAAAAAATTAAATTGTTTTAAAGTAATAAAAATATAATGCAGTGTTGCCCTGCACAAGTAAAACTGCTGTGTTTGCTTCAGAAGCACTATTATTGTTTATATAAATAAACTGTTGTGTAGCCATGGGGGCAGCCATTCAAAGGAGAAAAGGCTCAAGTTACACAGCAGATAGCAGATAAGCTCTGTAGAACACAATGTTATCTGTTATCCGTTACTTATCCTGTGCCATATAGCCATTAATCAATTTCTGCCATTGCTACTCAGCAGCTTGTTTATATGATCTATAGTAGTGTTTCTGAAGCAAGCAGACCTGTTTTAACAGTGCAGGGCAACACTACATGATATTTTCTTTACTTTAAAGCACTTTCATTTTTTGGTGTTACTGTTCCTTTAAAGGGCAACTAAAGTCTAAAATAGAATAATGTTAGAAATGCTGTATTTTGTATACTAAATAACTAGATGAACTGACTGCACCAGAAGCCTAATCAAACAGATGATTTATGCTTTCAAAGTCGGTGCAGGGGGCAGTCATCTTGTAACTTTGTTAAACATCTCTGCAACACCAAGACTACGCACATGCTCAGTATAGTCATAAATGAACAAAACAGCACAAGTCAAATAATATCTGCCATAGAAGCTGATACAGCAAGACTGATTAATATTCAGAATATACAGACTGTACTGGGTCTAAAGATACAAATCTACACAGTTGAACAGGGAAACAAACAAAGCTGTTTGAGTTCTGGGAAGTTGGGTGGGGGCTCCCCCCTGCAATTTGAAAGTATGATTGTTTCCCTGCAGAGCAGTTAGGGACTGTCTGAAGTTTCCTATACCAAGCTGTCAGAGCAAGTAAAACAAAGGGGGATTTCACTG
Organism: Xenopus borealis; assembly: GCA_024363595.1. Classification (NCBI taxonomy): domain Eukaryota; kingdom Metazoa; phylum Chordata; class Amphibia; order Anura; family Pipidae; genus Xenopus; species Xenopus borealis. The sequence goes on from CM044439.1 coordinate 109,075,658, forward strand.
CATACAGTCAAGTTTATTATAAAAATGGTAGGCATTTTTTAATTGAACTATATTGGAGATAGATTTCTTCTTCATTAAAGAAAGTAAATATTGGATTACATTTTTTGCCTTTACATCTCCTTTAAATTAGCACTGTCCAAAAGGAGGCTTTAGGGACGTCTACATTACCCACGATCTTCATTCTTTGGATGATATGATTATTTTGGTTAGCTATCCGACAACATATAATGTATATTGTCAGTATATGTCGCACATGGCCCCTGTGTTGACTTCAAGGTTCATGCAAAGTTCCTTGCAGTCTCAACTTAAGAAGTAGATATGTCAGTTCTGGTATGCATATAATATAAAGAGGTGGCAAGGCAATATGATGGCTTTGAAGCCTAAGTAGTAGCTAAGATGGTAGACCAGTGACACAGGTTTGTTTGCACAGGGCTGCTTGCATAGGGCTGCTGTACACAGGAATCAATACAATAGCTTTTGGCCATTATGAAATACACAACAAATTAATAATCTAATATAGAGCTCAAGTTGCTCTTCACATATAAAAGGCTTTGTAGACAAAAACATGCAACAATGATTATGGCCACTTGGGGGTGGTAGGTATTTTGTCTACAACAATGTCCATGCTAACCCTGGCTGTTGTTATCACTCGTTGTGTAGATCCAAATGTTAATATTTTTAGAGATAGTATATTTAATAAAATCCTTATATATATTTTAGCAACCCCCCCATTATAATCCTATAAGCATTTCAACTGTTTGTAAGGGTGCAAACCAGCACAAAGAAACACAGTCCAGAAATTTGTAAAAGTATCTAGAGTTTTATTTCTCAAACCCGCACTCCAGGCATTCTCACAACATGTTACAGGAATTCCATCTGTTAGCTTGGTTTCCCTTACTTTCCTGAAGGGCCACACCCAGAAGATTGGAGAAGTGTAAGCGCTTGCAGCTTCAGCCCCCGAATGTGCTCCTTCAGTACCCCTTTACCATTCCGGTCAGGTCCCCTTACTGGCAGCTTACCGGCCAAAGGCCCTTCATACCCTCTATTTCCTAATCTTCCTTCTAAGATCCCTAACCTGTGGGGTGTCCACGGGGGTACTATCCCCAATAATCTTCTCGTTGGGGCATTGAATGGCCTGTGCTAGATATACTACCTCACACACCTAGTGCCTGCTTTACTTAAATCTTCCTGGCGTATACTATTCCTATTGTCTGTCATCTTATAAATAAATTACATCTTCACTTTTAACACTCTTGTGCACCACCTAGTGGTTGTTTCAACAAACATACTCATAAATTACTTCTATCTTTCACTACATAAATTTGTTCACACACTTACATGTTTACTTATCATTAACAAAAAATGTACTCTGTCCGCTTACAGAAAATGGAGAATGGGCAATAAAACACATGCCAGCCAAGAAAATCATAAATCACAGGCTCCCTCGTGATGATGTCAACTATCAGCAAATTGTCTTCTATCTCATCATTCAACGGAAACCTCTCTTCTACATCATCAACATGATTGTACCCTGCGTTCTTATCTCCTTCGTCAGCATCCTGGTCTATTTCTTACCTGCCAAAGGTATCAGTGCTTCAAACACTCTTTCTGATGTCTATGGTTCAATAGGTCATGGGTGTATATATATATATATATATATATATTTGTATCACACGAACACACTTATGAGCATGTAAGTTGTACAGACTTGACCAGGTATTCTGTTTGGCTTTGAGCATATTGCCTGGCCGCTGGCATGTACATTACCTCAAGGGGCAGAGTCCTGTAATTCTGTTGGATTGAGCTGATTTATCTTCCTGAAAATATCATATTTTGATTCATCATGTTGATTGATATAATTGTAGACGAAGAAGGTAGACAAATGCAGCTCCTCTGCTCTTTTGTTCAGATAGGTGGACTGTCAGCCTGAATGAATGAGACAACAGCCCCATATAGTCATGTTGCACAATAACCTTCAGTTTGATGAAGTTGATAGATACCTTTAGTCAGCCAATGTATGGTTACCTTCAGAGTAAGAGCTCTGGTTATAATAAGTGTGCTATAATAAATGGATGGATGAGTTTGTTTATTAGTTCATAGCAACAAATTAGCAAGTGGCATTTACTGATGCAAGCAGTTATCTTACTGCTTTCTTGTAAATATTTTATTTGGCACAAACTTTAATGTAATATTGGTGCCTCTGGAGAGCCACCATTACTTTGCCTCCCCCCAAAAAAGCCATGTTTGTCACCTATTTAATCAACAGAAAAAGCTATATGTTGGCACTATAACAGAATATTAGTTTCATAGCACATACATATAGTTTAACTACACAAGATGGTGAGCATTCGTTTGTTCATTCATTCATTTAATAATTCATTCTTGTATTGTGATTTGTTATTGTCTTTACTCAACAGCAGCTGTCCCCAACCTTTTTCACGTGTGCAACATTCAGGTGTAAAAATAGTTGGGGAGCAACACAAGCATTAAAAATGTTCCTGGGTGGTGCCAAATAAGGGTTGTAATTGACTATTGGTAGCCCCTATGTGGACTGGCAGCCTACAGGAGCCTCAGTTTGGCACTACACCAGTCTTTGATGCAACTAAAACATCCATTCAAGCCTGGAATTAAAAAATGAGCACCTGCTCTCATGCCACTGGGAGCCACATCCAAGGGGTTGGGGAGCAACATGATGCTCACGAGCTACTGGTTGGGGACCACTGCTCAACAGGCTGGCCGCTTTGGGTTTGTTCCATTGGAAAAGACATGCTTATGACATGCTTATGCAAGGAACAGTTCCGTGTAAAAATAAAAACTGGGTAAATAGATAGGCTTTGCAAAATAAAAAATGTATCTAAATTAACTGGTTAGGCAAAAATTTAATGTCTAAAGACTGGAGTGACTGGATGTCTAACATAATAGTCAGAAAACTACTTCTGCTTTTCAGCGACTTCAAGGGGGGGCCACATGAGACATAACTATTCAGTGAGTTTACAATTGATCCTTAGCATTCAGCTCAGACTCAAAAGCAACAGTTATGACCCATGTGCCCCTCCCTCAAGTCACTGATTGGTTGCTGCCTGGTCACCAGGGTAACTAATCAGTGGAAACCAAGAGAGCTGAAAAGCAGGAAGTAGTGTTCTGTTCTGTTAGACATCCAGACACTCCAGCCTTTATACATTACATTTGCCTAACTAACTATATTAGAATTTTTTTTGTTTTGCACAGCCTATCCATTTACCCAGTTTTTATACTGAACAATTCCTTTAATTCAGCTGTGACAATAAAAGGGTCCCTGATCACTTAAAGGTTCTAGGAAGTATAATATTCAAGTTTAAAAAAAAAATCTATTATCAGAAGAAAAGTGCCACATTTAGTTTAACGGTATATTCAATTTGTGAAAAGGTGCCAAAGTATGCATTTTTACACAGAAAACAGTGGAAAGGAGACAATACCATATGTGGCACTAGACTAAGTACTTGGCCAAAACATGCAAAAAGTAAATATAGTACTTTTGACTTGTCCTAGAAAAAGTCTGCCCACTTTATGAGCAAGCAAATCAGTTAGAAGAAACTGACACTTTTTCTTTGGTCTCTTGTCAGCCGGAGGACAGAAGTGTACCGTGTCCATTAACATCTTACTGGCCCAGACTGTCTTCCTTTTCCTTGTTGCCCAGAAGATTCCAGAGACTTCAACATCTGTGCCACTTATTGTAAAGTGAGTAGCTTGAGTAAAATGGTTGACTTTATGATGTTCAAATCAATTATATCATTAGAGTTTATTGAATGAGTTGCTTATAGTACTCATGTAAATGCAGGTGATGCTCCAGCTATTTCTGAGTTTCAAGATGTATATATAATAACAATAAAGCAACTATACCGGGAGCTACTGATAAATTTACTTCTAAGTCACTACATGCATTTCATGTGTTTTCCCAGGTATCTGACATTTCTGATGGTTGTGACTATTACTATTGTTGCCAACGCTGTTATAGTTTTAAATATCTCTCTTCGCACACCAAATACTCACAGCATGTCAAGCACTGTCCGAGAGGTAAGAGGAATGCTCATTGTCACAAATATTCTTATTAGGGCAGTATAGACAGGCATCTGTTTGTTAGATTAGAGAAAGCATACATAAACTCATGTACAAAGCAAATTTCTACAGAGAGTCAGTGGAATTAATTCACTGTCATCCTATAATTACTGTACTGCCATTTATCTCATAAAGTATTCTCATATGCTGGGTTGGATATCAATGCAGACTACATATCTCAGGGTCACAAAAAGCTGCTTAGCCGTTTTATTGTGATCAATTGTGTTTGTAAATCCACAGCTGTGTTTGAGAACTGTCCCTCGCCTACTGAGGATGCACCTCCGCCCAAGTGATGCAGCACCTCCCCTAGCACCACTTATGCGCCGCAGTAGCTCTTTGGGGCTGATGATGAAGGCAGACGAATATATGCTGAGAAAACCTCGCAGCCAGCTCATGTTCGAGAAACAAAAGGAAAGAGATGGGCTCATGAAAGTGGTGCTAGATAAAATAGGTACTAATCATATACATGTGTTTTCCGTGACAATGCACCCCATACAGGATTTGTTTCCATTCCTAGTATTTGTTTGCAAGATTTGTATTAGGCACATCTGAAATCAATCACTTAGGTCTTAGGGGCTGATGTGTTATTCTTCAAGCATCAGGATTGCATCCTTTGAATAGAAAAATGTTTTAACTTTTATTATTCCTTATCTTGGGTTGGTTTCTTTTTCACCATTGATATTTTTCAAAAATTAAATGGCAAGCCAACCTAAAACACTTTTTTATTTTTTGAAAAAGAATAGCTGTGAAAAGAAAATCTCAAATGAGTAAAAAGCAATTGGTGCAAGAAAATGCAAACAAAAGAAATAACTCAAACAGGTAAAATGGGAGATCTAGAATTAATTGCATGCTATAAAAATTATGATATAATTGGT
>CM044439.1:109084900-109094956 GCA_024363595.1 Xenopus borealis
TTCGCACTTTAGTGAATTTGCGTAGTGCTGGTGAAAATTCGCCTGGCGAAGTGCGGCGAAGCTTGCGCTAGCGAAGCTTGCGCTGGCATATTTTCGGATCTTAGTGAATTTCCCACTTAGTATTTTAATAGAAAGGCCAGTTTTAAGCAATATTTAAATTGGTTTTCATTATTTATAGTTTTTCAATTATTGCCTTTCTTCTTCTGACTCATTCCAGCTTTCAAATCAGGGTTATTGACCCCATCTAAAAAACAAATGCTCTGTAAAGCTACAAATGTATAGTTATTGTTAATTTTTATTACTCATCTTTCTCTTCAGACCCTGTCATATTTACAGTCCAGTCTCTTATTCAAATCAATGTTGCCAGCTAGGGTAATTTCGAACCTAGCAACCGCATTTCTGAAATTGCAAATTGCAGAGCTGCTGAATAAATAGCTAAATAACTCTAAAATAATAAAAAAAATTAAAACCAACTGCAAAATGTCTTAGAATATCACTCTCTACATCAAACTAAAAGTTAACAAAGGTGAGGGTAAGGGCAATAGGATTCAGCCTGATACATTTCATTTATCTTTTAGGAAGGGGAATGGAAAACAATACATCAGATGATCTTGTCCACAGCCTGAACCATGCAGCTCCGGAGATTCGCACTTGTGTGGAAGCCTGCTGCCATATTGCCAGCGCAACTAGAGAGAAGAATGAGTTTAAAAGCGTAAGTTTCTAAAAAAAATCAACTTTCTCCAATATTAACCTATGAAGAGCAAGGCTATGTATCCCCCACTGTTATTTAAACACCCAGTGCTTCCTTTCTGGGAATACTGAGACTGCAGTGCAGGTCACACTTGGACCTGATTTAGAGATATGCACTCGCGTGTTCTTTATTCCCATAATTCTTTATTCCCATACTGTACTGCTTATTATTCACAACACATTATGTCCAGGCACAGTGAGTTACAGACTACACAAGTTAGAATGTATTTTGGTGACTAAAACAAATGGAAATTAAATTACTGGCAAAAGGTCACAGTGAGCTGATACCTCTGACTTCCTGTTAGTCTAGTAACTCAACTACTATGCCATTCCTTTGCCCTGAATGAGCATGAGGGAAGAACCAGCTGTGTTACTGTAAATGTCTGTAAGTTTGGTGGGCAGGGCAGTCTACAACATATCAATATTTATTTGTGTTGTCACTTTAAGTATTTATATTTTACTTTTCTTCAGTGGGATTAGAGCTTTACAGCATCAAAAGCAGCCATGATAGTATGTCTAGACACATGTGGGGCAAATTTACTATTATTCCCCAAAATTCGACTATCGAATGTTTGTCGAATTGTTTTAGGCTATCATTTTTCTCGATATCCGATTTCTCGATGAATTCGTACGATCGGATACTGATCGTTCGATTTCATGAAAATATCGTGAAATTTCATTTGAGCGTCAGAAAAATTTGTACGATACGAGCGATGGAATGCTCCGATCGTACGAATGGTATTCGGGCAGGACTTAGTCTCTGAAGCCTATCGGGAGCTTCCCATAGGCTTCTATTGCAATTCGGTAGGTTCAATCTGGCGAAGTAGGCAGTCGAATAACTTTAAAATTTTAATTCCTACGATCATCGAATGATCGAATATCCGATCATTCGATCTTTTCGATATTGGATGATCGAATAGGCCAAATTTCACTTCACGATTTCACGAAAAATTCGTATGATCGTTATTCGTTTGAATTCGATCGAACTTCGATCGTTTCACGTGAATTTCGTAGATTTGCCCCATGGGACTTGTCATGGTGAGATGGTGCCTCTTCCATTTATACCAGAGTCTCCAGGGTCATTTAAGCTAAAGCCATCATTATATTTGTAACCTTATTTTGGTTTAAAAAGGCAATCAATAAACAAAGAATGGCAGTCCAACATCAAGTAATGGAAGAGGCCCACGTGCACTGCCTTAAGCCTTAAGCAAACCAGAAATTTGTAGAGCAGGCACTCAAAAGGCAATCTTCCACCAGGTAATGGAATTAAGTAAAAATTATATTTATTATTTCACATCATTATAACCTAATGTCAAGTGACATAATAAATCAAATTTTTACTTAATTGAATTACTGGGGGGAGATTGCCTTTTGAGTGCCTGCTCTACAAATTTCTGGTTTAAAAAGGCAAGAAATATATAGGTGTAAGGTATAGGTATAAGGTGTGATTTTATTCGTGCCATAGTAACACAGTAACATAGTGTTGCCACAGGTTGTCAGAACCTCATGTGGTCGGGATCCCTACAATAGATGAGGAATAGGAATAGAACAATACATAGTAACATAGTAAGTTAGGCTGAAAAAAGGCACGTCCATCAAGTTCAACACTTTAACTTTTTTTTTTTAAACTACCCAACTGCTAGTCGATCTAAAGGAAGGCAAAAAAACCCCATCTGAAGCCTCTCCAATTTGCCTCAGAGGGGGGAAAAAATTCCTTCCTGACTCCAAAATGGCAATGGGACTAGTCCCTGGATCAACCTGCACCACAAGCTATCTTCCATAACCCTGTATTCCCTCACTTGCTAAAAAGCCATCCAACCCCTTCTTAAAGCTATCTCATGTATCAGCCTGTACAACTGATTCAGGGAGAGAATTTCCCATCTTCACTGCTCTCACTGTAAAAAAAACTCATTCCGAATAACCTGTTTAACTTGCCAGTACTGTGTTCCCTTCACTACAGCAAGCAGACCTGGGGGAGAGCTACTCCCATATTTATATATTCCTCTATAGCTACTCATCCTCGGCTATCAAAGCACAACAATAGTGTAATGCTGTTAACTGTGTCTTATCCGATAAAATGATTATAAAAGCAAAAGTAAAAAACTTAATTCACAGGATATATTGATTAGATTGCAGTAAATAAAAGGATGTAGGTAAAAAAGGGCAATGTTTATAAAGCATTCCATTATATTATGGCATACAATGTATAAGTGAAAATTATACTATAACTTGACTATAAAGAGGAAAAAATAATATTTGTACTTATTTTTGTAATTGACCTTTCTTTGCTAAAACACAGGAGAACGAAGAGTGGATCTTGATGGGGCGAGTGATTGACCGGGTCTGTTTCTTGGTTATGTGTTTCGCCTTTTTCCTTGGAACCATTGGAACCTTCTTGGCAGGCCACTTTAACCAAGCCCCAGCACATCCTTTTCCTGGAGATCCCAAGCTCTACCAGCCAAGTACTTGAAAGGATCAGTAGTAACCACTTGCTTCTGAGCCATACAAACATGGTTGATTGCAGAATTTCTACCTCTTGTAATGGGGAAATGACAATTGTAAGTCTGCAAGGCTTGCTGCTTTTCCTTTGGGCAGAATTCCATGGATAATGCTGTAAGACAGGTTTGGATTTACAAAAAAAAGCTGATTCTGTATGAGCTATTCAGAGATTGTTTAGGCTGATTTTGTATTGATGGTGTCACCCGAGTGGGTGACAACAATTTGAGTGCACTGGGATATTGGCGATGCTGGATTTATGATAACTGAAGATGAGTAGAAATTACAATCTATGGTATTTTTCTTTGCTTTTTACAGCAGAGAAGATATTTTCTTATTACACTGTGCATTTGATTCTCTGTGTATTGAAACTGTGCAAAATTCTGAAATGTAAGAAAACTTTGCCATTAAATATTGTACTAAATCAAGCTTGCTTTTTCCTGGGTATGCCTGATGTGCAGACATGGGTTGTTTTATTGTGCCACCTATGCTACTATAATGCTTCTATACATTTACCGTAAGCCTGAGGAGGAATAAATATTAAGTTAGGAAATGTGTTGGCTGGGCTTTTCCCTAGAGAAAAGACAGAACCTTATTTCCTCACTCACTCCAGGAAGAGAAACACAAAGACTTGTCATTTGTATGTGTCAGTTTGTCAGCTGGCAAACATAGCTTTAATCTGAAGGCTCCAATCCAAATCAAACAAAGTGCTGGATCCCCTTTATTCTGTGCTTTTGGAGGCTGAAAAAGAAATTGTGGCAACTCATTTCCCAGAACTGCTTCTAAAATGGTGTCAATGAGTGGTTTGTACTTTCTTTCATTGGATAGTAATGCTGAAGAACTGAGCTCACTTGTGTACTCTGATTCATTAGATCCAGATCACAGTCTGCCCTTTCCTTCCAGATATAGTGCTCCAAAAAATGTCACATGCTTATATAATGATGACTGCACATATTCACAGTCACAGTAACAGCATTACAAATGTAGCTCCAAAATAAACTTGAAATTCTGACTTTCTTCTTAAGAATTCCTGTGTGGAAATAACCACAAAACAAGCTCCTTCTAGCAAATTCCTGTTCTCCAAATACAATTGCTGTTGCAAAAGAGGCAATAAGCTACCCTCCCAGTTTTTCCAGCATTCCCATATCAAGTTTGATAGGTCAAAATGATGTCAGTATCAAGTAAATGCAGAGTGTGCAGGTTAGCCCTAGGGCTAGGAAAGATATAGAAATGATGGGCAAATTTGTACCTTTAGGCATCATTTATAGTTATGTGTTTTAGAGTACAGCATATACATTCCTGCTATGAGAGTTTATTAATATGATACCTAAATTAAGAGAGAAGGTAAAGCTCTTCCATGTGTTGGAACTATTTTTCCTAAGGTTTGATATATTCTATGTAATCAAAAGCACCCTAGAATTTTACATGAATATCTTAAAGGAACAGTTCAGGGTAAAAATAAAACTGGGTAAATAGATAGGCTGTGCAAAATAAAAAACGTTTCTAATATAGTTAGTCAGGGAAAAATGCAAACTATAAAGGCTGGAGTGACTGGATGTCTAATATAATAGCCAGAATCCAACTACCTGCTTTTCAGCTCTCTAACTCTGAGTTAGTCAGCGACTTGAAAAATGTATCTAAATTAACTGTTTAGGGAAAAATTTAATGTATAAAGACTGGAGTGACTGGATGTCTAACATAATAGTCAGAAAACTACTTCTGCTTTTCAGCGACTTCAAGGGGGGGGCCATATGGTACATAACTGTTCAGTGAGTTTGCAATTATCCTCAGCATTCAGCTCAGATTCAAAAGCAACAGTTATGACCAATGTGGCCCTAACTCAATTCACTGATTGGTTACTGCCTGGTAACCAGGGTAACCAATCAGTGTAAACAAAAGAGCTGAAAAGCAAGAAGTAGTGTTCTGTTCTGTTCTGTTAGACTTACAAGTGACTCCAGCCTACTCCAGCCTTTATACATTACATTTTTGCCTAACTATATTGAAAATATTTTTTATTTTGCACAGCCTATCTATTTACCCAGTTTTTACTTTTATACTGAACAATTCCTTTGCGGAATGAATTTAATTTAGCAAAAGGGGAATTTGCTGTCACCACTAAACATTGTTAAAATGAAAGTAATCTGAGTGTATGGTTATAAAATACCTGCAGACAAAACCCCCTCATACTCCCCACTCACCCATACAACTATATAAGATTCAGATATTTTGTTCCAAAAGTCACTAAGAAAATGCTCCTCTTTAAATGAAGCAGGAATGTTTTGTCCATATGTAATGTAATACATTACACTGGAATGATCAGTTAGTTCTTAGAAAAATGAAGAGTGAAATACTGAAATTAATAAATCAGATGTGAGCACACCATTTGCCAGACAGGGATGACTTTGACATGGTGGCCTGCATAAATATATTTCTGTATTGTAATGTATGGACCAACAATTCATGTTTTGTGTTAAGGGGTGACAGCTTAATAGCTTTTATAACAACATTTCTTAAAGTTGATAAGAATGTAGAGCATCTGTTTGTTTTCCAAACGAATATTATATATCTGCTAAGGAACTTTCTTCCAACTGTGATGAAATTACTGATGAGCAAGGGATGAGAAAAGCTTGGACTACTGTGCAAACAACGCAAAAACTCATGTTTACAGAACATTTTCTCTCTAATAGCAGGTGTGAATCTCCTCCTAGATGGACAAAACTGAGAAAACAACAGCCATTTTCCATTAATCCCTCCAAGAATTTAGTTTTCTCTCCTTTTGCTTTAATGTTGACACACATCTCTTTGAATGACAGGCTGGAGTGCCCCCAGTAGAGAGGCTTTAAGCAGAATCTGTTTGGTTGAGATGGAAACAGCATTAGACACAGGAGGCAGGAACTGAAAAAGGATGTAGCTCAGCTCACTTTCTCATAGTGATAGTGAAGATCTGCAGAAGTTCATGATTTCAGCAGCAGTCACAGATTCATAGTTTTTGCACTTACTGGATAAATTATCCCCCTACAATTAGGGAGCTGATTTGCAGATACATTTGTATCATGTCAGCTATAGGTACACAACCTTCCCTGTTTGGTTACCTGAAAAGAGAAAAACACATTGAGCCATTCTCTGGAATTTCTAAAGTAGACAGGAAGGTTTGTAGGTGCACTGAAAATATGCAAACACAACATGCTCTTCAACTGATGGATGATCTGGTAAATCCCAACAGAGCCAAAGGTAATGACACTATGGGAGTACTTCGTTATTCCAAAGGTGTGTCTTCAGTGGGAAAAGCATTCAGCCAAGAGGATCCAACACCTTCTTCCTCCATTCAATCTATTCCAGGGGGTAGGGACCCTGAAACACACAGGCCTTTAACAGTTGTTGAAGAGTTGGATGAATCATTTTCTGCTGAGCTTCAAATCTTGGCAGGTGCCCAGCAGTTCTGCATAACTACCAAATCCAACCCACAAGGTAAGCTAATATGCAATGAAACAGACAAAGTTAAGATATGGAAAATAAAAGTCTCCAATAATTGGCTGAACTAAGCTAGGAAGGTGTAAGCCTGTAGAATTTGTAGAAACAAAAAAATTATTTGTAGTCTTCCCAGTAGTGAAGACCATTTCCCATTTTTTTCTATCTGTACGTTTTCATTTTAGATCTAAGGGCAGCTTCTCAATTCAATTTATTTTTTACATTTTTAAAGAAGTTTTTAACAATACAAGGGGACACTACACCTGGCTGGTAACTATTCCAGAGCTTTCTGAAAAGATGTGGTTCCTTGTATTCCGGTATCCAACCATAGTTTCTGAAAATATGTTTGTCTGTGAACTTTACTGTAGTTATGGGACACAGGCAATTACAGTTGTGCTCATAAGTTTACATACCCTGGCAGAATTTATGATTTCTTAACCATTTTTCAGAGAATATGAATAACACAAAAACTTTTCTTTCACTCATAGTGAAGTGGTTGGCTGAAGCCATATATCGTCAAACAACTCTGTTTACTCTTTTTAAATTATAGTCACTACCCAAATGACCCTGATTAAAAGTTTACACACCCCAGTTCTTAATACCATGTACTGCCCCTTTAACATCAATGACAGCTTGAAGTCTTTTGTGGTAGTTGTGGATGAGGCTCTTTATCTTCTCAGACCGTAAATCTGCCCATTCTTCCTGGCAAAAAGCCTCCAGTTCCTGTAAATTCTTGCATGATCTGCACGTTTGAGGTCTCCCCAGAGTGGCTCAATGATACTGAGGTCAGGAGACTGAGATGGCCACTCCAGAACCCCATTTATACTTATATATACTTTTATATAATGTACAGAGCTGTGGCTCCTTAATAGCGCTTTACAAATAAAGTTATACACACATACATAAGAACTATACTGTATACCCTTATGTACCTATTTATTTAAGATGAGCTCCATGATGCATAGGACCTGGCCCTGTGGGACAAAAGGGCCATCACTAAACATATTTCCCTTTTAAGTGAGTTGTCAGGGCTTTTAAAAAGTCACACTTTATAGTTGATTTATTTACAGTTCTGTTATTAGTGGCTATGTACACATTTAATGCTTGACTTTTGGTTCTCTCTTCAAGATGAACGTAAAGCACGGCCAAGCTGTCCTGTACATTAGAACTAGATTATGGTGTAGTGTTCAGTTGTGGTTTTAGCCATAAGAGAATTTTTATAATTAGGAGTCAGTAGTACTGTATACTGATAAAATGTCTTTCCCTGTTTCAGGATTGGGCTGTCACCCTGAGAGATCATATGTAATTTCAACACGCTCAACAAAACAATTACTTGTGGCTACTGAAGGTAACAGCAGCATCAGCACCAAAAAAATTGAGATAGTAAATATTAAAAAATTAGATTGTTATTGTCTGCATTTATCAGAAGTGTGAAAATAGGCCGTTTTGTACCAAAAATAAAGGTCTCAATGAAGTATTAAGGAAGTTCAAAAACAGATATTTTGTACTATTGTTATGACTGCTAAATGCTGAACTGGCCCACAGCCATATTTCTTTATAAGCACCTGAGGGCATGTTCCCAGGGTGCTAAATGTAAGGTGATCACACTGGTTGAACACCTCAAAGGCTGTTATCATCTTCACAAAGTACAGCAGAAGTCTGTTCCCTTCTCTGTCAACTAAAACCTTGCTGCTTACAGGGCCTGGCTGGATATTTTAAGATGGGTATTACCTAATTACCTTATTATATCACTCAATCATCAGAGCAATAATCTTTTGGGGGCTGCCTTTTATGAATGCGGCCAGGCCAGTAAAATAATGGAGAGCTATAAGTAGACCATACACACATATATAATATAACTTCAATGTTACCCAGTTTTAGTTTTGATACCTATGTCTTTTTATATCAGACTCCAGTTGTCTTTGCCTGCACCTTTGTGGTCCGGCCCGGTCCTGTTCCCTCCGTCTCTGTGACTATAGCAAAGAGGAAGTGCTAAGGTTCTGTAGACCTTACAGGGTGGACATGTGCTGCCTGTTCTGCTGTTTGATGGCCATTAGTGTATTCTCTTCATCTGGCAATCTCATTGGCTCTGTGCAACAAAGGTAATCTTTTGCTTCTTTGTAATAGGGCTGTATATACCCATAGACACATTTTTGCCAAGATGAAATTGAGGTGAGAATGTGTTCTACCTGTTATATTTCTGTGATAAACCACTAGAGCTAGTGTCAGACATGTAAATGTCCATTTAATAAACATAATGCCTGTTAATTACTATTCTTTGTTGTAGGACATATATGACTATTAAAGGAGGTCATGATGACCCATCCTATGCAGTATAACATCTCAGTTTTGGTTTTAAATTAGTAATAATAATAAAGCTAGAGAACAGAACAGATCTACTCCTAGGCTTCTGCCCTTCTGTTTCCAGTTGTAGGCAGAAGGACAAAAAAGGAGGAGCCAAGACCTCAGTACTATGCTTGAGCTGAAACTCACTGGTATTAAAATTGTGTACCTCTGTAGTAACCCATTACGATCATATATTTAGGGCCCTTACACACTGGCGTTTCTTACCTGAGCTCCCTTGTGTTCCGTTTGGCAGTTATTTAGCAGGTTGAAAAATGACACACATTCATTATTTACACCCTTTTGAGCATGAGCAAAGTTGCATTAATCACCTCTTCTACATGTCATATCAGAGGTTGGTTTGGACAGTCACCCTGCAGCTCTCTTGGGTTACAGGTGATCTGGACAAATTCATCTGCTGATCAGCAAGCACGTGGTGTTCTGTCGGACAAGGAAATGAAGAGGAGCCGTAGTTTCTCTTTGTTGGACTAATTGAATAATAGAATGTGGCCAACCATCTGTATGGCCAGTTGCAAGGGATCTGCCCTTATAAATCTGAAGAAATCATAGTGTATACAGATAAACATTTAGGAAATCCATTTTTGAACTAAAATCAAGTAAATGTGATTTCTTGTTATTCGTACAAACCCTTGTGGGGTTCTAGATGGAGCTTGTTCAGCCCAAGCCTTGCAGTATGTGATGCTGATGGGAAAACAATTATGGAGATCAAAGGCTCATGGAGTGCAACCCGTTGTCACACTGATCAGGAGTTCCAGGTAATTCAACAAATAGAAAGGTGTTCAAACATGACATATAGATGGCTTGAGTTTTGTTTTCCATCAAAATTTCCAGTTTAAAAGGTGATTTTTTTTTTTGGGTCAAAACTCACATTTCTGGGTTAAAAAAAACTTGAAAAATGTATTTATATTTATTATAACCAAACCTGGAAATAGTTTGAATCTGAAAATATGCCAGCTACAACCTGTTGAAGTCATGAAG
>CM044439.1:109161845-109174183 GCA_024363595.1 Xenopus borealis
ATACTCCTTATTTGTGTATCAGTCAGAGTAAGATATCTCACCATTCAAGTCTTGTTAGAAGTATTTGTGTCATTTAGAATAGTGATATTAAACTATTCGTCAGTTTAAACATATTTCATGTCTCTGCAGTGTGTTTTATTACAGGGAAACTGCTAGTATATAATAAATGGAAAAATGTAACTGATTCTTAGGATGGTAAACATATTTTCTGATGTATTGTACCTAACTTACTATGTTACTGTGTCCTATATAGACTTTGCAATGATCTATACAAGTACTAAATAAATCTGCACCGCTAATCTCTACTGACGTATTTTATTCCTACCCATAGTTTTCTGGCAAGAGAGAATTCAACATATCAGAAAAAAGTCTGAGCCTATCAACCCTGCCAGGATCTTCTGGTATCCCGTACACTGATAACACTCCACATTCTCTGTACAGTTCCTATAGCAGTCTTCAGATGTCTAGCTCTGGTAAGAGAAGTACTTAAAGTAATTAAAGAGGAAAATGTATTCTTCTAAACAACATTGATGAGGCATAGAATGCATTTGTAAAAATGAACAATATTGTCTTTAAACTGTAAAAGCATCACAATGCTTGCTAGCTCTCACTACTGGTGCATGTCTCCTGTAAAATTCTAGCAGTGCCAGTGGATTAATAGAATGCTTTGTCAATCCTGACAGAGTGGGTATGTTGGTTACTACTAGTTTTTGTAGTGTTTTATACCAAGGCCTTGATGGTGCACCAGAAGACCCATTATTGTTCTGGCTTATGCTTGCATACTGTGCGGTGCACTCCACTGCTTACATTTGAGCCGGAAGGGGTGGCTGGAGTTCATGGTGCCTTTCTCTGTTTTTGGTTGGAAGTCACAACTGGCATTTGCTAGTGTATTTCATAGTGAGAAGATGTTCAATCCTCTGGTGCAAGTGTCAGGGTGCATTGCTTTTCTTGTCTTGTTTTAACCCAGCTTCTCCTTCTGTGCTGCTTGTCCCTTGTAGGCAGAGAGCCTCCTGTCTGTGCAGAGACATGGCAGGTAGTTTTAGCTGCAGGTTGGGGGGGGGGATGTAAGGATTTTGGTTTGGGACAGCTGAAGTCAGAAGGCACTTTTTAGGGGATTTGAAACTGGAGCCAGTGTGAGGTTGCATGAATGTTGTGATACATCTTGGATGTCAAGCATGTGGCTTTCCAGCTGTGAGCAACACCCTATAAAAGTTGGCATTCTGGAATTATTTGTTTGGTTGAATTTGGATGGCCACAGGTTTATATCATTACACATTAACTAAAGCGATTGGAGAGGGAAGGAATAGAGCAAACTGGAGTAAATACTGCCTCCTGCTGTTATTTTTGTTTGGATGCTAAGGAGAGCGGAACTCTGCTTGAATTATTTGATTTTTATATATTTTTTTAACCTTGCAAACAATGTTTTTTAAGCAGCCATTTATTCTGTGGATTGTTATAATTAAAGTTACCATATATCCTAAACTAAAATTTATGGCAGCATCCAAACCAAGGCTTTCTCTGCAGACCACAGCTGGAGCAGCATCAACTTATTAAACTATTGGGGTGCTTAGTCATTGCATACAAATTCTTATTAATGTAATGGTAAATTAGCACAATAAATGCACACACTTGCAAGGATTGCATACCAGCATCTATTACACAGTTTATTTATGAAGTACACATTACCCTAGTGGTGGGGCGCAAGGACCATCACATAAGGACTTAACACTGAAGTAAAAAACTATTGTTTGGTGTTAATCGCAGCATTCTAATCATAAAGATACCCTATGGTTGTACAGTTATCTCATCATTGTTGGACACTTAAGTCCTACCCCCGGCAAACTACAAAGCTTGTTTTACACTCTGTGTCCGATATAATAAGCTTAAAGGGCACAAGAAAAGAGAGAAAGGCAGCTAAAAACCAAGTAAATATATGTATATCAAATCTGTATCTTATATCACTGCAAATATATAAAAATGTGTACATTAGTTTAAACAGAAGTTTAAAAAACCGTCAGTCTTCATTTAGATGTAATTTGATATGGAACCCAGTGTGATTCTTATTAATGCCTTAATCCATTGTGACATGTATGGGAATTCTCTGAATAAGCTGTAACAGTCTTATAAATTGGTGACTGTATAAAAGGGGCAGTATATCCTCTGGTTCTACATGTATTAAATGAATAGGACTTGTTCTAAAAAGGGCAAGCAGTGATGTTAAAAATACTTAGATTAGTATATTCATTATGATTAGATTACTAGTATACAACCCCCTCCCTCCTTTCGTTAGTAGTAGTCCAGGGGAATACCTGTGGACTGTTAATATAATTACCTGCCTTG
This sequence comes from Xenopus borealis, assembly GCA_024363595.1. NCBI lineage: Eukaryota > Metazoa > Chordata > Amphibia > Anura > Pipidae > Xenopus > Xenopus borealis. The sequence goes on from CM044439.1 coordinate 109,164,186, forward strand.
CAAATACCAAACATGAAGCAGCTCCAACTTCCCTGTTTGCTGAAGTCAAGAAATAATAAAAATCATTATTTGTTTTGTGATCTAGTGCATATATATATATATATATATATATATATATTTTTTTTTTTTTTTATCTAGATAATATATTAATACATTTGTTTTCCTGCAGATTTCCGGATTGATCAACAGAATAATCTTTACAAAGCTCTATCTGAAAATGAATCCATAGTCTCTGTTGCTTCAGCAGAAAATTCGTCCCCACATGAGGCATTTTCACCTGTTAGCGAGATGAGTGTCAGTACCCTTACCAGCCAAAGTGAGGATGTTGGCAGTCCAGAGGACCCCCACAGTGAGGCAGATGATGGTCCTGAGTACCTGGCCATTGGTAACATGAGCCGACGTGCATCCAGTCAGAGTAGTGAAAGCTCAAACCTTTTCTCTTGTAACTCCCAAAAAACAGACTCTCTAAACTCAACTCCAACAGCTCCCCAAAATTCATCTTTACTTAGTGTCCCTCGGCGCTCCAGCTTCTCTGAGATTCAGACTGGGAATGGACCCTGGCTCACAAAGAAAAGCCATATGCGTTCACGTTCCGACACCAATGTAACCATAGCAAAGGCCCAAGGTAAGAACAAACCTTTATTAATCATTTAAAACAACTAGCTCTAAATTGCGTCTGCCCTCTTCTGCACTTAAATAGGAAACACCTGACAGAGCCAGTACTCCTTTAGAAATCAAAACATTCCACTTATCGGGTGTTTACCATTTAAGTGAACAGGAGACAGCAGGACTGGTTTGAGGTGCTGCTTTGCCAGCTAAAATATACCGTTACTCTCAGCCTAAATTGTCTGGCTTTGATCCATCTCTTCTGCTTTTCTGTCCATGTATGGTATCTGTAACATTTTCTCTTGCTTTAACCCCTTAATGGCTGACATTAGGAAGTGACCGGAATATCAGCATTATAATGGAAGACCCTGCAGCAGGTCTGGCATCTAATGTCTTGTGCCAACTTGTGGCAGAAGCACTGGTGGTGTTGCAATTATACATCATTCCTTAATCACACTAATTACATGTCATGTATATTAGAATCCCTGCCGATATTTTGATTCTATTTAGTAGCCAGAGAAAGCATTATAGAAAACTGACTGTTCATTGTCACTGAATTGTGATGCAGCTGAAATGAACAGAATGCATATATTATGCTGTAATAATTCCCTGTGTTCTACTGAGCAAGATGCTTTTTTCAGTATTTCAGCACCAGTACTTCTTCCATTAGTTTGTAATGCAATGTACACAGGTGGTACTGGGACTCTCATATGGTCATCACCCCAAACATATAGATGTCCATTTTTTTAAAGAAGGAGAACTGTCAGTCGTAATATCATGCTACATACTAGACTTCTATATTCATGCTTGTTTGTGGGGCAGGTTTTTCTTCTGGACCTGTGTTCCTTTTTTTGTGAAAACTGCACTGGCCTTTTGAAATACTCTCTAAAGTTAATGGCAGTGTTTGCTTACCTTTTAGTCTTTGGCAGTTTGTTGATTGCACATGGGCAGTTGAGTAAATTTGCCAGGTACTTTGCATGTGCAAAGAGGAATCTTCACTATGAGAGCCTATGATGCTGGGAAAACAGCAGTAAGTAAAATGCTGGCATATCACTCTGAGATCTTTTTACACTGGCTGGTGCAGCTTTCTCCAAACAGGAGCACAATCCCAGGAAAAAAATCTTTGCAATTTATTTCACTGGGGGTGACTAATAACCAGCGATAAATATCCTTTCTGTGGGTGACTAATCTCCTGTAAATACTTTCCCATTGGTGATAAAGTGAATTTCTGGTGGTAAAACCCATGTGTCACTTCAGTCTTCCAAAATTGCTTGAAGTTTCCTCTTGAGGCAATTTCAAGTGATTTCTCAAGTGATATCTCTATGGTAGTCACCTGGACCTGTAGGGTGTATTTGCACATCAGGCATCAGCAGTGAGTTTTTTTAGAGCAATATTCATCTGGAATGTGGGCATGTCATGCATTTACCATGCTAGTGAATAGTATTGCGATTTTGGAGCATTTTGACTTGCATGATTTCCAAGCCAGAATCTCCCTGTGTGCCAGTGCCCTAAACTTTGAATGACAGATATAACTGCTTTTCTTCAAATGTAATCACCAGCTCTGTACACTGACAAAAAGTTATAACATTTTCATAAATATATTACATTTTATTATGTCATATTTAAGAATATATTTTTCCTTTTAACAAATTAAGTCAAAAAGTGAACTGCTACCACCTTTGTACATTATATTACTTGATATATCGCATGTGCATATTGTATGTGGACACGTGTTCCTTCCTCTCTGTATCGTACATCTTGTGGATTGTCCTCTTGTGAAAGTCAAAGCTCTCGTTTGTGTACATAATAAATGAATGTGTTTGTCTTTCTTTTGGGATTTGAGTTATGTTGTGGAAATATTGTGAAGCTTTCAGTATAATTTACTCACTCAAACAATATTTTTATGAACATACAACAAAATTCTGGCAATATCCTGTATGAGTTTTTGTGAGAGCTTCAAAACTGGTACAATAGGTCATTGCCACATAGAGAACTTAGTTATGTTTAACTGTCTATAAACAGGTTTATTATTTTATAGTGCTGTAGACAGGGCTGTAGGTTCTGCTTTAGATGCTGAATCACTGCCCCCCCCTGCAACTGGTGTATTTGCTGATCATGAATAGAATGGTACCACTCTGCTCCATCATTGGTTTGCCTAAAAGTATCCAGTGGCAGGCTGGGGAGAAATTTTTTTAATTAAAAACTATTTTTGCTACAAAGGCCCTGAGGGCCTCTCCTCTAAAGCTGCCACCCTAGGTATGGGCCCTGGGTGCCTATACAGTAAGTATAGACCTGACTATAGTAGAGTTATTGCTATAGAAAACAGAGCTAAGCCTAGCTGGCTACAAGTAGATGCGGCCATGTGTAAAATAATCCTAAATCCATGTTTCTTCAAAAGTAATTCAATCTTGGTTTTCTATGGCAACATCATCTGTGTTGCTTAAAGGCAAGCTAAAACAAGTGCTGATAGCTCTAATCAGTCTGACCAGTTATATTATTTCTCAACAGAGTCCCTTTGTGATTTACGGAATAATCCCGCCCTGCTAGGCAAGACCAAAGCAATAGGTTCCCCTTACATAGAACATGGTATGTATTCATTTGACATTTAGAGAACGTAATACATTCGCTCTTCTCAAAGTGGATGAGGTGGAAGTTTCTCTTTTATTAATGGAGGTTTTAGTAGCTCCCAGATAAGGCTATCCTGTGTTTTAGATTTCCCTTCCAATAGCAGGACTGATGAAGGACAGACGCAAAGGGATACCAAGAAAGTTTTCCTACCTTAAAATGAATGCAATTTCCTGTAGCCTCAAGTTTAAGGGAACAGTAACACCAAAAACTGAAAGTGTATCAAAGTAATTAAATACAATGTAGTGCTGCTCTACATTGGGAAAACAGGTGTGATTGCTTCAGAAAGACTACAATACTTTATATAAGACAATTTGCTGTGTAGCCACTGCCCCAGCCATTCAAGATGGAAAAAAGGAGAAAAGGCACAGGTTAGATAGCAGATAACAGATGAAAAACCATTGTAATGGACAGGGCTTATCTGTTATGTGCTATGTAACCTGTGCCTTTTCTCCTTTTTCCAGCTTGAATGGCTCCTCCCTTGGCTACACAGCAGCTTGATCATGTAAACTATATACTTTCTGAAGCAAGCACACAGCTTTAACCAGTGTATACTAACAGTATATTATATGTTAATTGCTTTAAAACACTTACATTTTTTGGGGGGTTACTATTTCTTTAAGTATACACAAACCTACACACACACACAAAACAGACAAGCTGATAGTCTACATTTTTTACTCCTAGGCTGCGGTTACACAGGACCATGTTCTACAGGAAGATGCTAATTTGGTCACGCTAGAACTATTTGATAGTTTATTGACCCAGGCAGGGAAACAGTCAGTGACCTGGCTGCCTGGCTGATCTCTGACTTGGGATTGGCCACATTGGAATCTTATCGTCCTCTTCTGTTGAGTCTCATAAGCTCCAGATATGATCCAGTTGTTGGCCGAATGCATGCTGATTAGACACGCTCCATTGATCTGTAGTTGAATGGCCTTCAAATGAGAAACTGTTGACTATGACTGGTTGTACTGCAACTAGCAAAACAAAAAAAACTACAATTTTCAATGAAGCGTATTTTGTCGCTGGGCAACTATTTTCCCCGAATCTGCTTGTGTCTCTCTGCCCTTAATAGAATATAAACCCCAGTGGTAGAGATTTAAGATTTAAGTCTGTTCTGCAGTAATGTAGAAGGGTGTATACTGTACATCAAAGCATACAAATTCCATAAAAAAAAAAAAACTCATACAGGAGTTGAAGAGAGCTCTGACCGTTGAAGCATACAAACTAAACCTTATCTTATTCAGTCCAATCATGTAATTATCGAGAACATGACCTGTAAGTGGACAGATCACTTGGGAGAGAGATATGAAGGGATGCAAGGATTTAGCCACTGTATGTCTAGATAAGGAATTTACTGTATACTGTATATCTTTTTGTAGACCGTGCTCCGTATCTGAATGCTACAGAAGGTGTTTTTCGGAGGCCATCCAAGGGGCAGTCATTAATCAGTTACCTCTCAGAACAGGACTTTGGGAGCTGTGCTGATTTGGAGAAGGTAAAGGGGCACGGAAAGATTTTCATTCTGTTCCGTTAAATAAAGCAGGGGTGCCCAAACTGTGGCCCGAGGGCCTAATGTGGCCGAGGATGGATATGAATGTGTCCCAGCTTGAAACACTCGGTTCTCGCGAAAATGTCATGTTGCAAAGGATATAGGAGGAGGGGGGACTCTGCCCATTGCCCAGTTAGTAATAATAATATAATAATAAGTCTATTTAATATCCAGGTGTCCCATATTCCAGTGTATAGCTCCATCTGGTTATCCAACTTGTAGTTCTTTTTTTGTGTATTTTCTTTACTTTTACAAATCAAAAGTGTTTGTGTATTTCATGTGTGGCCCCCAGACAATTTTTCTTCTTCCAATGTGGCTCTCGAAGCCAAAAGTTTGGACACCCCTGAAATAAAGCCACAAAATGACATGGGAAGTGTGCATCCTCAGACTGTCGAATAAGATATATGCATTAACATAGACTTATAAAAAAGTATAAACTGCATATTAGAGATGCACCAAACCCACTATTTTGGATTTGGCTGAACCCCGGAATCCTGCATGAAAGATTCATCTGAATACAGAACCAAATCCAAACCCTAATTTTCATGTGCAAATGAGGCTGGGGGAGGGGAAAAGAGAGCAACAAGTGGCAACAGATTTTTTCCCTTATTTGTTTTGTGAAGATTCATCACATGATTTGAAGGATTTGGATTTGTTGAACCGCATCCTGGATTTGGTGCACCCCTACTGCATAATCATTTATGTCAAGGATGCAATTTACAATCTACTCTACAATTATGGGATCTATTAGATGGAAGCCCCTTATTTAGAAAGCTTTATTTATTCTGTTTGTGTTTTTACATTTTTATTGTACTAGGTCCAATGAGCTCGTACAGGTGAGCTTGTTCTGGTATTCTACCGAATTCTTGGGATCTGGGGATTTCCAGATAAGCAATATTTCCATAATTTGCATCACCATCCCCATGTCTGCTAAAAATCATTTAAACAATTAATAAAACAAATAGGATTGTTTTTCACCAATATGGATTCATGCAGCTTAGTTGCCACAAGTACAAGGTACTGTTTTGTTATTGCAGAGAAAATGGAATCAATGGGAGTGCTGTCATTTTGGAGCTTTTTGAATAAAGTAGTTTCCAGTTAAGGGATCCCATATCTGTTGTGCTTTATGCATGTTTATGTTCAAATTGTATATTTGATCCCAGTTCCAGTGGCTTCATAGTGTGGAAAATCCCAATTCTATTCCCTGTTGTGAAACCCGAAAACTGATTTTTATGATGATGTCATTTGTTGAAGCTGTACCAGTGTATTATTCCATAATCCTCTTTTTACCAGGAAAATGCTCACTTCAGTATCTCCGAGTCATTGATCGCAGCAATCGAGCTGATGAAGTGCAACATGATGAGTCGGCAGCTGCAGGAAGAGGAAGAAGACAGTGATCGTGAGATCAGGGAGCTAAAGCAGAAAATATGCCTGCGACGACAGCAAATCAGAAGCTCAAGAACTCAAAGTGCCTATACTGATGGAGGGTCCAGCAGTAAGATAAATATTAGTCTGCACAGAATTTGCTAATATGTCATTATCCATAAATTTCCAGATTTTTGTTATACAGGTATGGGACCTGTTATCCAGAATGCTCAGGACTTGGGGTTTTATAGATAAGGAATCTTTCTGAAATTTGGATTTCCATACCTTAAGTCTGTTTAGAATAAATAGAATAGGATTGTTTTGCCTTCAATAAGGATTAATTGTTTTGTAGTTTGGCTCAAGTACAAAGTACTGTTATCTTATTACAGCGAAGAAGGAAATCATTTTTTTAATTTTGAGTCATTTAATTATAATGGAGTCTAAGGCAAATGGCCTTATTGTTATTTGGAGATTTCTGGATAATTGGTTTCTGGATAATGAATCCCATACTTGTATATTTTCGGTTTTGCAAAGCAGTAAGCAGTTGGTTCCTTGTGGTTCTTGTTTTGTTAAAAACTAATATGGAAATCCTGATGTCATAATATTAGTACCAAGTGCATCTGTGATATATTATTATTGATGTATTGCGTTGACTCTTTTTTCTTGTAGGCCAAGAAATGACAGAAAGCGGGTCACAGATAAGTTCCCATGAGTCCATTCCAGTATCAGAGTCTGGCTCTGCAGATGAAGTGGACCAGTATGAAATCAAAGGTATGCTACTTAACCAAGGGGGTTATGAAATATCTAGAAACTTGCCAAGTACTGACATTGTTTTTTTTTAAGGCATTTGTACACCAGTTACACAGGAACCCAATAATTAAGTGGTTATGTTGAAATGTTAGGTCTGAAAACACTAAACTTCCTTTAGCCTTTGGTAGAAAAGGAGAGGAATTATTTAGTTCTTACCATTTCCCTTGATGATGGTTATTATATGCACATATATGCTTACACAGCATTGCAACAAAACACAATGAAAGCATGAGCCTTTTCAATTGCCCTCTGATTTAAAGGGCGGACTTCCAAATAAACATTGATCCTGTTCACTGTTCAGCAACTAAATCAAGGTGGTCTTAATAGTTTTCTGTAGAAAAATAGTATTTTTGTTTTTTACCAGGCTGGGCAATATTGCATAAAAGGTGAAAAGTTTAGTTCTGTAAGACCTGTACGATGCAATTACAATTTAGAGCTGAAGGTTATGTGCCCTCTAAAACAAAATTTGTAACATTTCTGATTGAGAGAGCTAATCATTCTGTCTTTATATTCAGCTTCTGAAACCAAAAGAAGTTCAAACAGCCAGCACTTACAGTGTACTGAATCCATGTAAGTATTATTGACGTTCTTCTGCTCTTGCATACCTTTTTATTATTGTTTACTTTCTCAGCAGCATGTTAAGAAATGTCACATATTTATATAGTGCCACCATATTGCATAGCATTGTAATTAAAAGTGGTATACTGGTCTTGTTTGTTTATAAACCCCATCCAAGCCTCTGCTCAATGTACTGCTTTTACTGTTGTGTGGGTTTATACTGGGTCACTGAAACGTTATACCAGGGCAAGGATTTCAGTCAATAAAATAACATCAAAAAAATGTTTTACCCAATAGTAGAATAAAAGTGGCTTTTTTTTTTTTTTACTCATAGAAGCAAAAAATAGCTCTGCAGGTGGCAACCTTTTGGAAATGCTCCCCATTTGGTAAAAACACTTAATAAGACACTTGCCCATAGCCACCAGACGGCAATTGGATTTGAACAGTCACCTACAAGTTAGAAAGCAAAAGCAAATATCTTATTGGTTGGTATGGGTAACATCACCGGTGATGTTTGTATGCCTATATATCTGTAAGCCTAATGTATCCTTTTTACGGTAACTGTACTTTCATAATGAATCATTCTAAGAAGTTTAAAAAAGTTGTTACCTCTAGGTCAGTGGCTTGCAGCATGTGTAATTGCTGCTGTTGCAAAATCTTGCTGAAATGACCATAGTGTGTGTGAATGTGATAGGGACCTTAGTTGTAAGCTCCGCTTGAGAAGGATTGATGTTAATGACATGTAATCTCTGTAAACTTTGGCCCTATATAATCATTATTATTCATTAATATTCACCTGCAGGTCCCACTCTTTTCTTTGTTCTAACTCTGCTGAGGCTGTGGCCATGGGTCTCCTAAAGCAGTTTGAAGGAATGCAGCTTCCTGCTGCTTCAGAGTTAGAGTGGCTGGTCCCAGAGCATGATGCACCACAGAAGGTATATAACCAATGAGAACTGAGTATATTTTATAAGATTTTCATCTGTAATATAAAACAGGCCAGGTTTTTACCAACATAAGAGAGCACTTAGATACCTATGTTTTTACTGGCATGTACTGTGCTGTCTATCCTTAAAGGAGAAGTCTACCAAAATGTGCTAAACCCCTCCCCCCCCAGGAAAATGCCCCGAAGTTGCTACTTACCCCCTCAGCGCTGGTCCTGACCATCGAGTTTGCAGGTGCCATCTTCTCTCGTGCAGTCTTCTTCCAGGATCCACCGGCGCATGCGCAGTAGAAGCATTTGCTGGTTCAGCTCTACTGCGCATTAGCCGAAAGTCACGAAGTTTCAATTGGAACCAGTAAATGCTCTTACTGCGCATGCACCAGCAAGCAACATAGAATCCAGGAAGAAGACGGCTGGGGAGAAAATGGCGCCTGCAAACTCCATGGTCAAGACCTGCGCTGAGGGTGTAAGTAGCAACTTAGGAGCATTTGCCCGGGGGGAGGGGGGCCTACGGGGGGAGGGGTTTAGCGCATTATGGGTAGACTTCTCCTTTAACTACAGATCCTCTTAAATTTATAAGATCGCAGCTCGTAAGGATTGTATTTTTATTATGTAAGACATAAATGACATTTTCCTCGGGCGCTGGTATCAGAAGAATCTGCTAATATAAAATTGAAATATACAGTACTCTTGTATGCAGTAATATATATCAGTAGTATTCTGCTACTTAAATAGCTGTAACACAGTGTTTTTATTTGTGTAGAATCTTTTGTTGCATTGGTGGTTTACCCACTAATTAGATTTGTTTTGTATTTCAAGTGCATTTCATGCACCAACCGTATCTTAATCAACATATTCCTGTAGATGTAACATTTTTGCTGCCATAGGTCCATTACAAATGGAATTCCATTTCTAAACTATAGTTTTCGATCTCTGGTTTTAGCTCCTACCAATTCCAGATTCTGTACCGATTTCTCCAGATGATGGGGAGCATGCAGATATATACAAACTTCGAATACGGGTTCGCGGTAATTTGGAATGGGCACCACCAAGACCACAAATCATCTTCAACATTCACACTGCTCCCACGTATGTCTCACTGGTGCGATAGGAGGGGGTCGCATTTGCATTTTTCACAGCAATATTAACTCTGTTTTTTTTTCTTTCAGAAAGAAGGTGGCAGTCACAAAGCAGAACTACAGATGTGCCGGCTGTGGAATTAGGATAGAATCTGGTAAGCCACTAGCCAGGGCCTATATTTATTATTTGGCTTGACAGCATCTAACAGCAGTGTTGTACAAGTAGGGGGCCTGTTATCCAGAATGCTCGGGACCTGGGGTTTTCTGGATAACAGATCTTTCCATAATTTGGATCTTCATACCTTAAGCCTATGATAAATTAATGTAAACCTTAAATAAACCCAATAGGCTCATTTTGCTTCCAATAAGGATTAATGATATCTTAGTGTTGAGCAAGAATAATGTAATGTGCTATACTACTAAGTGAAATTAATGCTCTGTGTATGTATCATATTTTTTT
>CM044439.1:109195815-109213327 GCA_024363595.1 Xenopus borealis
GCAAAATGACACACATCAGAGTTGCTTTAAACTTTCCAGCTAAGTATACTTTACATGATTGTAGACCTGCACCAAAAATACAGGCTGATCCAAAGCCAAATGAATCCAATCACCTGGGCGGCATTCCACAAAGGATCATGAGTCTTGCCAGCCTCTAGTTTCTCCAAAGTGTACAGATGAGTCCTCTTGTCCTTTGCATGATCCTTTAAAGTATTTTTTGCCCAGTCATAAGCACCTTAAATGTCACAAAGAAACGGATATGTTAAACTCTATGTTGGGATTGTAATCTAACTTTACATTGAATACAATGGGGCATCGTTGGAGAATAAACTTAAACAGAGGTTTTGATAACCGACAAAAACATGTTAAAGTGGTAGAAGTAGGATATGGAAACGGCAATACCATGCAATAATGTCCCGTAACGTCTTCTTCCTTGATCCGGCGACGTTTGGCTGTGCAAGTGCAGTAGGACGCATATGCCGGTTGGAACTACTGCACATGCACCCTATTTCAGAAGATGTTGCGGGACAAGATGGAGCCCGTGATCCTGCCTGGAGGGGGGTGGGGGCCTTCAGGTTTTAGCGCCAGAGGGGTTGACTTCCCCTTTAAAGGGGTTGTTCACCTTTTAGTTCAGTTGGTTTCAAACTGTTCACCAGAAATAAAGACCTTTTTCAATTACTTTCAATTTTCAAATCGTGACAGTTTTTCGAATATCGAACTGTAAACTTTAAATAATTTACCTTCTCATACCATTCTAAGGGCCCTTACACCAAGCGCAGGTCTAGACACACCTCATTCTTTTCAATGAGGTTGAACCCACAAGACGCGTGTAAGCGTCGAACTCAGATGTTGCGTCTGAATCTGCGTTCGGCGCTTACACGCGTCTCGGGGTACAACGCCATTGAAACTAATGAGGTGCGTCCAGACCTGCGCTCCCCTGCCGCTGAATGCAGCCAAACTCAAACTCAACACAGGGGAGCACAGGTCTAAAACACCTGTGTGCAAGGGCCCTAAAGCAGCTCTGGGAGGGGTCATCGACTCTGTAAACGGTTTTAAATTGATACATTTCTTATCTTTGGTTTTATTACAGGCAGCTGTTAGGATTGAAACAATAGTTGCTAATATTCCAGAGATGCTGCTGAGAAATGTATCAACTAATGGAGCAAATTGTAACAGTACAACAGAACTTAAAAATTTAAACTTAGATTTTGGAAAAACGGTAAACAATAAAAGATGGAAAGCAATTGAAAAAAGTCTTTACTTCTGGTGAACAATCTGAAAACAACTGAACTGATAAAAAGTGTTTGGGAGGTGAACAATCTCTAAAACGGAAACAAAATTATTGTTTTCATTCTGCTTTAGCAAGTGTAAAATTATACAAATCTGTAACCTCTTTTTTTATTGGTCTCCTCTATATTTATCTATTTCAAAATATAATGCATGCCATATACTTCATATTTGTATCCTGCTTCTCATATTTTGCATGTTTAGGGGCAGATTTATCAAGCCTCAAAAAACTTCAAATTCGAAAAGACCAAACGAAATTAATGCAATTTTTTTATAGTATAGGTCCCTTTTCGATCGAATAGGTCTGTATTCTATGAAATTCAAATTTTTAGCGCATTCCCAAAAAAACAAAAGTAGAATTTTCAAAGTCCACCAATTGACTCCATATAGGTTCTAGGAGGTCCCCCCATAGGCTAAAACAGCAATTTTGGCAGGTTTTAGATGGCGAATGGTCAAATTTGAATTTTTAAACAGACAGTACATGATAAATTTAAAAATTTATATTTTTTGCAAATTCAAATTTTAACTATTCCCAAGTCGAAGTACACAAAAATACCTCGAATTTTCACTTTGATAAATCTGCCCCTTAATGTTGAGCTATAAAATAATGATATGGTCTTATTATTAAGTTTTTCTAAAATGAATAATGGTAACTTCCACCAGCACATGGTCCATCTATATTCAGTTTCAGGGGTATTTTTCATGTTGGGGGTGTTTATCTGCCCCCTTTCCTTGTCGGTTAGACAATCTTTGCCAGCATTGTTGTTAACAATTGTGTTGTGTTACTCACTCCCATCCGAAACTGTTGTTTCAGTTACGCTGGGCTGTTGGCGGATCGATCCCTCCATAGGCTAATTACAAATGGAAAGACTCCAGGGATTGCACCGCCCCCAGCCTAGCATAACTCTGACACCATTAAATCATCTTGCGGTGTTGTTTGAGTGTCACCATGAATAAGACGGGCTGGGGGCGGCTTTGGAAGACTTTCATCTGCTTATATTTAGCCTGCAGCCTTTATTTACGGATATCAACACGTTCCTGCTTTTATAGGAATGTGTCAGTATCACTAACTGCTGCTTACATGGGTATGGTGGAACTTCTCCCTACAAATCTATATGGTTGACGTTATGGGTCTGTACCTGCTGGGTGCTAAAGGTTTTTGTATAAAAGATGAAAAGAAGTTGGTCAAAACTCTCTTTATACTGGCAAAAATTCACATCTGTTTGCCAGGTAATATTTCTCTAGTGAATCTTAGACAATTTACAAAAGGAATGAATCTTTGGGAAGAGAAAAAAAAAAAAAAAAAAAAAAAAAAAAAAAAAAAAACTTTTCCACGTTCACGCTGGCGAACTGCCACTACAAATGTAGAGCAGATACATTTGCATTTTATTATCTAGGTCACCTCGTTCATGCTAATTTCCAAAATATGTACTCGTTTTCATGGCAGAAAATATCTACAGGATGCGCCGTAACAGAATTGTATGAGGAAAATACAATGAAATATTTCCAAACAACTTACGACAAGAAAAAAAAAAAAAAAATCACATTTCGATTACAAAGCATACTTACCATTTTTAGTAAATATTAGATATGTTGTGAAAATATACCTCTCAAATTGAGGCTAACTTTGGTGACTAAATATGTTTCAACCTGAAAAAAGCCTACAAATTTTTAATAAAGGGCAACACTTACAATAGATACATGTAAATATAGAATGACAATGTGTACAAGTTATTAATGAAAGCCCACATTGTGTATGTGTTATGGGTTGATATTAGAGGGCCTAAAACCTAGCTAGGACCTCAGTGATTCTTCACCCAAATAACTTCATCAAGATTGTTTCTGACAATTTGTAAGAAAGAAGGGCATTCTGTCTGTTTGGATAACAGTAAAGAGTTTTTACCTTCAATTTTGTCATAATTCTTGTTATAGAAGCAGAAGTTGTCTGCCAGCTCCCGTCTCACCACAGCTTCTTCCACAAAACTATCTACAGACTCTTTGAACTTACTGCGATATTTCTGAACTTCAAGAATTGCTCGCTGGACGGACAGCTGTCCTAAAAGTTTTTAAAAGAAAAGGAACAATGTTGCCATCTATATTGACAAACCCCACAGATCATCATTGTAGCCGATTAATGAAAAAGCATCTGTAAATTCAGAGAACCCATGCCAGAACTTAATTGATCACAATTAGTGATTGGCGAATCTGGGGCATTTCGCTTCGCAAAAAAATTCGAGAAAATATTGAAATAGAAATATTCACTATAAATTCGTGAAATTTTACCGTTTTCACGACAAATTTGTGAAATTCGAACTACTTCACTATAAATTCGTGAATTTCAAGCTATTTCACTATAAATTTGTGAATTTTGAACTATTTCACTAAATTCGTGAAATTCAAATGTTTTCACTATACATTCATGAATTTGGAACGTTTTCACTATAAATTTGTGAATTTGGAATGTTTTCACTATAAATTTGTGAATTTCAAACGATTTCACGAAAACTCTTCCCTAGGTTTTTTGTGCACCCAATATCTATTTTTACTGGAATACAATGTTTTTTCAAGGCCTAGAGCAAGTTGCGTCTGTCTTTTGTTTAATGATTCAAAGGATTGTTAGGTGTTATACTGCCAAATTTGGTATTGTAATAACAGGAGCAAAACTGAAGTGGAGCAATTTGTCTTACCTAATTTACATTACTCTTTTTGTACATAAAATCACCATGCAAATTACAACTAGCAATCCACATAAATTAAAAAGTATATTTAGACATTTTGCTGCCTGTAGAGGATTTAGTATAGGCGAAAAAACGTGTCATAACCAATAGAAACTGAAACAGGTAAGAGTCTTTCTGTGCCATTCAGTGTTGTTCCTATGCATGATTGAGGGTAGATTTATATATTCAGTTGCCAAGACTCACCAAAGTGAAACCATGGAGACAAGTTGCTGAGAGCATTATGGTTTGGATTATTTCTGTCGGAGTTAAAATGCCTGAGACGCTCCGAGATAAAGGACTGCAATACATTAAATCCGGCATTTGTTCCAGGCTTTGCCCATTCCACTTCTCCAATGGTCCGGTCCACTTCAAGACTTTTGTAACATTTATCCCAGTCGATAGGCTGACAAACAAAAGAAAAATTATATTGGCAGGGACCAACATGAATAACAAACAATGTCTGTAAATGTCGGAACTACAGGAATAAATTATAATAGTAATTAATAATATGACAGTTTATATACCTATTACAGTTTACAATAAACTTTTAAAATATAAAACATGACTTCACCTGCTTCATAGACAAATCAGAATGGTTTATTCAGGATGCAAGTTAACCATAGCACCATGAAAGAACAGGATACCACAAACCTCTCTGATAAAAATATAAAACAACTACAAAGTGCTGCATATGCCACAAATCTCATGCAAAGCAGAATATGCACACAGAGAAAGTCCAGCAAATAAAATTCCTTATCTCATTAACATCTTAGGATCGGTGGCACACAGAGTAGAGTCCTGCAGCAGGTTGGGTACCTGCGGGTTACCCACAAAAACCTGCGGGTTACAGGTAGAAATTCCGGGTGCAGGTATAGATGTGGATAGGCGGTTCTGCGGGGTTGCAGGTCGGGCCGTGGGTCTTCTCAATAGCGATTCTTACTTCTTTTTTCTGATGATGTCTACTTCCGATGATGTCATTTCCAATTTACAATGAGAGCAGTTCCTGATTCTTGATGGTCAGCGGGTCACAAATTGGGTTGTGGAAAAGGTACTTGCAGGTTGGGGTCAGGTAGTGGGTCCAAGCAGGTAAGAATGAGGGTCCGGGTTGTGTATTGCAGGTTGGTGGCTACGGGTCGGGTTCCAAAAATAAGGACCAGTGCAGGACTCTAACACAGAGTGATGTTTTTGTATAGTAGGAGATTTCCACATTCTGCTTGGAGTAAATTGTGGTTATATATTCGGTTGAACTCCCGTTTAGCTGTAGCTTACTCGCAAAAACGCAGCCTTTAGATGACTTAATTCCTTAAACTTTATTGTAAGATTGATGCAAGAAAATCCAACAGAAAACTTAACATTGGGCTATCAATAGTATATATGGAAAACTATAAACGCCCAATGGGCGGCACAGTCCACATTTACTCAGTAATTTTCTACAAACGGGCAGTTAGTAGTTATGGCTTACAAGAAAAGCTGAAAGGTTTAGTTAAACAAAGGGAAAACTGTTAATTATTACAAAACCATGAATAAGTAAATCAGTCATACCTCTGCTTCAAATTTGGGCTCAAATGGATGTTTGATAACAGGAGGGAACTCTGTTAGGAACTGTGATAGCTGGTCATGTACTTTTCTCCGAATAGTTCGAGCTCCATATTCTTGTTTATTGGATGCTACCCAACAAGGAACAATGTTATGGGCATCCACCTAAAAATACACACAAAGCTACCCCAATGACATACATACACAGACCATGTAATGCGTTTACATTAATTTTGTTAGTAGCAATTTGTACTCACACTCTGCCAATGCTCACATACCTAACAACAGAAACTATGAAATAAAAGGGCACGTGTAATCAAGCACATAAGTATCTAAATCATGCATGATGTAACTCATTTGCTTTTAGTAATAATTAGTGGCCTTCTGGACTTCATACACTATAGATAAGATCTAAGACAGAAGAAGTGCATTCGTTTCCCCTTAGTTTGCCAATTAAAAGGGTGCTTCTCCTTTTAAGTTAACTTTTGGTAAGTTTTAGAATAGCCAAGTTGAAGCAACTTTTCAAATGGTCATTATCATATTTTATAGTTATTTGCCTTATTCTTTCCAGCTCCCCATCTATAAAAACAAACGCTCTGTAAAGGTACAAATTTATTGTTATCGTTACTTTTTGTTACTCGTCTTTCTATTCAGGCCTCCCCTATTAGTATTGCAGTCTCTTATTCAAATCAATGCATGGTTGCTAGGGTAATTTGTACCCGAACAGCAAGATTGCTGAAATTGCAAACTGTAAAGCTGCTGAATAAAAAGCTTAACTAAAAAACCATAAATAATAAAAATAGCAAATTATCTCAGAATAGCACTCTCTACATCATGCTTAAAGTTCATTTAAAGGTGAAGGATCCCTTGAATTACTGCATCAGTTACCAGTGCTAATGAATCAGTTATTCGCAGGACAAAAAAACTTGTGAAAACATTAGTCCTTGAGTTCTTTATTGATGCTTGAATTAAAGTGGAATTTGCGAATTCGCAAAAGCAAGTCTATTCTGCTATATATTTGGGACCATGAGCAAGATCCATTTAAATATGCAGAGAGAAAAATGTAATTTCCCTGGTGCACGGTGCATGTAGAATGAGCAGAGTATGTAAGCATGCAGATATACACATTAGTGTTGAAGGAGATATATAAAGCAAGGAGGGTCTCCTGATGGTTATCTTTTTTTTTTTTTTTACTTTATAGCCCCTCCCATTTATATAAGCTGCCCTGAACAAGCTCAGAGACTCTGGGTTGATGGAGATTCTTTTAACTGTATTGTGGCAAAGCTATAATGTTGAAAATATGTTCTCTCATGACTCACTCATTCACTAAGAGGGTAAAATTATAATATATATATTATAGAATGAATATATATAATATATATATATATATATTATTGCCTTAGTCTCTTTTTTTATTGTAGAAGTATACTGTTACTCATTAATTAATGTAATAATGGAAATTTTATTTGCAGGGTGCACTGGATCGGAGCATTTCAGTTCGAAACTACTTGTGGTCCTACTACTATAGACTGAATCTTGCACACTGAGTGGCCTCTGTCTTTCCTCCTAACTTGTAGGAGATTCTATGCTGTCAATTTATGTTTATATCCATTGCGGAGCAGTAACATTTATTCTTGTGTCGTGTTACTGAATGTATGAAGTAAAGAATTCTGTGTTTGTTTTTCTAGCTATTGAGTATGCATACACATTTTTTCTTTTTACAGATTATATTAGTACTGATATGCATGCATCCATACAGATTGATAAAATACAGCTATAAAAGTCCCGTTATGCTCTATTACCTGCACAAGTGGTACATCCTTAGGTAGACCCTTGCCAACATCCTCCACCCACTGCAAGGGGACACGCAACGGAGAGAAATCAGTCACAACTCCCCCGATGGCATGATCCTTAACAAAATTTGGCAAAATGTCTTTTGCATATCCAATAAGAAGGTGAAAAGGGATGTTTAGCTCCTTGCACTCCTAGAAACAGACATATAATTAATTACAAGCATATGTGGTATAATGTTATGACCTTGATCAAGTATTATATGTACAGTACCTCAGCAACTTCCTGCAGACCTTTCAGCATGAAGCCATAATGACGGATTGTGGCATCCAAGAATTTAGGAACTAGGCAAAAGGTCACATGTAATGGAAGCTTCTGCTTGAGAGCCAGACGCTGAGCATAAAGAAAGGCCCAGTTATCTAAAATGAAAAAAATATTACACACATAATAACAAAAGTAACATACATGTACGTGTGGCACTCAGAAAATCATATCTTTGAGATTCTATCATGGAATGCAAACGGCTGCACCTAACTGTGAATGAAGTGGTAGGAGGGGTGGTGAAACAATATTTTGCATAGATTATATAGGGGGGCAGAGATTTATATATCAGTGGATATGTGTATGGCCACCTTAAGAATTAATGTCTATTATTACTCTAACATTTATGCATTTTTTTACATTATTCAGCTGATCTGTGAGGAGAACTTTTCAATTAAGATGCCATCACATAAAACTCTACTGAGAAGACCCGTGACCCGAACCGTGTCTGTGCCCGCTCCCAAAACTACTACAAGGTAATACAGGTTTTTGCAAGTAACCTGCGGGTACCCGACCTGACGCAGGACTCTAGTATAGGGTGCTTTTTAAACTATTATTGGTGCCTATGTGAATCAAAAGGTATTTGATATGGAATGGTTACAAGTATCATTTGTGTGGTACACAGGCTCTAGTTTGTCTGAGGTTAAGTGTACATATTACACAGCAATAATATTTTACAGTAAACCATTATCAGATTTGCACACCTTGAACTCTCTGGTCTCGCGACATCCAGTAAACTATTCCTTGAGCATCATCTTTAAGATCCGCTTCGGTGGATACCAACCGAACTCTTTTCTTGTTAAATTTAAATTCAGATACAGAGGGGGCTGCTGCCATACGTGATATCTTAACAGCATCTATGACATCCTTTTCCCCCTTCTGCTCCACCATGGTTTTCTTCTTTTTAGCATCCACGTCGGAGCTATCTCCACTGCTATCCGATAATATTTTCCCTGGAACTTTCCTTTTTCCTGGGCTCTTTGATATGGCCTGTGTCTTTGTTTTTGCATCAATCCCCATTCCTTTTTTCTGGCTTCCGCCTGATTTTTCACTTCCGGATTCTTCATCTTTGGATTTGGTTTGCTTACCCTTGTGAGACATCCCTCTGGCTTGCTTCCAAGAACCAATCAGCTGCCAGCAATTCACACTCTGCTTGTTGCACAGGAGGAAAGCCTAGTTTTTTGGATAACAAAGAAAATGAATATAAAGGAAAACAAAACTAATCAGAACTAGCAATGAGCCACATTTTTGCCAAGTTTTCCCAAGAAAATAACACCCAAAGATGCAAGCCAAAAAAACAAAAATGTGTTGCCCATAGACTTCAATGCATTTCATTGAATGTTTGTCTTAGAGCAGGGATCCCCAACCTTTTGAACACATGAGCAACATTTAGAAGTAAAAGGAGTTGGGAGAGCAACATAAGTATGAAAAATGTTCTTGGGGTGCCAAATAAGTGCTATGTTTGGCCATTTGGTAGCCCCTGTGTGCATAGTCAACCTACATTGAGGTTCTGTTTGGCAGTGCACCCGGGTTTTATACAACCAAAACTTGCCTCCAAGCCTGGAATTCAAAAATAACCGCCTGCTTTGAGGCCACTAGGAGCAACATCCAAGAGGTTGGAGAGCAACATGTTGCTCACGAGCTACTGGTTGGGGATAGGGTTGCCACCTGGCCGGTTTTTTACCGACCTGACCGGTATTTTTGATGGCTGATCCCAATGTTATTAATAGGAAAAAACGCTAAATATACAATAAGGACGGTATTTTTTTTAAGAAAAGGTGGCAACCCTAGTTGGGGATCACGGTCTTAGAGAAACAAGTCACATTTGCCCATCACTAATCAGAACCCATTAGCAAGTACAGGAATCATCTGGACTCCATTCTGGGCCAGAGGAAAATATAAAAAAAACAACTGAACACGGTCATATATGCCAGCACTGTCTAACCTGCAATTTATCCAACTGAACATGAACTACACTACAACTCCCAGGCCCAGCAAGGCTTTGCCATAGGACAAGACAAGTTTGTAGCACATCAACAAATGCTGGACAACTACATCGTAGACATCTATTCGCTATGCCAGATATGTCACGTGACACAATAGAATATTTGCAATTATATTCTACGCACGGCACGAACATTGCGAGGCCAGTCGTGCTGCACTTATCGGAGTAGCGGCCCCGCTGCTGTCAGTGAGTTGCAGAATTCAGAGCGCAGGGCCGTTGCTATGGTGCCAGCATCTTTCTCCCCTGCACAACTTTCTGTACAGCTAGTTTTAGCAGTTTCCGTCCCAATGGAGGCGATTGGATAGCCTGGGGGCAAAAGTTCACCTTCTAACCCACGTGACGTAAATGCAAAGTCCCCAACAGCTCCGCTTTTGCTAACATTGCCCGCAGTCACAATCGCTACTTACACCTTCCCCAAGGCTGTAAACGCCGAACCTTCTTTTCCCGTCTATTAAAAATCGCGCAAATGTCATCACGCGAGACTGGCGTCACAACTTCACGTACGCGCAGCGACGCATTACTCAGCTGCATTGTGGGAGCGTCGAGAAGAGCCTGTATAAATGAGGCTTACGGAAGTTACGGATGACGTTAGGAAGGACATGATTAGGAGAACGCAAGATTCTGTGCGCTGTCTTAACGAAGGAGTTTGCAGACTCGTCTCTTATTAAATTCACTGATCCCAAGAGGCTGTAGTTACACTTTCGTGCTGCCCATATACGCTGTTGCACTCTACTCGAAACTCATTTCTCAGCCCTCATTAAAAAAGCTCTCTGTCATCCTTCCCTCCTCAGCTCTCCCACCTCAGACACTCATAAATCAGGCTGTAGGCTGAGAATGAACTGAGGAGGGAGGAGGTAGGGCTGATGGCTGAGAAAGGAGGACCAAGGAAGGAGGTACGACTGCAACCTTTCAGGATGGTTGAGAGAAAAAGCAGGCGATGCTGCATTCCTCTGCCATAGGAGATTGCATGCAGGAGATTTCCCTGGAGGATTTCCTAAAAATGCTTTCTGTAGGGGCTAGTATGTGTCCCTCTGCTATTACCTCCTATTTTTGTTAGAGACTAACTGGCCCATGTTTGTGGTGAGGCCACATAGTCCCGGGCCTAGGGCGTCAAGTAGGTAGAGGCAGCATGCTGCCCAGCCACTTGCTGAGGAGCACTGGGAAAGCCTGCTAGAGCAGTGCGGGTGGCTAGGGTGCGGCTTAGCAGCTGACCTCCCCCCTCTGGAATCCGGCCCTGGCCAGTAAATAACATTTTCTTTGGTGTTAGTTGCTCGCACCTATGCCACCTCAGCTCCCTATATTTCCACAGAGGTCATTTATATTTTCAGAGCAGAGCTTCGAATCAAAGTGGATCTATAGTCGAAATCTATAATCTTTCCTAGGCTTTGGGGAAAGATTATAAGGTTATCTGTAATTACAATGTATTCTTTATTTTTTACAGTTTTGCAGCTATCAAAGCCATTATGGGTTGCCTGTCTGTGCTTTCCAGGTAACAAGAAATACCGACACGCGAAGCTTGATTTGCAAGGAAACCCTTGCTTTAATTTGAAGTGCAACTTTTTGGGGACACGCTCCTTTGTCAAGCAATACGCCCCTTAGCTTGACAAAGGGGCCTGTCCCTGAAACGTTGCACTTCCGCACTTTGAATTAAACCAAGGGTTTCCCTCCAAATCAAGCTTTGTGTGCCGGTGTTTCTTGTTACCTAGATTTATCAGGAGGTTGCCTTATCCTCTATTACTGAGCACCAGGCTGTTACCTGAAGTTGTTGCCGTGGGTGTGCGTCTGTGCTATACTTTTCTAGTGTCTGTGCATTCCCCCAGATTTAGCTCAGTTCACTTGTGTAGAAATCATCACAGCCTGTGGCCTTCTCCTCTGCCTAACCCGCCCACAGGGAACTGAGAAAATAGATTTTCGTGGTTGGCAACAAAACCTGCTGCTAGCTGTTTCTTCCAATTTGAATGACAGGTGAAATTAACAGAGGTGTCAACTTTTTCTGGTGTTATCTTCTGCTCAGTCCATATTTCTTCAGTTCCATGTATGCATTCCTCGGATTTCTGATGATTTTAAACATTTTGGAAGCATTATTGGGGTTGCCACCTGTCCAGTTTTTGTCACTTCATAGTTCTGCCCCAACATCATGCTCTGCCCCATTGTGACATATCACTGCCCCCTACCTAGAGTCAGATCTGGCAAAAGATGGCAACCCTAGGCATTATTCCGGTGGGCACAAGCACAGAACATTTCAGTGAAGTCAGCGAAGTGAAGTGTACATGCACGGGTTTGTTTCTATGACTTCAGTGCATGATGTCACTTTTACTAACGTCAGTTCTGCTGACATCACAAACCTAGAAAAAATGTTATGCTATGTCCCAATAACCTACTTATCAAGAGTTGACAGCTATCTGTTTTGTATGATGCAGGGTCCTAGTGTTTTTGTGCAAATGAAGGGCAGAACAAGGGATCATTTAAGAGAATAAAGTGGGTTAAATTGACCAAAGTAATCTTCTTCTGATCCCAACTTTCTGATGTGTGCAGGTTCCCTATCAGTTCCACAACAGTTCCATAGCCCCAAATGGCCATCGGTGAAGACCGGTGCTAGCAAGGGTTTTCCCTGTATCACCAAAGTCACTGTACCATTGCATTTTGGAAGGGCTACTTCTCCATGACTTGCTATTGGGTACATTTACTCTCAAACCCAGCAGCATGTTTTATTGTCTTGATCTCCTCCAGTCTCGTTGGCATACTCGCATGCAGAGATGATGTCTTAATCTCCTCCAAATAGAAAGAAATACCAATACCTGTATTTGCATCAAACAGGGTGATCCCAAATTTATTCCATGGTTCTATACAACACTTTTGAAATGATCCCCATTCTCCAGTCCAGTCGGCATGTTCATATGCAGAGATGATGGTACTTGATCCAATTCTCCTCTATCACTTAATAAGGAGGTGTAATCAAAAGCTTTGATAGCACCAATTCTTACCCTCAGACACTGATAATGTCAAATAGTTTATTTAATATTCTGTTAAAAACACAAAAGGGCCATTATTTCCAAAGAGAAGAGTTCACACTCCTAGTTATTTTCTGTTTGTTGAAATGGCATCTAGAATGCCAAAGTCTGAAAAGCTGGAATGGCTGCAAATGGAGGATTAAAATAAAGTTTTATGATTAGAACAGTTTTCTAAAATAAAAAGAAATTAAGAACATTGTGAATATATTAACTTTTATTTCTGATGAATTCAATATTCTATTGGTTAATATATTTATAAAATTACTTAAGACATGGACTTTTATGGGTGATTCAATATTTTTGAAACACTAGTTTATATATAAACAATGTCTGTGGTTTAACCTAAGCACAATTTGCTCTCCTCAGGCCTCCCAGTAATCTTTTAACATTACTGCTTGCAGTTGTCACAAAACTGAAAAAAACATGATGCTAATTTGTGTCAATACTGTTAGGGCCTTGCAGAGGAGTCTGGACCAAGGAGGAAGCTAGAACACTAGAAATTATGACATATAATCAGGCCCTCTAAGTCCCTCTATTTTGAATATTGGCGCCATTCGCGCATGTAAGTGCGAGGTGCTGGGAACCTCCATCTTGGGTATGAAGCAGAGATATGCGCAACAGAGTGCTTCTGACAAATACTAATACGATCTGTCACATGAACAGTAGAGGCACAGAAAGAGAAAACATTTTAAATTGGAATTTCTGTTGTAAGATAGAACCCCAGAGGCCAAATCTCCCATCTTTAATTCAATGGAAATATATATTTTTGTACCAGAGCAGGCTAAGAGCACATTATATTTAAGTACATACAAAACATGGATTCTGACATGTTAAGATATTTGTTTTACAAAATGCATCAGTTAATAGTGCTGCTCCAGTAGTAGCCACTGGGCTAGACATACAGTAAACAAAATAAAAAAGATGAGAACTCCAGCAGATCTCTGCAAAAACTTTTATTCCAGGTTGTGGTTAACACAACCCTTTATCAAGTGTACAGACATGTTGTTAGGTTCCATGTGACTGGTAAACTTCATAGGTACATAAATATGTGACCTCTAGTGTCCCCAAAAAGAAGATACCCCATATTGTCTATAATTTGTTTCTGCTACTGCAAATCAACACATTTAAAGCATTTAATGAGTGACAAAGTTACAAAAAAGTATGCTCATCACAGAAAGCCATTTATGTTTAGAAAATACACATTCCCCTGAATCCAAAATAGGTAAAGTGTCTTTCAACTCCAAATTACAATGCAGCAAAGCTTTCCTTAAGTTTGCAATTCTGATGACATTTCCAAAAATCTACTTAGACCTGCCACTTTGCAGCATCATATATCCCACATATATAATAAATGCCAGGGGTCCACTGAACAGTTTTAAACCCAATAGGTGTAGATTTACCTAATTAAATGGCATGTAAAGAACCCAAAATATGCCCTGTGCATACTTATTTGATGCATTTACCCTTCTTTATAAACACATTTCTAATATGGGGGACTCCTGAAAACCATGTATTTTTGGAAAGTACACATTCTGTCAATTCCAAAATCAGTAATTAAGTGTTTCTACTCCAAACTACCAAACTGCAAAGCTTTCCTAAAGTTTGCGCATTTGGTGGCATTTCTTAAAATTTATCTTGCATAATTTCTTACATACAAAGTCAAACTACAATAAATATGAATGCCAAGGGTCTACTGTACAGTTTGATGCCCAGTATGCATAGACAAGAAGACTAAAATGAAAATTATGCATATGAAATATCATGGTTATCAATTTAGTTGCTTCAAAATATGCACCCTAAATGCATTTTATGTTCCATAGGTGCCCCTAAATATGCGGATATATTTGGAAAGTTCACATTCTAAAAAAAGGCTAATTGTCTTTCTACTTCAAAATACCAAACTGCAAAGCTATGCTTAAGGCAGTGTTTTTTATGATATTTCTGAAAATGTTATAGATATATTGCAATTTGCCTCACGCTATTTCTTAAATACAAAAGTAAATTACCCTAAATAGGAACGCCAAGAGTCTACTGAATAGTGTGATGTCAGATAAGCATAGATATACCAAAGCATGTGGCGTGTACTGATCCCCAATCAAAAAAGTGCATATGATTTTTCTTCGCTGCCAATTGTGGTGTTTATACAAATGGCCTGCGGGTGTCACTGTGTATACACAGGACTTTCTGTACAGCTTGAAAGTGAAAGTAGGACGTACTGCTTTTATGTAATGGCTGCATGAACCTGCTAATAAAGCACTGTTATACTCTCCTCTTTCTCGGCTACCAAACACAACACCAATTTGCCTTCTGTGAACAAAGACTGTATATTATATGTCATAAGATCCCCTAACAGTACATTTATTTATGGAAATTACATATTCTAACAAATACAAAAAAAGTAAAAAAAAAAAAAAAAGAGAGAATTTAATGTCAATAACATAGGTACTATATGTTTGACAGATCATTTTCTTATAAGCACAAAGTACCCACATGCTTGGCAAGTAAAGGGTTAAATACACTGCCCTCTACTAACAACTTTAGGTCATCACTTTCTTGGTCTGTACAGGTATGGGATCTATTATAAGTAATGCTTGAAACCTGGGATTTTCTGGGTAAGGGATATTTATTTAATGTGGAGCTACATGTTTAACTTTTCTTACTTTAAAACTAGTTGTATTGCTATCAATACGGATACCTGTATACTTTATGTTACAGTTGTTAGAGCTATGACAGGTAATTAAGATCCAAGTATGCTGAATCCCTACAGGAAGTATATTTAATCAGATCTCAGGTCACACCTTTAATCATGTAACTGAGATACATCTGTAAGGGGTAGTATTTTTTGTTTCTTTAATATTATTTTGGTTCGCCTTTGTAGATAATTGCAAAGCATGTAAACCAATAGGGTTCAAAACAAGACATCAAACAAGTCATTTGTCACTACGTTCTCTATAAGCAAAACACAGCTTCTTTTGGAGAACTCAATTGGATGCCCTAGATTTCAATAGGGAGGAGAAGGAATTTCCTGTCTATGAATGGCAATAAAATGAAATCCAAACTGCCCTAGCTTTTGTGTGTTGCAATAAAGGGAATCTTTGGTTCAAACTGGGACAGAAACATATATTAAAAATGTGTATATTCATTTACAACTCCTTCATTTAGTTTAAAATGACAGGATGGTTAAATGCAAAGCTAAATCAGTTAC
The DNA here is from genome assembly GCA_024363595.1 of Xenopus borealis. Taxonomy (NCBI): domain Eukaryota; kingdom Metazoa; phylum Chordata; class Amphibia; order Anura; family Pipidae; genus Xenopus; species Xenopus borealis. The sequence goes on from CM044439.1 coordinate 109,211,689, forward strand.
CTTTAAACTCATCCTCGAGATCTGTCCCTGTGAACTGGTGTGTTCTAAAAAAAACACAATTATAATATTCGGATGTAGACAGAAAGCATTCATTTAATGGCAGAATTCAACAAACTTCCTTCACATAGTTACTTTTTTTTTTAAGTGGTTGGATTGTTAACATTCACCCTTACAGTTATAATGCTTTCACATTTTCCTAATGCTTGGCCCTCTCTAGCAACCAGGCATTGGTTTCAACAAGAGACTGGAAGATGGGGCAGAAAAGTAACAATAAAATACAACCTCACAGAGCAATTTTTTTTGCTGCTGAGTCAGTAATCCTCATTTGTGGTAGATGGATTCATCCAACCACTAACAATGAGTGAAAGAAAAGTTTTTGTGTTATCATTCATATTCTCTGACAGCAAAGCTCCTTCTGCCCAGCACTGTCTCTCACAGCCTCACAGCACCACACTCTCCTGGAAAGCTCAGAGCTATGGGAACACAGCCCTTTTACATTGCCAGATAGGTCCTCTCTCAGCTGCCACTAAATTACATTGCTGAGAGGGAATAGTAACCCTACCTGAGCAACTCATGCAATACAGTTTAAGCACACTCTTTTATGTGCATTTTCCTCTAAGACAGAAAATCTAACCTGAAAATATAAAGTAAAAATTGGGAAAATTAATTTTTTGGACAGTTACTATCGACAAAAATATCCAAACACCTCTAAAAATGTGAGTGGCTAAAAAAAAATTCAAATAGGATCAGCACAGCTCCCTTTGATTTCTATGGGACCTTGACTGCTTTTACTTGGTGACATTTTGTATTTGAGTTTTTCATGGTTTTCACACTTTTTAAATTTTAAAGAAATAAGAAAGACAAATTTTTTGAAAAAAATATGAATCGTGAAAAATGAGTCCTGTAATGTTATAAATTAAAGGTGAACATCCCCTTTCTGTTACAATTTCAATGCATTGTAGTAGAATCTTGATTGGGTGCTACATCTTGATTTTTCTGCCAGTTATACATATCATTTGAGACTGAAAATAAGTGGCACCAGTATTATTTTATGTCAGTTACAAAGTATAGAACATGAGGAAATTGGACAGGGATTACACACTGACAATGAAAAGCATGCAAGGCTTGGGTGAGAACTGCCTCTTCTGTGTCTTTAACAAACATGCTAAGAATTCTTTACGTGGGTGAAATTTCCCTGACTGCAAAATAAGTTATTGTGCTTTCATGAAATTGCCAAAAGGAGGGCTTGCTTTTTATATTTTAACTCAGTTTACCAATCAAGTAACTATTGATCAGCATATAATACATATGCAGGAACTTAATTGAACTATCTACATACAGTAGAATGAAGTATAAAAAATGTATTACATAATGTTGCGTAATGATCAATTAAACAAATGCTTTGAGGGCTTTATGTCAATTACTCATAGCCTTTATAAATATGTTGTGAATGGCATGAAATATGCCATCTGTGAAATTAATAGGTATGCATACTAGTATAAATGCTTATGTTAGCATAAATGCAAACTAAAGCAAACAGGAAATACCAGTACTAGCTAAAATAACATTTACCACAATACATGTAAATACCTAGACTATTTAGATATAGAAGAACAAAACCCCAAGGGGTAAATATTGA
>CM044439.1:109259220-109270692 GCA_024363595.1 Xenopus borealis
GGACACTTGTCCCCCCAGTCCCCCCCTGATGGCGGCCCTGGAGATAGGTGAATACATTGAAAGAAATTGTAACACAGCTACACACCAAATGGTCTCGGACTCACTAAAGGGTTTCACCAGAGATCAGTACATAAGCCAGATCAAAGCATTAAACAGATGGACCCAACAAGATATCTACAACCTAGAGAACCAAGTCATTCAGATGGAACAACAATTTAGTCAACACCCATCCTCACAAGCAAGGCAAAAATGGCTTTCATGCTAGAAAGCTCTACAGACACTTCAAGTCAAACAAGTGAAAAAAAAACCTATTATACCCCTCTTCTAATATACTTGCCATGGGAGACAAAAATGGCAAACTTCTGGCAATGCAATCTAGAGAGCTACCCCCCCCCAAACAAGAATACCAGCGATTCTAGAAAACCAAGACTCTATAGTTACGGACCCTATAGGAATCAACACAGTACTACTCCTCCCTATATGCTTCACTAAGGTCCTCCACTTTAGAGCAAACACAGAGCTACCTTGAATCCATACAGCTTCCACAATTGGAACCCCATGATAGAGAATTCCTCGATGTCCCATCACAGATTCTGAACTAAGTGAAGCTCTTTCCTCCTTTAACCCAGGAAAAACACTGGGACTGGACTGTCGCCCCACAGACTTTTACAGCAAACATGCTAAACAGTTATCCCCACTGCTGACTTCCCTATTTAACGGGGTAGATCCCCTGACCAAATGGGATTTATCCCGGGTCGTACTACTGACATTAATTTTAGATGGGTATTCACAAACATAGTTACTCATAACAAACAACTCAGGCCTCAGAGTCTTGCTGCCCTTGATAATGAGAAGGCATTCAGCTGAATTGAATGGAACTTCCTATGGGTTGCATCCACTTTCAAAATATGGATAGAGGCCCTTTACCACAATCACAAAGCTCAAATTAAAACCAATCAGAACATATCTCCAACATTTTCACTCAGTAGGGGTATGAGGCAGGGATGCAATGGAACCATTGGCCTTGTCCACGGAAGGGTGGACCTTGCAGTGGTCCACTACATTATAATACATAGGGTTCGATATCCTTAGACAACTAGACAAATACCTCGAACTAAATCTTACACCAAAAGAATGATCCAATTCTGATATCTACATAGATCCTATCTGACACCCCACAGGCTCCACCTGATAAACCCCAATGTACCCGACATCTGTCCGAAATTCTCTCATGCTCCAGCAAACTTCATACATTTAGTATGGCACTGCCCAAAGATCAAGAGGTTCTGAACAAAGGTAGCAGAGGAAACTAGCTAAATACTAGCACTTATTATCCCTGTAAATCCTGAAACCATACTACTGAACCAGGACCAAGGACACAGAACCCACATCAGCAGAACAAACACTCCTATACCTTCTCTTCATACAGGCAAAAAAAACTTATTGCCATGAAGTGGAAGTCAACACCCCCCAACACAAAGCAATGGATACAAATGGTTAATAGAACTATAGCTTTTCAACACTTAGTATACCTGCAGAGAGGATGGCCAAAAAATTCAAAAAGCATGGTCATCTTGTATTGAAGAACACCTCTCCCATCTAAAGTTTAATTTAACAGAAATTCAAAGAACCCCAACCCCTCTCAACCCTTAACCCCCCCTCCAGTTAGCCAGGGCAATAAAAAAGAACATAGGACACAAACAGAGGGTTATTAAGTTACTTTATTTGTTTTCGGTTGCCCATTAGATAAGCTCAAATGTAAAAGGTTTGTAGACCAAAACTGAGTCAATAAGGTGTATGTCATGTGCCTTTTATTAGATACTTATATTTTGTTGGATAACTGAATTTGTACTATGTAAGTTTTTTCATTAAGTTGTTAACATGTATATAAAAAAATGTAATAAAAACAAATTTATTAATAAAAGATGTACACATGGTGAGGTAATCTACATTGTATACCTCACACCAATAATGCCATGGGGGTGGGTTTTATTGTAACAATAAACACTGAAGCTGATCAGTTAATTCCTGCTGTATTGCCTTTTCTTGTTTATTTTACTTCTTTGAGTAGCTAGATTCTGTAATAGTCTCTCTAGAGGGCAAATTCAAGTTCTGAAGTTGTGCCAGCAAGACGAACAGTAGCAAAGTTGCGTTACCGTTACTTCATCAGGCAAAGCAAAATTATGCTAGCAATGGCTAATTTGCATATGGCACAGTTTAAGTACAATGGATGTATATGTTTAGGTGCCATACATTAGGATATCTAGGGGGGGGAGGAGGGTACCCCAAAAAAAGTTATGATCTTTTTCAGCCTATCACCCTTAAGAAATTAAAAGATGCCAACATTTTTGGGACTTAGAAGAAATGTCAACTATGACAAACTCCTATCTTATTTATTGAGCTTTGCCTGGTCTGACCTGGCAAAGTATAGTTTAGCACAAGAGGTAACGTTCAGTAAAATGAGCATCTTAGTGAATTAGCTTAGTTATGTCCCTGCGCAACTGGTGTAAGGGTGGGAAGTAGCACAAGAGTCTGTCTACTTTGTTAGCGAAATTACGCCAGGAACTGTTAGTAAATCGGTGAAGTGCCAAAATAATGTCATTCTGGCGAATTTGCGTTAGTGTTAGCCGCTTTGCGCTTAAGTGAATTTCTCCCTAGGAAAGAAAGCCAGATTAGGGCTATCTATATTGAGTATCATTGGCTCAACAGATGAGTCATTGAAGGGATTAGATCCAAAGGGCATTGTTGCCTAGTCAGGGAACCAGAGACAGGGCAATAAGGACTTAGATAGCTGCCCCTGGGTTATCCATCAGAAGTGTCCCCAGAGATTCCCCTCTAAAGCACTATTAGAGGGAAGACTCTACACCTACATTAATTATTGTGAGTATGTGTACATCGTTGCAAGGGCTCAACCCCTGGGAATTAAGGTCTCATCTGGAGCTCATTATTGGGGTGAAGCTCATAGCAATGGTGCCACTCAGTTTACTAAAGTCTTACACATATAAATATGCATATGAAATAATATGCAACTTGGGCTGTTTTGCTTTGTGCAAACACATTTTTGGTTCTGTGTATTTAATTAGCAAATCAGGAAAGAAAAGTATTTATCATGAGCTAAACGGATTGCACATTTTACAATATGTGCCATTGATGACACTTCATTGAAACATCACTGAAGCACTAGAGTCATTCATTTCACATTGAAGCAACTCATTTGCAACAGTGGTAATAGTGGGTGCATTTCCATCAGAAAATAATATAGGAACCTAGGTAATATCAGTTCTTTAATATAATAATATAATAATTTAATTGTTTGGAAAGTGACAGGGATGTTAAGGTGTTTTGGCTTCCATTCTGTTTCTGATCTTTATTTATACATCTCCTACATGCCTCTGTCAGTCTAGTCAATATCCAGTTTGTTTACTCTGCTCTGGGCCGCTTACTCTTGATATTCCTGCTTATTTCCTATTTTTATTTCACAGTCACATCCTACTGTTTCAGGGCTAAACAAACTTTTGTCAGGGATCAAATCAAGTTATTTCACCATGTCATACTGTATTTCGTAGTCTCTGCGGTCACATACATCTGTGGTATTATAACACCTCCAGCAAACTTTATATCCTGTTTTTCCACATTTCACATCCAGATACTAATCTGTTCTTTAAATTCCTTACACTCACCCTACCTGCTGACTATAAATATATAACATTCTACATACACACTTGCACTTATATCCGATAGCCTTGGTTTTCTATAATCAATATACAACTCTGAATCAGGAGTTTTCCAGATGACATATCTTTCTGTAATCTGGATCTTCCTTAAGTCAAGTAGAAAATCATGTAACCATTAAATAAACCCAATAGGCTGGTTTTACTGCCAATAATGGTTCATTATATCTTAATTTGGACCAAGTATGAGATACTGTTTCATTGTAACAGAGAAAATCTTTTAAACAATTGGATTATTTGGCTAAAATGGTCGGAGCTTTTTGGATAATCGGTTTCCAGATATCGGATCCCATACCTGTACTTACTATCTTCTCTATCATCTTAATACCCGTAAATCAACTCGCTTTTTCATCATCTTGGTCCTTTGGTGTGCTATACCCTTGTCCACTTCTGTTTCTATCTACTTTTACCCATTAATCTTCATACTAAACATACTCTGTAGCCTCTATATGTAACCTCTGTATACATGCACAGTTCATAGCCTACATTCAGCTATAGATTATTACCATTATTGTTAATTACATTGTTATGACTATTTATGACTAGTGTCCTAACTTTATCACACAGTATTTACTAGCTGCACTTAGATTGCCTCAGTACAATAACTTATCATCAAATAGAGTGATAAATATTATGTGCCAATAATGATCGATATATATATATATATATATATATATAAACATTTTTTATTCTAGCAAAGGACTAATGTTTCAGCCCATACCAGAGCCTTTGTTATAGTGCAGAAGTAATCAAACAACTGCCTTAAATTCACTAAATGGCAGGAAGTGGCAGTAATTCAGATGTCAACAACATTTTTATCGAAAGACCTGTGAGTGCGGATCTTTGTGCAAAATATGGAAATATTAGGTTGACCTCACACCCAGGCACTTTTGTCATCTCTATTGAGAGTGCCGGCATTTCTTGGAATAAATATATATATATATATATACAGTATATATATACAGTATATATATATATATATATATATATACACAGTATATATATATATATATGTGTGTTTTGATCAACATATCTGTATACGTAGCACTATACTATATTTGTTCTATTTCTACATGCAATGCTCTCTTTTGTTTTAAGTTCAGATTCACTCCCTTTTCTCTTAGGGGGTTATTAAAGGTCCAGATTGTGTCTTCCTGACAAATTTGAGTTTTCCAAAGGTAGTTTCACTAAAAACTAAATTTTTTTGGGCAAAAAATCCGAATCAGAAAATACTCCAGCTAAAACCTGTCGAGGTCATCAAGAAGTCAATGGTAGAGTTCCCTTTAACCATTTGAAGATGTTTTTTTATCTTTTTTATGGTGGTTTGCACTCAAAAATTTCATAAATTCTATGTATGCAAGATTTTTTTAGGCTATAACGACTTAAATTCGAGGTATTTGAATTTTCCTCCAATAGCATCAATTGAGTTTTTTACATTCGGGTTATTTCATAAATTAGCAAACATTCTAGTTGTGAGTTTATTTGAGCTACAAAAAACCTCACAAACTCGACCTTTGATATGTAACCCCCTTAATTTTTATATTGGTATTAATTATAATTGCTTCAGCTTTTCATATGCTCACTCATAATTGCAATTCTGATCATTATTAATTCCCAGCTTGCCTGACATTGCACACAAAATATACAGTTTGCTCTGAAAAAATGTGGGTAAAAGAATGGGTAAGCTTCTGTGAATGTACATGATGGACATGGTCATGAACAAATGGATGGCCTTCATTACAGTAATCTCACGCAGACTCAATGTCATTGATGTCTTATGCTTTTGGCACACTGAGCCGTAGGCTCTGATGCTCTCAGCCAGTGTATTTGCAGGCTGTAGCAGATTCACTGTGTGCCCAACCTCAATTAATTTGTATTTTATATTACCAAGTTTCTTAATTATCGCCTTTTCGCAATTTTTAACAACAGTAGCCGTTGTCCTGAAAGCTCCAAATTAAGAAAATAATTTCTGATTTCCTTTTTCTTTGTAATAATAAAACAGTACTTTGTACTTGTTGGTACAAAATTCATATTGGTGGTAAACCAATCCTATTGGGTTAATTATTTTTTTATGACTCAGGCCACAGGGGCAGACTTACTAAAGGGCAAAGTGGCCGTTGCTAGTGAAATTTCGCCAGAATTCCTATCCACAGGCATATTGCCTATTTACTAACAGGCTTAGAAGGCAATTCTCTAGTGAAAGGGACTGTCACTAGCGTAGTGCATTTTCAATGTTTACTTTTACCTCTTTTACCAGAGTTTCCTGCTCCACAGTAGACTTGGTGAACTGATAAGATGAAACCACATCCGCCTCAGTCTTATGTCCGTGGCATCATATCCTGTATGCTGAAAAGTCATAAAAGTTCCAAAAAACATTTGAGGGGCATGCCAGATTTGTTTTAGGGTGGGCATTAGAGGATCTCTTTTGTCTTTATCTTGCTTCCTTGGACATTTGTAATAATAAGTGGCCACTTCAAGCATTTGCACCATCTCTTTTAAAGACCTCTATATGATCTATATGTATCCGTTCTATTCAAACTGACCTAAGTGTAAGAGTTCTAACAAAGTCTTGATAGGTATAAACTAACATTAGCGAAAGATCACTATGAAATGCCTGCATTGACAAAGTAACGCTAGAGAAAACTTTGCCAATGTTTGTGGAGGGCAGAAGCTAGGATTTCTGTGAAGGGAAGTCCACATGGGGATTGGTGGAAATAGGAAGGAGAGGGTTGGTATAAAGGTAGGTGTGCCTTACCCTCTTCCTCTTTCCTGCTGGATTGGGGGCCGGAGTTCCATGTAGGTTTAGAGGAACTCCTACGTGGCGGTGTAAAAAACTGTATCTTTGCCATTTCTTATAAATGCTGTATTGGCTTTACCTACATGCCCCCCGTGGCTGCTATGGCTGGCTTCTGGATAACTCATGTTTTGGTGATGTAATGGCAAGTTTTTTGGTTATGGTTAATGGGAAGAATAAGAACATGTTCAAAATAAAAGCTGTGGCAGACCCTCACCCAATCAAATGGAAATCTTTGCCTCTGTGTGGTTCTTTATGCTACAGAACTGTTAAGAGTTGATTGCAAAGAGGTCACACATGCCTCCTCACAGTCTGGAGGGCACCAAAGGGTGCCTAGCGAAGGTGCTAGGGGGTGTCCTGTTAGAAGCTAGGTTTTCTGGGAAGGGTAGTCCAGATGAGGATTGGTGGGAATAGGAAGGGGAAAGTTGGTATAATGGTAGGTGTGCCTTACCCTCTTCCTCTTTCCTGCTGCATTCCCATCTGTCCAGGTTGTCAATATTTAATATGGTACTTTGTATATATGTAAAAAAAAAATATATATATATATATCTATATATCCATCTTCTGGTCATACATGGTTTGTTTTATCACAGCAAGCGGGTTATATATGTTATAAATGTTGTATTGGCTTTACCTACATGCCCGCCTCGGTGGCTGGCATTGGGATAACTGATGTTTTGGTGATGTAACGGCAAGTTTTTTGGTTATAGTTAATGGGAAGAATAATAACATGTTCAAAAGAAAGGCTGTCGACCGTCCCTCACCTATTCAAATGGAAGTCTTTGCCTCTGTGTGTTTCTTTATGCTGTAGAACGGTTAAGAGTAGTTGATTGCACAAAGGTCACACATGCCTCCTCACAGCGGCTGTAACAATGCAATTTTGCATTTTAATGAACTAGCATAGTGGTAATGAATTTACACATGGCAAAGTGATGTGAAGTGTGGCGAAGCCTTCACTGACAAAGAGTCTCACTTTAGTGAATTTACCCCTTAAAGTACGGTGATTCAAATTACAGAAAGATCCCCTTTCTGGAAAGCCCCAGGTCCCTAGCATTCTGCATAATATATCATATACTTGTACAGCATTATATTTATTTATTTATCAAGTGCCACCATAAAAGGGTACGGCTATGGCCCTGCATGCAAGGATTTTTTTTATCTTGGGAGCTGTTGCTATACAATATTTGGGCTCCCTATTTATGTTAAATCAACTACCAACTAAAAGCAATAAAGCTGAGCTAGTTTTGTCACTGTCCATTCAGATTCATTGAATCATCCATTTTTTAATACATTTATATAATATAAATATAATTTGAATAAACATGATTTGTATTTCTTTCACCTATGAAAACTTTCCAAGCAAAAGTTCCAAGAATGAAACCAACAACAGAAAGTAATTCACTTCAAGTCAGGAGACAACGAAAAAAAAATTTGTACACAAAAAATTAAAGAAAAGGAAAACCGAAAATAATTTCAGGCTCAGTTAATGTGAGTGAGTTGTATTCTGTTGCTATATCTGTTTGTATCTGTAATTACCTTTTTAAAAGCATTTGAAAAAAAATTGTTGTGAGCCCAGATTGTTATTACATTATTGTTGCCATTTTGTTATTGAAAATTCTGAATATTTTCTTTAGGGCATTTAGGGACTGATGATTTGTGCAGGTTTAAGTACACATTTGTTAATGCAGAATGACCAGAATAATACACAAAACAAAAGTTTGATGAGTACCTGAAAATGTGGCCAGTTAGCTATTTGGCAGAGTAAATAACAGATACTTGCATTTCGAGATCAGTCTTATCATCGCTCAGTTGCCCCTTTATTTGTTAACAGTTGCTGTAAAATGTTTTGTTCAGTTTTAGTTTTTTGTACTCTTTGTTTACAAGTAACCATAATCACATTTAAAACAAGAAGACTAGATGCATATGGCAAACAGGTCAGACTGCTTTATTCAACCCTGAACAGAATGACTTAGATCCTGGACAGAACAGTTTCTTCCAGGCATTTCAAGAAGGAGTAGACAAAGCACTTGTACAAATCTGAAATAAGGCAACTGACAGGTAACTATTATGTTTCCAAATAGGTGCTGGTTACTATGCATGCTTCATAGTCATATAAACATTTGCACAGGCAATACAATTACAGTAAACTGAAGTCTCTTGCAGAGGGAGTTGCAAAGGCTCCTTTTAAATATTAAAGAGCAGTTGTGCTTAAGGTATGGAATGTATTGTGTAGATAAAGTATTGAGAGTTTTTTTAAGGTCAGAAGTTTTTATGTTTGGAAAGCTTTGCTATAAATCAATTTATCAGTTTGAAAGAAAAATATTTACTGATCAGCTAAGAACAAAAGACTTACCAAAATATGGGGGCAGATTTATCAAAGTTGGAGTTTTTTTCTCATACAAATTTAAGTACAAATGGCATTTTGCCCTGGGCTAATATTTTGTAAATAAGTGCTAGAATATTCTTTCTGGTATTTGTGTGTAAAATGTTTATGAGAAAATATGTTTAAGTTATTTAGCAACTTAGCTGTAGTAAACAATTTAAACTTATTCAGCAGCTCTGAGATGCTAAACATCATTGTTATTTTTGGCCAAAAATGTTGTCCTGAATTCTATAGTTTGTGCCAGTTAAAACTTGATGATAAATCTCATGGTACTCATGATAATAAATCTGCCCTGAAGATATTAAGGGCTTTGAGGCATCTTTCATTCCTATAATCCTTTGACTCCAAGCATTGCTTTCCCCATGGAATCAATTTAGCAGATACAGTAGGTAGTGGTTATAAGGGGGCCAACATGGGCATAGTCCTAAAATAATCTGTATTCTAACTGAACTAGGGAATGATTTATTATAGATTACATAATTGTTTCTCAGAGACGATCAGAGGAATCAGTGAGCTCAAGTGAAAATGTCACTTGAAATTCATAAAAAAGGAATAAAATGCTAAGCATTTTTAATGTCCACTATATTAAAGAATTATTTGTTACATCATACATAAAGTGCTGTGGTTGGAGGAGGTAAAAATTCCTCTAATAAGTGTAGCTTTAAGTAGATAGAGTTAAAAGGAGCAGTGGCACACTTAGGCTTAAGGTCTGAGCAATGCAATATGTTTAACTCCACCCTTAAAACTGCAGTGAACCAGGAACATATGAGTGCCTTCTCACATATTGCCTTTCACTCATGAAACTTGGGGATTACCACTTCTAGCTGACAGCAGAATGCAGAGCATGGAATTGTGCGACTACAGGTCAGATCAACGCAAATAAAAGATATGTGTTCTGTTAGTGATTATGTATATGTACCTGATTTGCTATGCTACTCATTCACTGAGTATGATTTTTTTTATTCATGCTGAACCTCAGTATAAAGGTATCATATTTGCCTTTTGCTTGTTTGGATTGTCAGATTTACTAGGTGTCCATGCTTTATTTTAATTGTTTCCTTTTGACATAACATTTACAGTAAGTCGATATTGAGGATACAGGTTATCATGTTAAAATGGTTATTCCTGTGTAATTTCCAGACATACACTGACTGTACCCAGAAATCTGTGTTACTGTGAAGCCCATGTGTATTCCTTGTGTCTATAGGACATATTGGAGTGGGAACAAAATAAATGTAAAAAGAATGTAGAAGTTCTTTTTATCTCATGCGTGCTGTTCATTCTCATGGGAAACACATGTAGTTTATTTCTGGATTATAAGGACTCCCTTGTGAGTTTTTTTGTGTTTTCATGGAGCTCCAGTTAAACTATATATTTTTTCACTTAGAAAGTGCATTGTTTACACTGCAAATAATTCACTCTATAATATAAAATGTAATTCCTGAACCAGCAAATTATTTTTTTTCTATTTGTTACATAGTGTGTAGACAGCCATGGTCATGTGCTTTCAGAAAGAGCCAGAACAGGAGGGAACTGCTTTCTGGCAGGCTGTTGTTTTTCCTTCTCAATGTAACTGAATGGAACACAGTGGGGCATGGGTTTTTACTATTGAGTGCTGTTCTTAGATCTACCAGGCAGCTGTTATCTTGTGTTAGAGAGCTGCTATCTGCTTTCCTTCCCACTGTTCTGTTGTTAGGCTTCTGTGTGTGTGGGGGGGGGGGTCGGTGACAGGTCCGGACTGAGAATTAAAATAGGCCCTGGCATTTCAGGTACACAGAAGCCCAATCAGCCCACACAGAGGCCCAAACAGCCCCCACCAGCCCACTAAATACTGACTTTCTATGGGACCTTATAGCAGCCCCTCTGGCATTTGCCAGAACCCACAGATTGCCAGTCCAGGCCTGGTCGGTGATATTACTTTAACTTATAGTACAGCAGTTAAGAGTGACTGAAGTTTACACAAGTCACATGACTGGGGAAGCTGGGAAACTGACAATATGTCCAGCCCCATGTCAGATTTCAAAATGAAATATAAAAAAATCTGTTTGCTCTTTTGAGAAACAGATTTCCCAGCAGAATTTTGCTGGAGCAGCACTATTAACTGATGCATTTTGAAGAAAAACATTTTTTCTCATGACAGTATCCCTTTATGACACCCAATATGTGTTTGTGAATAATAAAGCTGTGCATATGTTAACCGTCTTTACCTGTGTTGCAAGGGTAATACCGAGTGTAAGAGGTTCCTGCTGTGTTTTGATAGCCAAGGATGATGAGAGTATAACAGTGCTTTATTAGCAGGTTCATGCAGTCATTACATAACAGCAGTAACTCTTACTTTCACTTTCAAGCTGTACAGAAAGTCCTGTGTATGCACAGTGTCACCTGCAGGCCATTTGTATAAACACCACAGTTCCAGTCTAATCTATTTTTTAATTTGGGAACAATCAAGAGGTTATTTGAATCCAAGTATTGCCAACGGTTTTATAAGAGAAATAAGGGACAGCATTGTTTCTTGAGTTTTGCATGAATCATTGATTGCTAACTGCTAAATAACATAGTTACAT
>CM044439.1:109283897-109304040 GCA_024363595.1 Xenopus borealis
TAGCAACGTCGGGGACATGCATTGAGTGAGCGAGTCTCGCATCGAACAACGCGAGATTAAAGATAGGCACAGTTGGCACCGCCCCCACCTCTTGATCATTCGCGCTTCACGTGCACATGCCCATTTTCCGCCAATCATATTTTTTCCTTGGCGTCCTGTAGGCGGAGTTGAGTGAGTCAGAGAGCAGAAGGTACTTTCACCCTTTAGTAAATCTGCCACTTAATATCCAGTCACTTTTTAAATCATGTCACTTCCACCTAATGAACATATCAAAAAAAGATCATTTATCATACAAGATTCAGCCAAAATTCTTATTCACTCTCTTGTCATATCACATCTAGACTACTGTAACTTGCTTTTAAGTGTCCTTTCAACCCAGAGACTGTGTCATCTCTCCAGTCCATAATGAACACTTCAGAATAATCGCGCACACTCCTGCAGCCAAATGGTGAGGTAAAACTTGAGCTTGATTCCATTATGTTAAAAGTCATGCATCCTAACGTGTTTCGTATCAAACAATATTTAATCATAGGCACACTGCTGTGAGGCTCATAGACCTCAGCAACCGCTCCTCCTCTGTCATGCAGCTCTGCCAATCCCTGCACTAGCTTCTGCTACCTTTCAGAATAAAATTCAAATGAATGACGATGACATTCAATGCACTTTATAACTCTGCCCCACCCTACATCTCTGGAAACATCTCTATATACTCACCCTACCACTTACTACACTCCTCTACTGCTACTTTTCTTCTCTGTTTAACTTCTCACATGCTCACATTCTAGACTTTGCAAGGACTGCACCCCTCCTCTGGAATTCTCTCCCACGGTCTGTGTAACTTTCTCCCTTTCAAAAGATCTGTTAAAATGAACTTATTTAGAGAAGCCTGCCCTCACTCTGCTTAACTACCAAATGCAATACCACATACAGTAATTCATCTCTCACCCACTTAATTTTGATCTTGCCAACTTCCACACCATGGGGCAAATTCACTAAGCGGCGAAAAAACACCAGCGCTACGCTAATTCACTAAATTGCGAAGTTACACTCAGGTCGGCGAATGGTAGCGTAGTTGCTTTAGTGTTACTTTGCCAGGCAAAGCGCATTTATGCTACCGATGCCTAATTTGCATACAGCGCGAATTTCAAAGTGTAATGGAAGTATATGTTACAGCCACTACATTACACTACACAAGCCCAGGAAACATTTAATAAATAAAATAATTGTCCTATTGCCCTAAACATGTGTCCCATGTATAGTTGAGTTGATCTATTTTAGGAAATGTAGGGGGGAAGGAGGGTAACCCCCCCAAAAAATGTTGCTCTTTTTCAGATTATCACCCAAAAGGTAAAACATGCCAGCATTTTTTTGGGACTTAGAAAAAAATTAAATTTTTTTTTCAAACTCCTATCTATTGTATTTAAGTAACGTCTAGCGTAAGTGGTAACGTTCAGTTGAATGGTCATCTTAGTGAATTTGATACTGACCCTTCATCAGTATGCAACTTCGCCTGGTGTTAGGGTGCAAAATTGTGCTAATCTATCTACTTCGCTAGTGAAAATTCGCCAGAGTCGGTGTTAGTTATGAATTGACGTCATGCTGGCGAATTAGCGCTAGCGTTACAAGCTTCACGCTTTAGTGAATTTGCCCCCTTGTGTCTTGTTCCCTTTCCTTTAGATTGTAAGCTCTTTTGCACAAGGCCTTCCTCATATTTTGTATCAGTATTGGTTGTGGTGTATGTAACTCCATATGGTCTACCATATGTAATTCATGTCATTTAGCACTGTGCAGTTCCTATGCCCTGATTTCAGAATCCACACATTGCATTGCATTGCAGATTTATTTGCACTGCAATTGTCCATAAGAGCTTCCTAAAAATGGCATTACTGCAAAGTCCACACACTCATTCAAATTACACAACTTTTGTGGTGGAAAAAATATTTGCTAAACAAATTTCACTAATTCTCAAAAATTACCGCTGACACCATATTTGTTCATAACGAAGACATTCAATCAGGGCAAAATTTGGACATTGTAGGTCCAATCGTTGCAGCGCACTCCTGAAGTCAAGAATCACTCAGCTTCAAATTCTTTGTAAAAACATCAGTCTTACATGTGTTAAAACAAATGAAGCTCTAGCGCATTACTGACTTGACGCACTTTTATTGATATATCAGCTAAGATCCACATGCAATATGTGTGCTGGTGAAACTTTAGCCAAGTAAATACCGGGAAACAGAAAAACACAAGAGATAAAGTCTCTTGTACAGTACTGTCCATGAAAGAAAGAAATTTGTTATAGAATGTTGTCTAGCAACAAATAGGGTGCTTATGTTACAGTCATTGTCTTTCTATGCTTGATATTTCATCATGTATTGCTCAAAGGGGTGGTTCATCTTTAAGTTAACTTTCAGTATGTTATAGAATGGCCAATCCTAAGTAACTTTTCAATTGGTCTTCATTATTTATTTTTTATAGAGTTAAAATGATTTGCCTTCTTCTGACTCTTTCCAGCTTTCAAACAGGGGTCACTGACCCATCCGAAAAACAAATGGTCTGTAAGGCCTGGTTGCTAGAGTAATTTGGCAACCAGGTTTCTGAAATTGCAAAGTAGAGAGCTGCTGAATAAAAATATAAATAATTTAAAACCACAAATGAAAAAAAATTTAAACTAATTGCAAATTACCTCAGAATATCACTCTGTATATTATACTCCACGTAAATTTTTATGCAAGCAAAATCCTTTAATTTGCTTTCAAGTAAATTTGCTGCATGTTTTTTTTAAATGCTAATGATTCCTGCTTATTTCTCATATGCATGATTTCTGTTTACAGGACTTTAGAAACACTGAAAGAGATGAAATGGTGTAGATGAGGACCGACTCCTGACATGCATCTAATAGTATTTATACAGTTAAACACGTTCTTCTCTTGGATCAAATGGTGCCAAAGTATACTGTATTCAGGCACATTTGTGAATATATCTGTTGTATTTATATGTTGCATATATATTGTTTTTTATTCAAGTAGGATGTCTTGTTCTACTCAGAGCTTAGCCTGCCATAGAATACTAAGGGGCAGATTTATTAGAGCGTGAAGTGACTAATGCTGGTGACAATTCACCATGGTTACTGCCCACAGGGACTTGGCCAATTTATGGGTGCAGGCGTTGCTTTGTTAGTGAAAGAGATAGGTGCTAGCAGTCATTTAGATTCTATCGGCAGGCGACTTTTCGATCTGGCAAATGGATGTTACTCGGCAAAATTGCTAATATGCGGATTTTACTGAATGTTACCTCTTTTGCCAGACTTGCCTTCGCCAGCTCAGACCAGGCGAAGTGCAATGGAGAGCATAGAAACGCTGGCATCTTTTACTTCTTTCAGGGTGATAGGCTGCAAAAGTCCTAAAAAAATATTTTTTTGACATATAGATCATTAATGGGCAGATTTACTAAGGGTCGAAGTGAATATTCTAATTCAAAAAGTTCGAATTTCGACGTTCGAATTTCGACCATCGAATAGGCTACTTCGACCATTCGAATGGTCGAGTCGAATGGTCGAATAGTAAAATCCTTCGACTTTGAAAATCGAAGTACTGTCTCTTAAAAAAAAAATTTGAATTCAATACTGCGCCAAATGAAACCTGCCGAAGTGCTATGTTAGCCCATGGGGACCCTCATGTGCATTTTTCAAATTTTCTAATTTATTAAAATTGTTCGATCAATCGCTTAAATTGTTCGATTCGACTTGTCCATTCAAGTTTAAATTTACCGCCATATGCAAATTAACCTGAGTGCAAGACTCGGCGAATTTGACTAGACAGAAATGAACGCTAGCGCATCTTTGCTTTGATTTATTTGCATTACTATAGTAACTCTAGCGAAAATTTGCCACTTCCGTCGGGCAGGACGAAACTTCGCAACCTTGTAAATTAGCGTGGTCCCAGTGAATTTCCGCCGGATGAAGAGCTGCAATGGCTGCAAAGCGGACCCTGGCAAATTTTCGCTAGTCAGTAAATCTACCCCTTAGTGTTTTTGGGGTTATTGCAGATAACACTGATATCTGTGAGCAACTTATGTTACTGACTGTAAGCACACAATATATTTTAGTTTACATTCCAATGAGGCTCTGGTACAGTGTAATGATGAATTATAAATATATCCAGTGTCTGATGTAAGTGCACCTGTCTAGCACTCACACGTTTTGCTTTCAGTGTTTCAGGACTTTATGATCTTTGTACTGTGTGTATAATCTGAGAAATGAATAACTGGCCAAGCACTATGTTTGTGATTGCAACTAAGTACCAATTAGTAGCAATTAGTTGCAACTCAATTACGTTTTATTTAAAACAATCTTACCTGTCTTTAAATCATTTTACATTTGTGCATGCCTGGATTTACCAACTGGAAATACTTTAATGCAGGGGTGTCCAAACTATGGCCCGAGGGCCAAATGCAGCCCAGGATGGATATGAATGCGGCCCAGAAACGCTCAGTTCCCAAGAAAACATCATGGTGCAAAGGATATAGGAGGAAGGGGGACTCTGCCCATTGCCTAGTTAGTAATAATAATATAATATATAATAATATATAATAATAATATCCCATATTCCAGTGTATAGCTCCATCTGGTTATCCAACTGGTATTGTAGTTTTTTTTGTGTATTTTCTTTACTTTTACAAATCAAAAGTGTTTTTGTATTTCATGTGTGGCCCCCAGACAATTTTTCTTATTCCAATGTGGCCCTCAAAGCCAAACGTTTGGATACCCCGCTTTAATGCTTCTACAGCTGCTATGGCTACTACTGCTAATATTAAAATATCATATAACATTTCAATTGCTTCTAAAATAGTGTTTAACAGTCTAATTTACATATTCAGCCTTGTATTCAGAGAGCAATTATGCTATGCATTAAAAATCATGCCTGGTTATTGAGCTTTGTCTCTGACTATTCCCTGTATTTGTTGGAATATGGTATATGCCTGGCTTCACCTTGTGTAGTTTTATGATATGGACAGATCATAAAGATAAAGAGCATAGTTATAGTCAGGGCCGCCATTAGAAATCACGTTGCCCCGTACAACAAAATTTTCAGGGCCTCCTGTGCTCCGCCCACCCAAGCCCCACCCAAGTTCCTGCCCACTCCACAATACAGTTAAAAGACCACACAGACATCAGTGCTAAAAAAGTTAATTCCCCAACACACACAAGTTATAAAAAGCTATTGATGGTCAGTACACCCTTAGAAGTTAAAAAAAAAAACTGTGGTGCCTGGGCCCCCATAATTTTTTTCTTAAATTGGTGGTCAGGACTTACAAGTTAAAAAAAATTATTGGTGACCAGGACCCCCCTACAAGTTAAAAAAAAAAATATTGGTGACCAGGGCCCGTACAAGTTAAAAAAAAATGGTGACCAGGGCCCCCCTACAATTAAAAAAAACATTGGCACCAGGGCCCCCCACAAAAGTAAAAAAAAAACACAACATTGGTGGCAGGGACAAGTAAAAAAAATTTGATGCCCCCCCCACGACTAAAAAGCCATTGGTTATAAGGGGCCCCCTGCAAGTTAAAAAAAAATTGGCCAGATCCCCCCAAATTTTTAAAAAAATTGCTTGCCAGGATTTTGTGTATATGGGGGGGCCCGGCCATGATTCACTTGATTAGCCGGGACAACCCTGCTTTCACCGTGCTGCCAGCTTCACAAAATGGGGCAGCAGCTCTGTGCATGGAAGCTTTTCTCCTATTCAGATTTTCTGTACCCTCGTGGTCCTTTAAGAATAAATCCCAGTAATGCTGTGCAGGGATTGGATAAGGACATCCAATCCCAATGCAGATATATGGGGACTTATTCTTATAGGACCAATGAGGGTACAGGAAATCTGAATAGGAGAAAAGCTTCTGTGTACTGAGCTGTTGTGTCCTATTTTGTGAAGCTGGCAGAAAGCAGGGGGGCCCGGCTAATCAAGTAAGTAAAGCATGGCTGGGCCCCCTCTTAGCCACAAAACCCTGCGTCCCAGGACTACTGTCCCCCCTGTGACCCCCTGATGGCGGCCCTGGTTATAGAGTCATGGAAGGAGGGGGTCATTCTTCCACTTTATAGAGCACCTTTAAGGCCACATCTAGAATATGCCGTACAGTTTTGGTCTCCCTCACTCAAACAGGACATTATTTTATTAGAGAGGGTACAGAGAAGGGCAACTAAGCTGGTAAAAGGTATGGAAAATCTTAGCTATGAGGAAAGACTGGCTAAATTGGGGATGTTCACGCTGGAGAAGAGGCGCTTAAGGGGTGATATGATAACTATGTATAAGTATATAAGGGGGTCATATAATAATCTCTCTAATGCTTTATTCACCAGTAGGTCTTTCCATCTGACACGAGGTCACCCATTCCGTTTAGAAGAAAAGAGGTTCCGTCTGAATATTCGGAAGGGATTTTTTACAGTGAGAGCTGTGAAGATGTGGAATTCTCTCCCTGAAACTGTTGTACAGGCTGATACATTACATAGCTTTAAGAAGGGGTTGGATGGCTTTTTAGCAAGTTAGGGAATACAGGGTTATGGAAGATAGCTCATAGGACAAGTTGATCCAGGGACTAGTCCGATTGCCTTTTTGGAGTCAGGAAGGAATTTTTTCCCCCCCTGAGGCAAATTGGAGAAGGTTTGGATGGGGTTTTTTTTGCCTTCCTCTGGATCAACTAGCAGTTAGGCAGTTAAAATAAAAAAAAAGTTAAAAAGGTTGAACTTGATGTACGTGAGTACATCTGCCTAACTTACTATGTTACTATGTAGTAGAAACAAAGGAGGAAAACCTGGGGTATATAGCTGCATTGTCATTGCACCACTAGTAACAGTTAATGCTACATATGCCTTGCTCTCTTTGGGGCTCCCAAGAGCTGCAGATGCTTCATGTGTAATGTCTATAAGTATTTAGGGTCTGTATTTTAAATGAAAATAATAAAGGAAAACATTTAAAATCATCTGAGTGTATAGTTATTCTTTATTGTACACACAAGAACAGATAACAGCTACATATATTTGCTTCCACAAGAATCCATCAAAATGCACTCCCATGTCCAAAAGGTATGGATTAAACAAATACCTACATAAATAAAACTTTCCTGCATTTTATTTTTTATTGGCTTGATTAATAACTGATTATGTTCCTTTATAGGCTTATACTGGCTGTGTTGCTAGGGCAAGGCTGGACAAATGATTGACTTTCATCACGGGTAACATCTTAAACCTTGAACTAGGTATGCATTCATATACTAAGAATAAGTAACATTTTTTAGGGTCGCCAAAAACTGACAATGTATACAATTCAGTTTCTAGAGGCATATCTTGTGCTCTCCCAAAGAACAAGTTGAATGTTTTAGGAGTCATTTACCACAATTTTACCCACAATGGAGTTTGTTTTTCCCCATGACTCCCATAATTTTAAAGAATACCTACAGACTTCATGGTATTCCGCCTAGACAGAGAACCATGGGGTTTGTATGTATTTTTAACATTATGACTTAAATAAACTATTGCTGGTTTAAAGAACAGGATTTGGGTTGCAGGATATTTTTCTGTTTAGTTTTTGTTGTTGCCCCTTGCTTCTGGAGGTTGTATTCTGCCTTGGCATTCTTAGATTGAGCCATATAGACTACCTGCCATAAGAAACTTGTTACATAAGCTGTTTTGTGAGTGGGTATTTTCCAGACTTTGCAGGTTTGCAAAGCTATATTCAAGATTTTTTTACTTGAAAACGTGATCTGGAATTTCTAAATTTGGCCCAAAGTATCCAAGTGGTTCATAAAATATGTCAATACATAGGCTTATTGGTGGATTCCCTATTGTGGGTATGGACCTGGGCTTCTTGCTTCTCAAACAATTTGCAGATTGAGTTTTTTTTTTTCAGACTGAAGAAAAACAGAATAGAAACAGATAAGGACAGAAGTAGTCTGCAGATTAACTCAAAATATCAATGTCTGTCCATATAAGTTTTTATTCATAGGACATACTCCTTTAAGATAACTTGTTTTGCCCCTCCCTTTTCTATGCAGTAGTTTGTAATATATAGTTTTACAAAAAATCTAAGAAAGATTTATGAACCTGGCACACAATTGATATGTCCCTGTAGAATCTTTCAAGTTTTATAAAGGAATACCATTATATTATAATCCCTGTGACAAACTGGCTGTCTGTACACGTAATTTTGGGGAGAATAGCAATAGTATGCAGGTAAGTGTAGGATAAGGGGCAAAAACTCAGGTTTATTTTGGCAAACTCTTCCCAATGTTAAGGGGCAGATTACTATTGGTCGAATTCGAGGGTGAATTTACCCTCAAATTCGACCAATTGAATTGTGTTTGAATTGAAATCCTTCGAATTCAAATTTGAAGGATTTTACCGAAATTCAATCGACTGAATAGAAATAATTCGATTGATCTATAATTATTTTTGATCGAATGAAAAAATTTGATCGAATGGTTAAAATCGTTAGAATTGTTCAATTCGAACGATTTTAACCATTCGATCAAATTTTTTCATTCGATCAAAAATAATTAAATCCAGATTTTAAGGGCAAGTTATTTGACTGTCGAATATTCAAATATTCGAATAGATTTTTATTCGAATTATTGAAATCATTAGATTCAATTGAATTTTCTAAATTCTATGGTTGAATTGGTCTTCAAAAATATTACAAAATTCGAATTAGAATCTTTTTGAAAATTCGATCGAATTTCGAATCTTTTATGTGAATTTGATAAATCTGCCCCAAAGTCAGTAACAGTTCATCAGCGTTTGAACAGCATGTGTGGCTTCCACACCCTGGAAATTCTTCTGACTCTCCCCTCCTGGGTTATCAGCTCACCAGCCTCTGTCCTTGCTCATCTTCTGGCAGCACCTCAATCAATTTAGACCCTCCTTGCAGTTGCAGTCAGCATCCCCTCTGGGAGTTCCTAACACAGACAAGTAACTTTACTGTTCTGTGTCTTGCTTAGATAGACCTTCCTAACATTTTCACTACAATTAAATACCTTTCCACATAACAGCATTCCTGTGGCAAATGAGCTCCATAATTTGAATTGGACCATTGGAATGTATTTTCTGGCTTGCCTGTTCCGGCCAGAACCCTGTAGTTTCCAGGGCAAGACAGCAAAATCCTTCAAACTGAGAAACCATTTTCTGTTTAGTAACATGTCCCTTGTGGAGATTTTTTTCCCCACATTTCTTTGGTCATTCTACCACATAACCCCCCTGGCTTTAGCCCATATGGGGTGAGCACCAAAAAGCCATCCTACCGCTTTCTTGCTCTAGGGTCTGAGAGAATTTTACTTCACCTGTAAGAGGTTTCTCCATCACTTTATTCATCACACAATACTCACTGCAAATAGGATGTGGAGTATCCAGAACCTCACAACATGTGGCTTTAAGAGGAAGTTTTAAACAGACTTCACTTTCCTCCAGAGTCACTCTGGCTTATTACCATACATCTACTTGTCTCCAAGAGCTCACCATCAGTGGATTGGGAATCTCCCCCTGAGTACTGGTCATATGCCTCCATTATTTGGGCAAATGTAGCAGCAGCCTTTTTAAAGGGGCAAGCATCCACAGCATGACATGGAGAAAAGCAACAGGTACACTTTACAGGTCCAGTTTTGCACACAATCTCAGATTTGCACACCCTCTCAGACAAGTCATACATGGTGCAAGGCTTAGGCTTCACCTCCCCTTTAAGACATTCCCTTGTGGAATCACATTTATCCAATAGAGAGTTATTCTCCCATTGCTTTAACCTCTCAAGTAGCACAACACATACATTTTTCTTGCAGACACTCCTGCTCTGCTTTCAGGTGTTCCCTACTGTGAATTCCCTCATTCACACACTATAGGGCAGCTGTCCCCAACCTTCTTTACCAGTGAGCAACATTTAGATTTGGAGAGCAACACAAGCATGACAAATGTTTATGGGTGATGCCAAATAAGGGTTGTGATTGGCTATAGGTAGCCCCTATGTAGACTGGCAGCCTACCAGAGACTCTGTTTGGCAGTGCACCAGGTTTTTATGCAATCAAATCTTGTTTCCAAGTCTGGAATTCAAAAATAAGCACCTGCTCTGAGGCCACTGAGAGCAACATCCAAGGGATGAGTGAGCAACATGTTGCTCATGAGATACTGGTTGGGGATCACTACTCTAGGGAAACATTTAGCCTAGAGGTCACACTAACACTTTTTACTATGAGTATAACACTAGCAACAAAGCCTCACATTTGATTCTTCAAGTCATTTTAAATGCAATGCCTTGCCTAGGTTAGCAGCCAGTCTCCAGGTCCATTGCCCAACAGTCTTTCTGAATGTAACACAGTCTCATGTTTAAACTCAGTCTTTTCATCTAGAAAATTAAAGTCACTTTCAATTACAGTCTCACATTTGTCATCTGCCTTTACCCCTAGAACAGTCTTACTAGACACTTCTGCAACTTTCAAGACTTGGACTGGAGGACACCTGACCTTTGGAACCTTTTCTCCAGGTTACAGGCATATTTCCTCTGTCAGTTCCTCACAGAAACCAACACTCTCTTTAGTTCTTACCTCAGGCCACTTTAAAGTGGACCTGTCACCCAGACACAAAAATCTGTATAATAAAAGTCCTTTTCAAATTAAACATGAAATCCAATTTCTATTATGTATTAAAGCATTCATAGCTGTTGTAAGATCATTTAAAAATCTCAGCTGTCAATAAAATATTGTCTGCCCCTCCTCTATGCCTTAGGCATAGAGGCGGGGCAGACAATTACTTTCACTTTCCATTCAGCACTTCCTAGATGTCACTGCTCTCCACACATTCCCCCTTTCTCTTCAATGTTTAATTGTGTAATCAGGGCATGGGGAAGGACATTGGGTCCCCCATTCTGGTGCACAAACAAGATTTTAAGATGATATAATGCTTGCCTTAATAACAGTGTCCACAAAATGGCTCCTGCCTATTTGCTATAATTTTGAATTCCCAGACTGAAGGAAACAAGAATCAAATAATTTATATAGTGTAAATAAAGTTCATTTTGTTTGACTAATGTGATAAAATAGGATTTTGAATATTTCTTTTGGGTGACAGGTCCACTTTAACACTGGACAGGATGGGGCATACTCAGCAACTCTGTGGCATCTCCAGCATGGCTCTTCCATCTGGCTTGCACCATACTATCCTCCTGCTGAACAGCTGAAGTACAGGGATTAATAGCAGCACTGGCCATATTATCATTCTTTTTGTTTATATCTAATTAGTTCCCTGTTACTAAATATAATAAATTAAAAAAAGAAAACATATGATGAGGTTTCAAAGTCCCAGTTTCTTATGTCAATCACAATCCTAAAAATCTCTCCAACACATACAACATAATATATATATTAATTTCATATACAATTACTTGTTTTTTAATTTTTTTTAAACTGTATTCTCCTAGTAAAATGTTTTTATGAAAAAGTAAAAGGCACTATGAAACAGAGAAACAAATGGGACATAATATGTTGCATTCTAGAGATACTTGATTAATGTACATATTTATAAGTTCTAATAATATCTTTCCATTTTACAGATGGACTGGCTATGGCGTTAGTGATTTGATTTCTTGGTCATCGTAGAAGCTTTTGTCTGAAGCCCAACCACTTTTCACTTTGTCATGATTGATATAACTAATAAAGCTCATGGTGTTATCACTCAGGGGTTTTGTTGCATTATTTCTCTTTACTATGCATTTGTTACAAGGATTTCTTGCAGCAAGTTTTTCAAGTTTTCAGATACTTTATTGATATTTAATTTCCCAAACTGTTGTAAAGTTAACTCCAGTTTTCTTAACTGACATGTCATTTTACTTATCGCGACAATATACCATTTTCTGAAAGGTTTGAAGAAGAAAAATTAATCAGCTGAATATGAGTAAGTACCAGTGTTTAAGTTAAATATTCAGTTTAAAAAATGCCAGCCAAAGGTTTTGATGTGTGCATGTAAGTGTGTGTGTGTGTACATGTGGAAAAAGGCCTATACAATTGATGTTTTGATTTGAGACATTTTTTTCAGATATAAATATATCGAAAAAGGAATTGTTTTAAATGTAACTCTTTCTTCTTTAGTCAATGTAGTGCAACTGGTCACATGGAGTCTGTGATAGACATAAAATACAACAAAAAATCTACACTTCTTCTCAGTCATATCTATGACCTCAACACTGACATTAGGCAGTAAAAGCCATAATGCACCACACATTTCTAAAGCTAAAATTAGACATATATAAAGATCCCTTTATCCAATTATATTGGTTGTTCTGTTGTTTATAATATACACATTCATTGCCTATGTGGGTTAATTTCAGATCCTTCTCCCGTACAAAACTTGACAGTCTTTGAGGTTCTGAGCTCAAGTGCTATTTTGAGATGGAGCCCACCACTGACTGGTGCAAGTGAATATCATATTTTTGTATTTGGATCTCCCTCATCAGAAATGACTGTCCATGTAACAGAAGCCATTCTGAATAATCTGATACCTGGAAACTTTTACACTGTCATCATAACTGTAAATGGGTCACCAATGGACATATGTTTTAGTACAGGTACCTTTTAATATTGTTCTTATAATTGTAGTACACCTATAGGTGGACCTGAGATTAGTGTAAAATGTGTGACTTACTGACCCTGGATACCCTTAGGCTGTGAACAACCAGCATTGTTTTTGTATATCTTTAAGCAACTTACCCTCTGTTGAATCCTGTGAGTTTCATTGTGTTCAGATAAACCAGGAATTGCAGTTCAAAGGGTTGTTTGAAACCAATAACTTATTTATTGAACAGTAGCAGGGGGTATTGGTCATAAAAATCAGCCAATAAAATCTTCAAATACATTCAATGAAGACAGTCGAAATCCTTCACACTTTCAGATATTACAAATAGGTCCCTCTCGTGGGGGTGGGGGGTAATACAACCTGTCGGGGATTTTCCCCAGCACTAGGTATCTTGTTCCTTGGCACTTTTCCTGCTTCTGAGCTTACCGTGTCCCTGTCTGGCAGCTTACTCACTGCAAGGGTTCTAACCCCAACTCTCTTTGTTGGAGCCTGAAAGCTGCTCACTAAATGACCCTGCCTCTCATTCCATCATTCCACTCATAGAGCGACTACTACAAAACTTGTGACACTAAATAAACTTTCCCTATGCTGGGTCTGTCACCTACCAAACCCACTCTTGTACCCTGTATGAGTAATCAGACCTAAACCTCAGGCTCACTACATAATATACAAAGTTTAGGGTCAAACATTATTTAGGTAAGCTCACAGTTAATGACTTATTGTGGTATTTGATTAGCAATATAAAGTGTGATCAAAACTGATTTGTGGGAATTATTCTATATGTATTGCTTCTTATGTGATTGGTAGGCTAAGGAATTAAAGATATAGCTCAGTTTTGCATATTCATTCTCTACCAGTAAATACTAAAGAAATAATACCTTGGCATCAAATAAGTGTAAATAACTGTATTATAAATAAATTATCAAGTTAGCAATCAACATATTAAAATTGTTTACTATTTATGTAGTACAATAAAACAATACATTTCTTAAATAAATAAAACCACTTCCGAATATATACTGAATCTTTTATAAAAGTCTTATAAGAGTTAATCATCAGAATTATGCTTTACAAAAAAAATCAATCCATAGTGTCCCATAAAACTCAGATGATATGAGTTATTTTCATAAACTTAAATGGAAGAATCTGTCATGGATCATGTTACTTGCCATAGCACTATAGGTGTAAGGCTCTTAACATTTGTAAAGCTGAAGGGGCAGATTTATCAAAGGGTCAAATTTCGAAGTTCAAAAACTTCGAAACTCGAATTCAAAAAGACCAACTGAAATTAAGTTGAATTTTTTTTTGGATTGAATAGGTCCATTCTCAATCAATTAGGTCGAAATTTGATTGAATTCGAATTGATAGATTCCAGTTTTTAGCGCATTTGATTTGAAGCTTTTCCTAAAAAAATGTAACATTTTCAGAGTTCACCAATTGACTAAAACAACGGTCCCCCATAGGCTAAAACAGCTATTCGGCAGGTTTTAGATGGGGAAGGGTCAAATTCTAAATTTTAAAGAGACAGTACATGATACCTTTCGAAATTCTAATTTTCAATTTTTTTGCAAATTTGAGTCGAATTTTGGACTATACCCTAAGATAATTATTAATTGCACTAGTGCTGTTGCTTTAATTTTAAAACTGGTAGGAGACCGATCAATAGAAATTGCTAATTGGTTACTGTGGACAACTTTTCTTGTGCAAAAATGTTGGCAGTTAGCCTTTTATCCAGTCAAAGAGATCACATGAACATGAAATATTATGGGAATGGAGTTATATCCTGTATCTGAGAGCAATTATTATTAGTGAAATGTTAAATTCAAAGTCCATTAATGCCACATGTACTGTTGCTATGGAAGTGACGGCACAGCATAATACTGCTAACCATAATTTGCATGTTATTTTCTAAGACTTGTATGTTCAATAGCATATAAAAGGTTGGGATTCTGAACAGAATGCTGCAAAGTGGGAAAAAAAGTGACAATATGAAACCTCTTCATAGCACGCATTACTTGGGTAATAAATTAGGCATACATATTCACTTTATATTGCTACTTTTTTAGTATATTTAGTATATATACTTTTTTTTATAGATATATTATAAGATATCATTAACTGATATTTCCACTTATTTTAAATAATAAGATGTTGTTGATCCTGACAAGAACAATGTTTTTATTTGGAATACATTATAATGTATATTGATGTTTTATTTACAGTGCCTGGGAAGATCAAGAACTTGGCAGTTGTGTGTGTCACCCAGCATACTGTCTCCCTAAGCTGGCAGCCACCTGAAGGAAATTCAAGTTCTTATGTAATTAGGATCTTACAATTTCCAGCTTTCAAAGGAAACTTGACCTTAGCATCTCTTACCATTGACGGTTTGACACCTGGAAATTTCTACGCATTTTATATCTCTGCTGCTGTCGGTGAATCTCTTATTGAAGGGTATTACACCTCCATATCTACCTACACATGTAAGTATCTTTACAAGAAATAAATGTATTAATACATTTAAGTAAAATACAAATATTATGTTACAAAATAGAAAATCACTAGCCATTGCTTAGCAACCAGTAGTCTTTATTTAGTTTTTTTTTTAAAATTTAGTAACTAAAAAAAAATGTAATATTGCATATTTTAAATCATTGGTCAGTACAGAGGTTTTTAAAAATCACACTTTTGTTACATAATTTATTAATGTTTCAGTGGAGAAACACCTGGTGCTCACTGCAGGGATAACAATTTTCATATGTGAAAAAAGTTTATTAAGTCATATCAATACTACCCTTAAATAATAAATAATACATAAATATTCCTACTCCCCTGTGGATAGCACAGCGATCCCCAGTGCATGATTAATACAAACAAACCCCCACCTGGTTTACTTCCCAAAGGCAGAGTATGGCACACACGAACAGAGCAGGCAGAGTATGGCATGCACAGGGAGCATAGGACAAGCAGACTATGACACTCACACACAGGTAGTATAGGGTAGGCAGCGTATGGCACACACAAGGAGGGTAGGGCAAGCAAAAAGGGCACACACAGGCCGAGTTAGGCACACACAGACAGCAAAGGACAGGCAGAGTAAGGCACACAAAGGGCACATGGGGCAAGCAGAGTATGGCACACACAGGTAGGGTAGAGCAGTCGCAGGCAGAGCAGGGCAAGAGACAATGAAACCTATCAAGACCACTCTAAGATGAACAGTACATACTAGTGCCACTGTGCCAGTGCTTCTCCTACATTCTGTCTGAAGTGTGAACAGGTGAACAATTATGGGTGCTGACAATCTGAGGTGTAATCAATGCAGGGTATTACAGGTATGAACAATAGCGGTCCTTACAGATGTGAACAATACAGGGTCTGAAAGATGTGAAGAATACATGGATTAAATAAAAGTTTTAAAAAACTTAGTTTGAAAATGTATTTATTTCTTTTTTTAAGATCCTGGAGAGGTTGTGAATCTGACTGTTGGTAGCATCACTACTAGTTCTGTGTTTCTGAATTGGCTTTCCCCTATGGGAAACTCAAGTTCATTTCTGATCCAAATTCTCCAGAATACTAAGTTTGAGATGAAAGTGGCTGCAAGTTCTGCTGAAATTTCAGGTCTGCAGTCTGGGAGTTTGTATACATTTTTGGTCTCTGCACTTGTTGGGGAAGCAAATATACAAGGAAACAGTTCAGAAATATCTGTCTACACAAGTAAGAAAAACATATATTTTTTAATATAATCTTTATTTTTGTTTGCCATTTCCATATCAACAGCAAGAATAACGTCACATCATGTTCTTTGTATGAAATAAAATAAATATACCTTGCTTTGCTGACAGTGGGATATTATTAACAAAAAATTAAAAAGAAGAAACAGAACATGACAAACAGACAAAAGATAAGCAGAGAAGAAAAATAACATTATATATTCTTGGGTTATTTGCAAGTTCTCTTTTATCATATGTTCTGCACATTTTCCTTTTAATCCTTCGAGAGCTAGTAAGAAATAAACACATAGTTATCTTGTTCAATATTAACCCTCTGCCCGTATTCTTCTAAAGAGAGTTTGTGGAGCACCCACCCAGGTCCCTTCATGACTGACCCTTATGATCATCCTCTTATCAGGGGAAGAAGAGTCATGGTTAGAGGATGCTTATTAGTACCCTCTAGGAGAGAGACAAAAAAAGGAAGGGGGGAAATAATATAGAAATGTAAGACAACAGATAAAACATTTACTAGCATATTGTTAGTTTTATAATGTTGATTTGTTATCTAAATAAGCATTAATGATAATTGAAATACATTAATGGAAACCTTACATGTTGTAGCTAGGTCCAGTTGAAGGAAACTGCCAGCTGAAGTAAGACTATAGAAAAAAGTAATTGTTTTTCTTGAAGCAATGGAAATTAAGAAGGATAGTTTTCTTAGTTTGAAAAATTAAGCAAAATGTTAGAAACCATCTTGAAGGCTGCTCTATCTGTACTTTCTGGAGCTCCCCTAACAATTATTTCTGAATGCTAACAAACCCCCTCCAAGTTTACATCCCTCATTCAGAGCATGGCACACAAAAATAGAGCAAACATGTATGGGACACACAGGCAGTATAGAACAAGCAGAGTATGGCACATACAGCGCGTATAGGACAAGCAGAGTATAGGGCAGGCAGAGTATGGCACACACAGATAGCATATGGCAGGCAGAGTATGGCACACAAAATGAGTGTAGGGCAGGCAGAGTAGAGCACACATAGGCAGAGTATGGCACACACAAAATAACTATAAAATAATTAATATCAATAATGTATCATTAAGTATAGCACCATTTAATATTGTAAAATGTTCAACTATTAGAAAATATGTTAGTATTTAAAGAACATTAATAGTTAAATAACTATTAAATAGTTAATTTAACTCAATAATAGAATGTAAAAAGTGGAATAGACTGTGATTAGTCCAACTATGTCCCGCTGGTGCTCCGTCCACACACAAATATCAATTACTTTAAATGTACAAGATGCAGGACAAACCGACAGGATGCAGTAATAACTGCTAAAGTGCATGTTTATTCTGGTCCACAGACATGTATTTTAGAGTCTGCAGTTCAGATTCCAAGATGAAAACCCACCAACATCTTGTGTCACATGTTAATGCTACATGGAACTGCTGCCAACATCTTGTGTCACATGTTAATACTACATGGAACTGCTGCTCCAACACCACTTACATGTGACAAGACACTCATATTTACACTGGGTACTTATAGCCTACCAAGTGTAATTGCTCACAAACGCCTTTTTGGTTTAAACACCTTAAGGTTTTTAACGCTGCTTTACACTTATTTCACATGAAAAAAAATTTCACATACAACACTCGCTTAGCAGCTCCCACACTCGCTTTGAAGTCACAGAGTTATAGTGGGGTCATTTAAAAAGTGCAGGGCAGGATGCAAAGTGCAAATAAACACCATTTTTTTGCACACTTGCACCCTGCCATGTGTCCCTGGCTCCTTCAAGTAGATTTGTAATATTTAGTAAATTCATACAAAATTAAGACAATTGACCAAAACTGATAAATGGAGTTTAAACTAGGAGGAGGGTGCTATCTCACAATTTTACACGATTGTGAAGTTTATTGGCTCATGCGTAGGGCCGACAAGCCTAACCAACCGATATCTAGTGAAGAATCATCCAGATATTAAGCATGCAGGTTTGAAAATCACACAAGGACAACACCAATGGACCTACGGTTTTCCAAAAGAACTACTGTATGATGCAATGTTCACTGTATACACCCTGATACTGTTGAGTGCTATGGAATGTTTGGGGCTTTATAAATATTTGTTCATAATAATTATCATTATCTTAATAAAAATATAATAATGTTTGTTTTTGGTTAGACTCACTACACTTGTAACTTCTCACATCTGCAAAAAAAAAAATAATAATAATTCTGCCATTCCCCTATTCATTAAAAGGTATATCTTCATTCCATAAGTGCATAGAGCCAGTGTGGGATAGGAAACATTCACCTTTTTTTAAATTGTGTGCATGGTATTTTAACCTTCAAAGAAAACACCTGTGGATACCTGCATATTTTTTTAACATGTGGACAGTTTTACAAGATATTTGAAGCTGTGGTGAAATTAAATATCTGTAATTTTTACTTTACACTAGAACTCTACATAATTGAAGACTTACAAAAGAAAGTTGCTGCTGCATTCTGATATATTAAAACAATATTTATTTTCTTTCAAGTGCCTGGAAGAATCAAGAACTTGACAGTTGTTTGTGTCACTGAGCATACTGTTTCCCTAAATTGGCAACCGCCTGAAGGAAACTTTAGTTTTTATGTGTTTCGCATCGCACAATTTCCAACTTTCAATAGCAGCTTAAATGTAGCGAATGTAACAGCTGACAATCTGACACCTGGAAATTTCTATACATTCTATATTTCTGCTGTTGGTGGTGACTCTTTTGTAGAGGGGAACGGCACGGCTGTATCTACCTACACTAGTAAGCATCTCTACAATATATATAATTTATATAAAACAAATACGAGTAATATATAAATAAATGGAGAATTAACCATTCTTTTAAAATGTAAACCTTTAGCAAATATGGCAACATTGCTTGTTTAAACATTGATCAAATAAAAGGGAAACAGTTGATTAAAAATGACTTATTGCTTTAACTTTTTAATTAGTATACTAGGGGCTGATTTATCAACATTTGTATCTCAATTTTTACAACAATTCAAGTTTGTTTTTTGCTAAAACTCACAAATTCAAAGATTCTGATTTTCAGAAACTCACATTTTGGAGATTTATTATGGACAAAAATCTTAAAAAAACTTGAATATAAATAATTGGCAACGCTGCAGAGGTCGTGGAGCCATCAATAAGAGTGGTCCTAGGCACAATTTAAGCAGTTTTTTGGGTTCTAGTTTTTCAAGTTCTTTTTGAACTTGTAAACTATCAAATTCAAGGCATTCGAGGGAGGTTTTTCAAAACCAGCTTTAAAATAGAATCTTTTTCTTTTCAGATCCGGGAGGGATTGACAACCTGAAAATTAATAACATCACCACCAATTCTTTGTTTCTGAGCTGGTCTTCTCCCGGGGGAAACTTCAGTTCGTTTCTGATCAAGATCATGAACAATTCTACTGTAACCGAGATGACAGTGGCTTCAAATGTGTCTGAAATTTCAGGCCTGAAACCTGGGTATTTGTATAAATTCCAGGTCTGTGCTGTTGTTGGGGACACAAATGTAATAGGAAAGTGTGCAGAAAATTCTACCTACACAAGTAAGAAAAAATATTCTTTGTGTTTATTTGTTAATTTAATAAGCATTAAAGGTAAATGCATTTATGATGACTTTACATGTTGTATGTTGCCAGGTCAATTGAACAGACCTCTTTTTTAACAGAGCATTATAGTAAAAGACAACCTGTTCTTTAGAACACAGAAGTTGTGTGAAAAATTCAGTTCATTAAAGGTATTTGTGTCAACATGCACTCCTTGCACTTCCTTTTAGGCTGGGGACAGA
>CM044439.1:109309468-109343772 GCA_024363595.1 Xenopus borealis
TCCAGCAAACTCACTTGCACTCATATTTACACTGGGTACTTATAGTTTACCAAGTGTAATTGCTCACAAACGCCTTTTTGGTTTTAAACACCTTAAGGTTTTTAACGAGAGAAAGTTGCTTACAAAAGAAAGTTTCTGCTGTATTTTGATATATTAACACAAGATTTATTTTCTTTCAATTGCCTGGAAGAATCAAGCAAACAGTTGTTTGTGTCACTGAGCATACTGTTTCCCTAAGTTGGCAACCGCCTGAAGGAAACTTTAGTTTTTATGTGTTTCGCATCGCACAATTTCCAACTTTCAATGGCAGCTTAAATGTAGCAAATGTAACAGCTGACAATCTTACTCCTGGAAATTTTTATACATTCAATATTTCTGCTTTTGGTGGTGACTCTTTTGTAGAGGGGAGATACCCCCCAGGTACTGTTTATTCCAAAAATTGATCACTCTTGGATTAAACTGACTTTTACCTTCAATTCTTCAAAGAAAATCCTAAATAGTGCAGTGCAATAAATATGTTGATTAGGATATGAATCACAATAATCATAATTCAAATCGATTTTAAATTCATTAGACGGTAAAAAATTATCAGGTGATCAACATTAAAAAGAGATAAAAGTTCATAAAAAATGTTTTTGTTATATAAGTAGCATTTGCATGTTCAGATTCTTGAAGATAGTAGGGAAAATGAAAAGAAAGAGCGGTGAAGCTGTCCCAATGTTTAACTGCCTGATATTTTCTAACTCAGGGACATCTCAAAGTAAAGATAGGCAGGGTGAGCAGGACTGTGGTCTCAAAAATTAACTATCACTTGTAAATAAGAGTCTGTTCTAAAAAACCACAAATCCTGGTCCCTTGTGAGTAAATAGATTAGAGAAGGAGAACACAGGAGAACTGAACAGCCATGAAATCGGGACTACCCTTAGAAGAACCACTTGCTTGATCTCATTCAAAAGGAGAAAAAAAATTGTATGACAAAATGAAGATTAAAATCCTAGAGCGGGCAAGTAAAAAACGCCAACGCGCGTTTCGCAATGTGCTTTATCAAGGCGAAAAAGGCTAACCGCGTGTATGTGCTCTTTATAAAGCACTTCCGCATCCGCGTCACCAATCCCATTGAGACATCAACAATGACGCGTCTTTAGTCTCGCGAGACTCTCTACGTATGCTGCGTCATGCTTAAGGGGCCAAATACTATATGTTTACATCTTTTGACAGCGTGGAACAGAGCCTCCCTCCACATATTATATCAAGTGTCAAATGTCATTCTCAATTAGCCAGCATAACTTGCTTTGTATTCATTCTAGAATACATTCAGCATATGGGTCAGTGATTTGCCATAGATTAAAAAATGAACTTCAAACAGATTGTATATATAGTAATTATAAAAACATTTTATTTATTGTAATTAGTTAAAAACATATTTATAAAGATTTTTAACCCTTTATTTATTTTTATATTGTTTCTTTATATTTATTAAAGTAATCAGATATAGGCTGTGAATAAATTATTTTCATTGATCCCCTTGGGGGAAATGGTATCCATGTTCCATGTTGCCCTTTCTAATCCCCAGATTAATTTTCTCAAGGGCCCAAAATTGTAATTTTGATGGATCCATATTTTGATGCCTCTTGTAATGTTGTGCTACAGTTGATATGGTTTTGTCCGTTTTATTCAGATTGCCTGCCGTTCTAATGGCACTGCAATGTTGCTGGATCCTATGTTTTAATATCTGTGTGGTCATCCCAATATATTTTTTGTGACATGGGCATTCAATACAGTATATTATTCCTTGTGTCTGACAGTTAATATGATCATTGATCTTATGAGTTTTACCAAATCTGTCCTCAAAGCATATTGTGGTTATGATTTTATCACATATATTACAATTCCCACAGGGGAAGCACCCCGAAATCTTTCTTTTTATATTATGAGACATCTGAAAATGACTTCACGTGAGTAAGTCTTTCAGGTTGGGGTTTCTTTTATAGCATATAGAGGCTTTATCCTGTAATATTGATTTCAAAGTCTCATCCTCTAAAAAAACTGACCAGTGTTTGCTTATAATTGCCTGTACTCGGGAACTGTTGGAGTTGTATGTAGTGATAAATCGTACATTATTATTAACTTCCTGTTTTTTGTTTTTAATAACTAATAGTTCAGATCTCTGTCTGTGTAGGGCTCTGTGATAAGATTATTTTATGATTTTTCCTGAATACCCCCTACTCCTTAGCCTCATTTTTAGTTCACAGGCTTGTTCTTTGAAAGCTATTAAGGTCGAGCAATTCCGTTTAAGCCTTAAAAACTCCCCCTTTGGAATGGATTTTTTCGCATGATGAGGATGAAAACTGGAAAAATTGAGAAGAGAATTGGTGGCAGTGGACTTCCGAAAATTTCTAGTCTCTAATTGTCGTTCAGTATTTAGATTGATCTGGAGATCTAGGAAAGAGACTGACTTGTTGGATATATCCATATTTAATTTGATATTTAAATCATTATCATTTAGCTTAGTTATGAATTCAACAGCTCTCTCTTCGGATCCTTGCCAAATTATTAATATATCGTCGATGTATCTAATCCACCTAACGATATTTGGTTGATATTGGGCCATTTGTGTACTCCCTACCACCATCCTTTCCCAAAACCCCAAAAAGAGGTTGGTATAGGATGGGGCACAGGCTGTACCCATAGCGGTCCCTTGTGTTTGAAGATAGTATTCCCCATTAAAAATGAAATAATTATGGCATCAATTGATCAGGAAACCCACTATATCCCCCTGTTCTTTAAAATATTCCAATAGGAAATATCTTAGGGCTTTAAGGTCTAATTCATGTCTGATGGAGGTGTAGAGGGACTATACATCTAAGGTGATTAGTTTTATATCTCCTATAATTTCCAAACTCTCGATTTTGGACAATACATCTAGGGTGTCTCTGGCATAGGAATCTAGTCCCTCTACTATGGGTCTGATTCTCAAATCCAAATACTGGCTTGCTTTTTCAGTTAAATTACAATTGCCCGATACAATCGACCTTCCCAGGGGTTTATGTATATTCTTGTGTATTTTCGGAAGAAAATAGAGAGTTGAAATTCTGGGGTCGTCTACCTTTAAAAATAGTTTTTCTATATTCGAGATTAGATTATCTCTTAATGCTTCTTGTAATATTTTATCATAACTCATTTGGAAATTTTCGGGTTGGGTCTCCCAAAATCTCTTTATAGCTGCTGGAGGAAAGTTGTTTATTTGCTTCATCTAGGTACATGGTATTAAGCCATATCACAATATTACCCCCTCTATCAGATGATTTTATTTGGACATCTTGCCATCCTTTCATGTCCTTAATTGCCTTCCACTCATTTTTAGATATATTATTTTCATATATATGAGGCTGTAAGGTCAATAAGTCCTTGATGACTAAGTTGAGAAAAATCCCCACATTTGGACAAATATTACTTGCTGGAGTGAATTGGGATTTGATTTTTAACTTCTTTTTCCACTCATCATTAGGATAGGTTGTCAAGGAACCCTGATCTAAGACTGTCTCAAAATTTTCTGATAATAAATCCTATAAATCTTGTAGGGCTTTTAATTCCACATTAGTGAGATTTTCACCACCTTCTATATCAACCCTGCAAAAGTGTTTCTTCAAAAGAAGCTTTCTCGCAAAGAGATTGAGATCTTTGAAGGTCTCAAAAATATAATTATGGAAGGTAGGGGAAAAGGATAAACCCTTATTAATCAACATATTTATTGCACTGCACTTTAAAAATAATGAAATCATTTGAATTAATTATAGAATAATGAAATCATGAATGCACTTCAATCAATTTTTTAAAAAACTTAATTACTTTATAGGTCACAAATTAATTCAATACTGCTCGTGGTTTTTTAATTTGGAGCAGGCAAAATTTAGTACAAGCACCACCGATAACCTGATATTAACAAACAGTGCTTCTTGAATACCGAGTGGTTGAAACTAGATATTAAATTTCTAATTTCTATCTCATATTCTACCTACACTATTTAGGATTTTCTTTGATGAATTGAAGGTAAAAGTCAGTTTAATCCAAGAGTGATTAATTTTTGGAATAACCAGTACCTGGGGGGTATCTTTTCTTTCATTTCCTTTTGAGGAAAATAATTTTCTGTTAAATATTTGTTGTTTCTGATTTTTGATCAGACCTCTCTAGATACTGGGAGATAAATTGGAAAGAGGATAGCAAAAGTACTTTCTCTGCTTTCATCTTTTGTAGAGGGGAACAGCATGGCTGTATCTACCTACACTAGTAAGCATCTCACAATACATTTAATTTATATAAGGAAAAGATGAGTAATACATAAATAAATGGAGAATTAACCATTCTTTTAAAATGTAAACACTTAGCAATTATGGCAACATTGCTTGTTTAAACACTGATCAAAGAAAAGGGAGACAGTTAATTAAAAATTGCTTTAACTTTTTTTAATAAGTATGCTAGGAGCTGATATATTAACATCTAAATTTTTAGAGCAATTTGTGATTTTTTTGCTAAAACTCACAAATTGAAAGATTCTGAAATTCAGAAACTCACATTTTGGAGATTTATTATGCACAAAAAACTTAAAAAACTTGAATATAAATAATTGGTACCTTAAAGCTGCAGAGGTCATGTAGCCATCAATGGGAGTTGTCCCAGGCACAATTTACACAGTTTTTTGTGTTCTAGTTTTAAGTTCTTTTTGAGCTTGGAAACTAACAAATTCAAAACATTTGAGGGAGGTTTCTCAAAACTAGGTTTAAAGTAGAATCTTTTTCTTTTAAGATCAGGGAGGGATTGACAACCTGAACATTAATAACATCACCACCAATTCTGTGTTTCTGAGCTGGTCTTCTCCTGGGGGAAACTTCAGTTCGTTTTTGATACAGATCATGAACAATTCTACTGTAACTGAGATGACAGTGGCTTCAAATGTGTCTGAAATTTCAGGCCTTAAACCTGGGTATTTGTATAAATTCCAGGTCTGTGCTGTTGTTGGGAACACAGATATACAGATGCAGTCACTTGGATTTGTAAGTTAAATGCGTTGTGACTTAACTCATCTATCTCATTTATCCCACTTAACACAGTATATTGTGTCACAGCATCCCATCCAATTAAAGAGTTCACCATTGAAAACAATGGAGCTTTGGTATGCTAATGAAAAGGTTAAATGCATTAAATTAGTTAAGATAACTTTAGATAACACAGTTTCTTCAATTAGCCCTGAGTCACAACGCATTTAACTTACAAATCCAAGTGACTGCATCTGTAATAGGAAACAGTGCTGAAAATTCTGCCTACACAAGTAAGAAAAAAATGTCTTGGTGTTTATTTTTTAATTTAATAAGCATTAAAGATAATTGAAATGCATTTATAACTTTACATGTATGTAGCTAGGCCACTATTTTCTAATGGAGCATTATAGTAAAAGACAACCTGTTTTTTAAAATACAGAAGTTACGTGAAAAATTCAGTTCATTAAAGGTACTTGTGTCAACTTGCACTCCTTGCACTTCCTTTTAGGTGTGCTAGGCTCTGCTGCCTTTCTCCAGCCTCCTATTCTTGAGACGGAGGAGCCCTGGACACAGATGTGTCAACAGAACGCACACCATTAAAAAATATATTAATTGCAGTTGCATCTGATTCACATTGAAGTCCAAACACAGTTGCATTATTTTAAATGCAAATGTGTCAGATGCAACTTCTCCTTTTCACTTCAAAGAGGCTGGTACTCTGCATTGGGGATAGACAACATGGGGATTGTGTCAGGAAATTGCAGTTTGCACAATGAGAAATGAAAGCAAAATTCAAAGCTCAGACTCAGAATACTAGAATGTATAAATGAAATTTATGAGATAGTTTAAATAGAGTTAGTACATATTCATGGAATTTCCCCCCCCCCATGTTATCAAAACCACCATAAGGACCATATGCACATTAATGGGGCCCCAGGCAACCCGGCTGGCCCCATTGCCCCCTCCTCAGCCAATGCGTACATGAGCACATGCGCATGTACGCAAGTACGTGTGATGTGCTCTGACCTACAGAATCCCCCCCTCCGCTCGATCACATGCTCAGGGGCACAAACAAGTGCAACTGGCTGTACTTTTCAGACCGGACTGGGGTAGGCAGCAGTGTAAGGTACATGCCTGGTGCCCCCTAAGTTTTGCACCTTAGGCACATGCCTACTCTGCCTACACCTAGTTCTGGCCCTGGTGATAGCAGACCAAAGCACTCAAATATTTACTGCCCACTGCAGGTATATTGCCTTTCTCAGACTATAGCACCCACAGGCAAGTAAACAGTCACAATAGCCAAACTATTCTAGATTCTCATTATTTGTGCATTCTTATGCATACTGCTTTACTGCTCCTGGATCTGCTTTCTTTCTTTTACATCAGATTGTAAAAGAAACTCAGATAAATATGTCCTTTAGTGTTCCTGCACTTGTGCCATTGGCATACACAAACAACTCTTTATATGGCTTTGTAGACCTTAAGTATTATACATAAAATCTCAAATTCTATGCTCTTGAGAAGTGAAAACAAGTTAAACTTGGTAAATGAGCCTTATTGGTGTTCATTGCTACCATGTAGTGATGGGCAAATTCATTCGCCTGTGGCGAATTCGGTGCATAGTCCTGCAATTTGGTGCAGGTAAATAAATTTGTGAAATGCAAGAGAAATTTTGCCTGGTGAAAATTTGCCAGCATGATGTCCATGTCCAAAAAACAGACGCCAGCGTCCATTTTTTTCAACACTGGCAATGGAGGCCCGCATCCAAAATGAGAAGTGGCAGTGTTTCTTAAATTATTCACTGTTTTCAGAAGGGAAATGATGCTGATTCGCCCATCATTACTACCATGCTCTTAGAAAGAAAAATCCCATATATGAGAAATGCTCAACCTGGTGAAGACATTAAGATACTTCTCCACTGTTTAACAGATTACTGTTTAAAGGGGTGGTTCACCTTCAAGAGAACTTTTAGTATATTGTAGAAGGGCCAATTCTAAGAAACTTTTCAATTGGTCTTCATTATTTATGTTTCATAGTTTTTTTAATGATTTGCAATTTTCTTCTGTTTCTTTGCAGCTTTCAAATGGGGGTCACTGACACCATCAAAAATAAATGCTCTATAAAGCTACAAATGTATTGTTATTGCCACTTTTTATTACTTATTCTATTCAGTCCATCTCCTATTCATATTCCTGTCTCTTATTCAAATCAATGCAGGATTGCTAGGGGAATTTGTACCCTAGAAACCAAATTGCTGACACTGCAAACTAGAGAGCTGCTGAATAAAAAGCTAAATAACTATAAAACCACAAACAATAAAAAATGAAAACCAATTGCAATTTGTCTCAGAATATCACACTCTACATTATACTAAAAGTGAACTCAAAGGTGAACAACCCCTTTAAAGAAATCTGTGTTTATTTAAAAAGTTATAGAAGAAATTTTATAAGCTAGAATGCAGCAGTAAACAAAAACAGAGCAAAGTTTTCTGAATATTTTGATGGCTTTTCTCTGCTTATTTGTTGCCAATAGTGACTATGTAATAACAGCATTATTTATTTAATAGAAATTACAAATCGATTGATATTTAAATATGAAAGCTCAATAGAAATAGAATAATATAGACATTTTTGTCTTGGTCTTGTTGCAGAACCAGAGAAAGTGAAAAACCTGGCATCATACAATATCAGCTATACATCTTTGTCCTTGAAATGGGATCCACCAGATGGGAACTACAGCTCATTCCTCATTCAGATTCTGGGAAATACCTCATTTAGCTTGACAGTGCCTTCAGAAAAAAACACAAGTGCTTCATTGTTTCAGATTTTTGACAATTCCCCCCCAAGCAGAACTGTAACATCAGAAGTAGTTGACTTTGAAGGACTTACACCTGGAAATATATATACCTTCCTTATTCTGGCTCTTGTTGGGGAATCAAACACACAAGGAGACAGTGCATCAATATCTTCATATACAAGTAGGTGCTGCTTTATCTGTGATATGTTACTGAACCAATATTATTTAAAATACATTCAATATTCCAAATCTCTTTTATGATGTTTGGAAATGAAACTATATGCATGATGTACATTCTTTGTAGTCTGGTTGAATTTGTGTGCATATTAATATTTATTCAGAATAATGAGGCATGCCATGCAGATTCTTGTCTAATAAAATATACTATACTATATAAGGGGCAGATTTAAATTCACCATGTAATTTTTATGTGTATTTATGATAGAAAATGTACCTTTTTTCATTCAAATAGGTCCATTGTCGATCAAATAAAAATAATTGAAATAGTTCGAATGCATTAGTCGATTCGAAATATTTTGGTAAAAAAAATTTGATTTTCAAAAATTTCAGAAGCACTCCTTAAAGGTTCCAGGAGGTCCCTTATAGGCTAAAATAGCAATTTGGCAGCTTTAAGGAGGCAAAGTGGCAAATTAGAATTTTTTAAAGAGACAGTACTTCCATTTTCGAATGGTAAATTCTTTAAATTTGATAAAAAAAAATTTCAATTCGAATTTAATTTTGTTCTATTTGATAGAAGTAACCAAAAATTATTTCAAAATTTAAATTTTTTATATGAATTTTCACTTCGACCCATAGTAAATGTATCCCTAACAGTTGACTTCAGTGGCCATGGATTTATCAACTAAAAATCTTTTTGTCAACAAAATTGATACTCCAGTATGCATCATTAATCACTAATGATAATATGAAATATTCTAATGTAGTATTCTTTCATTTATGTTAAACATAATGACATAATGAGAACTCTCCAGTCTTCCTCTTACAAGCTTATGCTGCTAGATTTTCTTTTGAAAGGACAACTTGATTTATTTTAAAGAGAGGAAATTAAAACATACAAGATGCTTATATTGGGACATTTTAAAAGATATTTGAAACCATCTTGAAGTGTGCTCTAGTTGAGCCTTCTGCATACAGTATAACTCTACATAATTGAAGACTTTCAAAAAATGTTCTGCTAGTTCCCGTTATGTTAACACTATATTCATTTCCTTTAAGTACTTGACAGTTGCTTGTGTGACTGAGCATACTGTTTATTTAAGCTGGCAACCACCAGAAAGGAAACTTTAGCTCTTTCATTTTTTAGGATTGCACAACTTCAAACTTTGAACGGCAGTTTAAATGTGGAAAATATAACAACTGATAATCTGATACCTGGAAATTTATTTACATTTTATATACTGTATATATGAGCAGGCAGAATAGGCACGTGCCTAGGGAGCAAAGTTGGAAGGGCGTCAGACACATTACCTCTTCTGCCTACTTCCCTTTGTCTGGTCCCTTATTTCCTACACCTTCAGCAGTTCCTTCTTTCCATACTCGCATGTGTGTGCTCATGAATGCTTCTCCAGCAATCACACTCATCTGTGTGTGCAAGAGAAGGGGCAACATGGTCAGCCAGGTCACCTAGGGTGCCTGGCCAACCAATATCTACCTATATGGGTAAGCACCTCTACAATAATTATAATCTAGTAAAAGGTAAAAAAGTAAAATGTTAATAATTATATCAATAATACAGTATATCAAATATAAGGACAATTTTGCAGGATATTTGAGGCCATCATGATGTCAAATCTGTCTCCACCTTCAACTTTACACTTTCTGGAATTCTACATACAAAACAAAGTTAGGTATAACTGGATTCTGTTATATTAAAACTATATTTATTTTCTTTCCAGTGCCTGGAAGAATCAAGAACTTGACAATAGTTTGTGTGACTGAGCATACTGTTTCTCTAAGCTGGCAACCACCTGAAGGGAACTTTAGCTCTTACATTTTTAGGATTGCACAATTTCCAGCTTTCAATGGAAGCTTAAATGCAGAGAATGTGAGAACTGACAGTCTGATACCTGGAAATTTCTATACATTTTATATTTCTGCTGTTGTTGGTGACTTTTTTGTAGAGGGGTACCGCACATCTATATCTACTTACATGAGTAAGCAATTCTACAATAAATATAATGCAAGTAAAAGATTAATTATATTAATAATATATACATGCATACATTTGAACACATGGAAAATTCTGCAAAATGTTTGAGGCCATCATGATGACAACTCTATCAATACTTTCAACTTTAGACTTTCTGGAATTCTACATATTTGAAAACATACAAAACTAAATTATAACTGGATTCTGTTATAACATTAACACTACATTTATTTTCTTTCAAGTGCCTGGAATAATCAAGAACTTGACAGTTGTTTGTGTGACTGAGCACACTGTTTCTCTAAGCTGGCAACCACCAGAAGGAAATTTTAGCTCTTACATCTTTAGGATCAAACAATTTCCAACTTTCAATGGCAGTTTAAATGTAGAGAATGTAACAACAGGCAATATGATACCTGGAAATTTCTACACCTTTCATATTTCTGCTGTTGTTGGTGACTCTTCTGTAGAGGGGAACCACACATCCATATCTGTCTACATGGGTAAGCACCTTTACTATAAGTAAAAGATGAATAACTATAGTTATGAATTATACATGCATTTATTTTTTTGAATACATAGATATATATATTCAAGATCTTTGAGGCCATCATGACGTTAACTCTATCAATACTTTCAACTTTAGACTTTCTGGAATTCTACATATTTGAAAACATACAAAACTAAATTATAACTGGAACCTGTTATATTAACAATACATTTATTTTCTTTGAAGTGCCTGGAAGAATCAAGAACTTGACAATAGTTTGTGTGACTGAACATACTGTTTCTCTAAGCTGGCAACCACCCGAAGGGAACTTTAGCTCTTACATTTTTAGGATTGCACAATTTCCAGCTTTCAATGGAAGCTTAAATGCAGAGAATATGACAATTGACAGTCTCATACCTGGAAATTTCTATACATTTTATATTTCTGCTGTTGTTGGTGACTCTTTTGTAGAGGGGTACCGCACAGCTATATCTACTTACATGGGTAAGCACTTCTACAATAAATATAATGCAAGTAAAAGATTAATTACATTAATAATATATACATGCATACATTTTTTGAACACATAGACAATTTAGCAAAATGTTTAAGGCCAT
Organism: Xenopus borealis; assembly: GCA_024363595.1. Lineage (NCBI taxonomy): Eukaryota > Metazoa > Chordata > Amphibia > Anura > Pipidae > Xenopus > Xenopus borealis. Next base: position 109,320,575 of record CM044439.1, read on the forward strand.
CATGATGCCAACTCTATCAATACTTTCAACTTTAGACTTTCTGGAATTCTACATATTTGAAAACATACAAAACAAAATTATAACTGGATTCTGTTATAACATTAACACTACATTTATTTTCTTTCAAGTGCCTGGAAGAATCAAGAACTTGACAGTTGTTTGTGTGACTGAGCACACTGTTTCTCTAAGCTGGCAACCACCAGAAGGAAATTTTAGCTCTTACATTTTTAGGATCAAACAATTTCCAACTTTCAATGGCAGTTTAAATGTAGAGAATGTAACAACAGGCAATATGATACCTGGAAATTTCTACACCTTTCATATTTCTGCTGTTGTTGGTGACTCTTCTGTAGAGGGGGACCGCACATCCATATCTGCCTACTTGGGTAAGCACCTCTACTATAAGTAAAAGAGGAATAACTATAGTTATGAATTATACATTAATTTTTTTGAATACATAGATATATATTCAAGATAGCTCTATAAAAATGTGGACCTTTCACAATGCAGTTTGTTGTTAATTTCGCCTGCGTCTTGCAGCAGTGTTTAGTCCTTTGGCACACACAGGTGACATCACAGCCTAACATGTTTCATCTTGCCACTTTCTCAAAGGCTGAAGGTATAGGAGAAGCCTTTGAGGAAGTCACAAGATGAAACTTGTCAGGCTGTGACCTCAACCGTGTACGCCCAAGGACTACATGCTGCGCCAAGATGCCAGCAAAATTAATGACAAACCGCATCCAAGGTTTGGATTATGTCACTACAGGGACTTTGTTTTACATGCTTATACATTGTAGAAATGTGAGTGCAACATTTTTTAATATATTTTATTATTAAAGAGGATTTTACACTATTTTTAGTGCATTTCTAAAATGCTGTCTTCAAGTGCTGGTCCATTTATATTTACATTGTAAGATAATCAGCTACTGTTTTAGTTAAGGGATACAAAGTGAATGCAAAATCAGTGTTAATACAATGAAAAAAAAACAGAATACTCTGTAAGGCACCACATACGTGTCCATGGTTTGATGCGTATAAGGGAGGATTACTTTTTATTTTTTTTACTAATTCTGCATTCAGCAGGATCAGATATTCCCATTTTCTAAATTCCTACTGACATCCTACTGGACTGGGGTTGCATTTTTATATTTTAAAAAACAACAACCATGTTGTGGTGAATATGGAATAAGAAGTTGCAGCACAGCACTGAAGATGTCTGAAGCCTCCTTCATATCTGTCAAATGTTTGAAACTTTTGGTCTTGACGGTGTGACCTAATTAAGAAGGTGAGCTCACATTTACAAAGGAAAGGGATGTGCTGGAAGTAACGGCATTTGATCATGGCAAATTTGTCCTCAAATCGTCCAACTTTATCAAATTGATGCTTGGAAAAACTCGACTTTAACGAATTGTTGACGCAAAAACTCAAATATTGGATTATCAGCCAAAACCAGCGCAGATTGTGATGTCAAGAAACATCTTCATAGACATTTGCCATTTACTTACACATGACCTCGACAGGTTTGAGATGGAGTATTTTCGGGTGGAGTATTTTCGGATTCTGAATATTTTGTAGTATAATAAATCTCTAAAAATTCGAGTTTTATTCCTCTAAAAAATTTGAGTTTTCCCCTTTAAAAACTCGAGGCACACAAATGATCTTTAAAGTATAAAAAGTAAGTAATAGAGATGTGCAAAATATTTCGGTCTGTTTTGCACTAATAAACAGATTTACTAAAGGGATAAGTGACTAATGCTGACAATTCAATAGCATTACCACTCGCAGGGACTTTATCAATTTCAATGGGCACAGGCATCGCTTCACTAGCGAAAGAGATAGTCGCTAGTGGACATTTGCACTCTATCGCCAGGCGACTTTTTGCTCTGATAAATGGACATTATGCTGCAAAGTTACTAAAATGCGGTGACTAGAACATGTTAACATAAACAAAGCTCCGGGCCAGATGGTATTCATTCCAGGTTACTTAACGAGCTTATCTCTGTGATTGCCAACCCTCTTTACTTAATTTTGGCGCTATTCAAAAAGTGATCCTGTTCTCAGCCTCAAAACTGTAAGAAATGGAGTTAAATTTGCTTATCATAACTGCGGGGTCATGAAGGTCTAAAAGGAGAATTTTACAAAAAATATTTTGCTAATTTTTTTTACTCTTTGTCAATTTCTTTCCATTTAAACCCTCACATAAGTTTTTTCTGTGTTTCTCCATTCAAAGTTAATATCACCTTACAACATACTGGGAGAGATTCATCAAAGAGTGAAGTTCCGCCACTAGAGTGAAATTCCGCAGCTCTCAGTTCATTTCTATGGGTTTTTGAAAGGCCTATTTATCAATGGGTGAAGTGAAATTTCACCCTTTGATAAATACGCCTTTCAAAATCCCATAGAAATTAATGGAGAGCTGCGAAATTTCCCTCTAGTAGCGGAACTTCACTCTTCACTTCACTCTTGACTTCACTCTTCACTTCACTCTTCACTTCACTCTTTGATGAATCTACCCCATAGATTCATGTGCATGAATTTGTTATGCTAATAATGCCTAATGGTTTACCTGGGGTTACTTCCTTTGTGTTTAAAACTAACTAAAGCCATAATAAATTAGTAGGGACGATTGATTTACTGAATTTGTTTTTGTTGCATCTTGTTTTTTGATGCACGCATCTTTTTTTGACATTAGGAGTGGATTTCTTCTGTTGCTTTTTTTTTTTTGACACGTGGCGAAATGAGTCACAGGGCAAATTTTTTACACAGTTTCGCGAAACTCAAGGATTCACTGTGAATTTGACCATAGAGAATTTTTTCACCCATCACTATTAATCAGTAGAATCAGAGGGTCCTATTTGAATGAGCTTACTATCTAAAACATAGAAGCGATTGATATATACTGTAAGCTTATTGAGAAGAATTGATTTCTTTTTTTTAATATTTTACTTCATTCAGGGAATGTAAAATAGGCTTCTTTGAATCAGTCTTTAGATGTTTCAGATATTTATGGACTGCTGGAAGTTTAAGGGTCATGAGAAGAGTCTGATAGATCATGGTAGGGATTTCCAGAGAAAGACAGGTGCTCTAGAAACGTCTTACATTTGGAAATGGGAGGAGAAGACAGGTAAAAAAAAAAGACTTTAAAAAAAATTTGATGGTCGAATTTCGAATTTTTTTACTTTGAAATTCAACCCTAAGGAGCAGATTTACTATTGGTCGAATTAAAAAAAAATTGTTGAATGCATTGTTTGATTTTCCAGGACTTTTTTTCAGGAAAGCTTCCAGGAGGTCTCCCATAGGCTACAATAGCAATTTGGCAGCTTTAAGGTGGCGAATAGCCAAATTCAAATTTTTTTTAAAGAGACAGTACTTCCAACTTTGAATGTTTGACTTTTTTCAATTCAAATCGAATTTTGGGCTATTCGGTACTCAAAGTAGCCCAAATTTATGTTGAAATTTTGATTTAAAAAATTCGAATTTTATTTGAAAATTCACTTCCACCCTTAAATGGGCAAGGAAAGGCAAATAAATAAAATCCCATTTTTACTTTCTTAAATGAAAAAGAAATCTATCTCCAATATACTTTAATTAAAAAATGTATACAGTTTTTATAAGAAACCTGACTATATGCAATAAAATTCTCCCTTCATTTACTGCTGTGGATAGGAATTGTCAGACGGTCCCTAACTTCTGGTAGGGAAATCATACTGAACAGCAGGGGGAGTCCCTGCCTTACTTACCAGCCATGCAGAACTCAAGCAGCTTTGTTTTTTGATCTTTTATGACGATCCCTAAGAAGCCTAGACCACACTGAGCATGTGTATGTAGTCTAGTCTTACAAAGATGTATAACAAAGTTACAAGATGACAGCCCCCTGTGCCCAACTTTGAAAGCATAAATAATTTGTTTGATTAGGCTTATGGTGCAGTAAGTTCATGTTTATGTTTAATATACAAAATACAGCATTTCCAGCCTTATTCTATTTTAGACTTTCCTTGCCCTTTAATGGTCTTAATATAATTTGATAGGAATGGAGAGCATGTGAAAGGTTCTTCATAGGGAAGGAGTTGACATGGAATGTGAGATAAATTAATAGTCTAGAAATAGTATTTAGGACAGGCTGAAGTTATAAAAAATGAATTTATAAAAAATAGGGCACATGAACAGTAACTAGCAAGTTGTAGCAGTATAGGCACAAAATAATAAGTGAGTGGATCAGTGTTTTGACTGTTTTTAAGAGAAGTAAGAACAAACATTGCTTTAATGGAATAGCTGGAGTGAAAGTTTTCTAGAATGCTGTTATTTAGAAACATATTTTCCTTAATTAACAAATTAGGGAGGAGGTAAAATAAATGAATATTATAGTTATAATTCATTTTACATGCCTAAATCATACAAATATTTTATTTGGTTAATGTGTTGGAGAAATAAATAAATATGCTAATAATGTTCAAAAATAGAAAAATAAATATGGTTACATAATGCTCAACAAGTGTTCTTCTAAGCATTGCTGACCATATGCAGGTTAATGTAGTGTTTTAATATTTAGTAATATAATGAACTAATGCTGTATGTTGTGTACAACTCAATTTCACTTAAAGGACAAGGAAAGTCTAAAATAGAATAAAGCTGGAAATGCTGTATTTTGTATATTAAACATAAACATGAACTTACTGCACCACAAGCCTAATCACACAAATGGCCTGGCCACAGGGGGTTATGTTAAACATCTTTTCCTGGCCCTGCACATGCTCAGTGTGATCTGGGCTGCTTAGGGATCCTCATAAATGATCAAAAAAGCACAAGTCAAATAATATCTGCCAGAAGCCGACACAGCAAGACTTAATAATTAGAATATACAGACTACCTGGGTATTGTCTTGTCATGTAATGTGGATCTTATAGTTTTTGTATTGTTTAATACAAATTTTCTCCTATTCTGCAGAACACGTAGCTGCAGCAAAATATCCTCAAAATAGACCAGTTTATCTGTTTAAATCTGGCTCCATGATCTTTGTCCCTGCATCTGGAGATGGAAACAGTAAAGGGGATGTAAAGGCAAAAATAAAATCCAATACAAATCTATACACAGTCGTCTACTGCTCTACAGGCATGGCAGGAAAGTAAGGCGGGGCCCCCCCTGCTGTTCATGAGTATGATTGTTTCTCTGCAGTGCAGTTAGGGCCTTCTGACAATCCACAGAAGTAAATGAAGGGAGCATTTCACTACATACAGTCAGGTTTCTCATAAAAACAGTAGACATTTTTTAATTAAAGTATAATGGGATTTTATTTTTTTGCCTTTCCTTGTCCTTTAAGCAATTAATCCAGTATGGAAGCCAATGACTGTTACCATTTCTTGCTAGAGAGATCAGTTCTTCTGAAGCTGAAATAAAATCTATTTCAGTTGTTGACTAATAAAACACATTTTATGGTAACTATCTGCGCATACATTTCACAGATGAAGCTTACAACATATATTTTAAATCATATACTCATTATTTTCCTATAATCATTATTTTCATTTTTCGCTAAACTTTTGATTCTGCTGTTGGCAAATATATAGACACAAGATCCTGTATATAGATCATAAACTTTATGTGATGTAACATGAAGTAAAGTATATATGTAATGTATTACAGTGTACAGAGTAAAGAAACAAAGCTGCGTAATTAGTATTTTCATCACATTTATATATGGCTGAATGAGTTGCAGAACTTTCCTGTAACAGAATAGTAAAAGAAACATTTTCAGTGTTTACATTAAAGGGAAAGAAAAGTTTAAACAAATGATTGAAGGGCACTAAATTGTCATGCACCCCACAATCAAAATGATTAACCTTTTCCCTGGGCCACTGTACGGGCCACTGAGCTTCCCATCAAGTACCTGAGCTGGATCATTTTTAAGAAGTGGAGTTACTAGTTTTGCTTACTGGAGGGGTGTCTAACTAACTGGTACCACCAGTCTTTAGGTTTCCTAGTTGTGTAATAGGTAAATGGGTATAAAACCATCTATAAACTTAACAACACTTCAGCGTACAATATTGTATAAATACTAACGCTTTCTTGGCTTCTTAAAACATTCGAGTTGCACTGGATAGGACAAAGCAGACAAAATGCTCAGTATGTACTAAAATACATTGTTCTTTTATCTTTCAGTTCCTTCTTCAATTAAAATCTTGATCATAGACAGTGTGACCCCCAACTCGGTGTTTCTAAGCTGGCCTATTCCTTTAGGAAATATCAGTTCCTATATCATTCAAGTCTTAGGGACTCCATCAAATGAACTGATAGTGTATACAAATTCTTCCCATGTGGATCAGTTGATACCTGGAAACTATTATACATTCATAGCCTTCACCATAGCTGGGGATATGAATGGCACAAAGATAGCAAATGCTACATTTACAGGTAAGTTAATTAAAAAGTTCTAGTGACCACACCTAAATATTTGTGTAGTTCTTCAGTTCCTTTTCCTCTGATGTTTTTATGCCACTGATGGCATTAGTGTGACAAATCACAGTCAAATAAGTTTGAGTGAGCATGGTTTTACCAGAGATATTTAATTGTCTAGATTTCAATGAAAATTTTTATACATTATCACTCAGAAGGTTAAATTAAAGGATATTGGCCTTGAACATAATATTTGTACTTGGATAGAAAAAAAAGGTAACTTAAGGTTAGATTAGTGGTGGTGGTAAATATAAAATTTTCTAATTAAATTCATTTTTGTTATCAATGACCTTGAAGTTGGCATTGTAAGTACTGCCTATATTTTTATTTCCTGATACTAAATTGAGCAAAACTATACGTTTCTTGCAAAGGAGAAATTACTAAACTGTGCTGTAAATTGGTAAATTAAGTCCAGTGTCCATAACTGGGAGGTTATGCACTTAGGAGTAACATAAATGCTAGTTACACACTAAGGGGCAGATTTATCAAGGTCGAATTTCGAGTTTGTAGGAGTTTCTAAAAACTCCCATAAACTCGAAAATAAAAAAAAAAGACCAAATCAAATCAAAATTTATAAATTTATAGTTTATAAAAAAAAATTTAAAAAAATTTGGATGAATAGAATTGACCTGCAAACTTGAATTGAATTCAATTCGAGTTTTTTTACTTGCAAAAAGTAAGTAAAAAGTCCAGCAAACAACTCCAAATTGATTGTAGGCAGTCCCCCGTAGGCTAAGACTCCAATTTGGCAGATTTTATATGGCGAATAGTTGAATTTGAATTCTTAAATGGACAGTTAAAATTTAGATTTTTTTTCAAATCTAATTTGTACTATTCCCTAGTCAAATTACATGAAAGTGTTCAAATGTAAAAATTCTAATTTTCAGTTCAATCTTTGATAACTCTGCCCTAAATGGTTGTGTGTTGGGGACTTCCTCAGTTGAGAAAATTTTAGGCATTTCTGTGCATAAAAATGTGGGTACCTTTTTGCAAATTTTGCTAATTTAGATGCATGTAACTGCACAATACTGATTACTGTCAACGCCAAATTGGTTGGATTATCTCATTAAGCCTTGAACTTCATAGGCAGGTATGAGAAAAGGTATTTAAGGTGGCCAATTGCAAGTTTGACTTGCCTATGAAGAATGACAGCATGGGATCCTCAAAGCAACTCTCAAAAGATCTGAAAACCAGTAAAGGGAACAAGGGGGGGGGGGGCCTGGTGCATGCTGTGCAGCAGGTGAGCCCCCCCACCCTCGTCCGTGACTAATTTATGTGCTGCTGCAGCAGGTGTGAGACTTCACACAAATTTAGTAAATCTGCCCTTGTCTTTTTCTTTAAATGAGTTTCAGTTGTAAATTACATGGCACCCCTCAATAGTTATACAGAGAATGCTGCCTTGTCTTTATTTGTAATGACAAGGAAAGTCACCATACCTGGGCTTGACAACTTGTGAAGTGCACCAGTGAGTAATACTTCTAAACCTTTACTCAGGGCTAGTTTACCTCTTCTTTAAAAACTAACTGCCGACTATGCTCCCAGCAAGCACCAAGGGCTGGATCAGTTTTTAGAGAAGTGGTGCAGTAGCTTGGAGTAAAAGGTTTTCTAAATTTGTGGTTGCCTAACAAATTGATACCCCCAGTATTTTAACATTTCTTGTCCTGTATTCAATGAGTAGGAGAAGAACTAGCTAAAATGTATTACCACTACAGCATAAAACATTGTATTAGTGTCTGCTATTACTGCTGCTGATATTTAAGCCTGCTTGCATCAAATACTCCTACTTTACCTTGGGTAATACAGAGCAGAGTATGTTTTTAACTGTGCGGTTCATCTTCTAGTTCCTTCAAGAATAGCAAGCTTGAATATAGACAATGTCACCTCCAACTCTGCGTCTCTAAGCTGGTCTTCTCCATTTGGAAATATCAGTACCTATATCATTCAAGTCTTAGGAATTCCATGGAAGGAACTAGTGGTAAATACAAATGCTTCCCTTGTAAATGACTTGATACCTGGAAATTATTATACATTCGTGGTGTTTGCCACAGCTGGGAACATGAATGGCACAAAAACAGAGAATTCTACATTTATGCGTAAGTAAAGGTCTAGTAACTATACATACAAATTTCCATACAAAAGTCCTTGCTTGAATGTATATGCCTCCACTTCAATCCTTCCATTTTTAAAGTGTATATAATTGAAAAATTTATGTAAGCATCATTATACTGAAATAAGAAGTTTTTAAATCAAATAAAAATTCTGAACCCTGTGTGAAATATTCAAGTTACTCTTCAATATCCCCCTGACAGCATTTACCTCTGTTAATTCTCTCATGATGCAGGAGTTTAAAGTCAGATTTTGAAGGACAGCTAAATCCAGTATATCTTTTTGGGGGCTCTTTTTCCCTGGAAGATATATTAAAGCTCAGTCTATTAAAACACCAGACATCGTGTCTCTTTACATGCAGAATTTGTGCCAAAGAGGGTCAGACTGGGGGCCCCCGGGGCCCAGCAGGACTGCTGTCCAGGGCCCCCCGCCACCTCCTCCTTGTGATGCCTCCTTCTGATGCACTCACTGTCACTGGGCACACATGCACGAACGTCATCTGCATCCCCTAAATGTGCCGCATGTGGGGCACACATGCACAATGCCCTAAAATACTTTTTGTTCTGTACTATGTGAAGAGGGAGTCTGGTCCGGAGGGGGCTCATAAGGGTCGAGGCCCACCGGGTTTTTTCCCTGGTGCCAAAGGAAGTTATTTTGTTAGATTTTGTTTATACTGGAATCAGTTATTTGAATGAGCTCTAACACATCTGCTAGGAAAGGGAGCCCCCTATAAGATATTTTGGATCTGCCAATAAAAATCTGACACATGAACAAATCCTGCTTGAAAACAGAATGAATTGAAATAGATGGCGAGAGGGGGATAGTAAACATAAACTTGATTATTTCAGAAATGATACACAATATATATATATATATATATATATATATATATATATATATATCATATAGTATATAGTTAACCTCTGTAATAAATTAGTGCACTAACTACCACATAAAATGGTTACCAACTATACCACTTGTGGATAGTTGTAAGCAGTACCTATAAGGCAACACATGATGGGGACTGAAATGCCTGAAATGCCATTACTCTTTTTGTATTTTATGCAATACTTAAACCAAAAGCTAGTACTTGGACCTATACCCACATGCCTAGAATGCCACTCTACTCCTTATATTGTAAAGAATTGCCGGAACAAAAAGGGTTGGCTGGTATGGGTATGTGCATATCTATTGTGGCAGAAAAGAGAGTAAGATATCAGGGATAGGGCAAGTGTATACAGGCTGTTACATTCAAAACCAGCCTATTAAAGTACTAAAGGGCAAATTCACTAAGAGCTGAAAATGCTCTGGCATTGGCTTCGCCGATGTCTGTCCTGGCGAAGTAAAGTCTAGCGCAAGAGGTAACTTCAGTAAAAAAAAGTCATCTTAGTGAATTAGCGTAGTTACGTCCCTTCGTCAGTGCGAAACTTCGCCTGGCATAAGGGTGCAAAGTTGCACTAGTCTATCTACTTCGCTAGCAATTTTTCGCCAGGGACACTGTTAGTAAATTGGTGAAGTTGCAAAATGACGTCAATCTGGTGAATAAGTGCTAGTGTTAGACACTTTGCGCTTTAGTGAATTTGCTCCTAAGTATTTAACTGACACGGAGGACAAAATGTGATGCTTCTGGTAACTAAGGACTTATTGCCTAGCAATGGCATGTGTAAGAGCGAGGTATGGAGACTTGGTATGCAGAAATGCACATACTCACCGCAGCCATATATAAGTCCTACAAAATCTTTCGTAAATCGTAAAACATGGCACCAAACGGGAATCCAATTAATTACCATAGAAACCCAAATAAAGGAGAATTCAAAAATAAAAAATAAAACCAGCCTAACAAAAGATAGAAAGAATAAATAAAATGAAAGCAAGCTATAACTGTAGATGCAGCAATTTATGGAAAATCCTTAAAATTAAGCTGCTGTTGCAAAGAAACAAAGGATTGAATGCAGCTTCTTGGGAATATCCAAATATCCAAGTTGGGCAACTAGGATTAACTAGATATTGCATAGCAGGTTGTGAATTGTTGCCCATGTACCGGGTCCAAAAATGAATAAACAAGCTAAGGCAGTAGGGTCTTATCTAGAATCAAAACTGATTTCAGAAACAATTCGCCATGAATTCACCCCAGGTGAATGAATTTGCCTATCACTACCAGCCACAGTGCTGTCTGTCCTTTGACTGCAGAAGTGGACAAAGAAAATTGCCATACACACAGTGCTGCTTATGCCTGTATTCTATTATGTTTTTATGACAAGCAGTCTGACGATCTGCCAGGGTTCACTTTTAATCATCTTTTTGCCCCACATTGTGTTTTGGTGCACATACTACCCTTTTAGGATTATGCCCCCATCCCCATAATTACACTGCATAATTGTATCCATATTGTTATGCCAATGGTTCTGAGAAGTATAGTTCAACCAATCACCCTTGTTTTATTGGTTTTAGGAAGCCTGACCCCTAGTGGCTACAATGTTTGTTACTTCTTTTCCTGATATGTGTTTCCTGCACTGTCCTTGGCTATTTGCAATAAGGGGCCTTTAAAGGGCAAGGAAAGGCAAATAAATAAAATCCCATTTTTACTTTCTTAAATGAAAAATGAATCTGTCTCCAATATACTTTAATTAAAAAATGTCTACCATTTTTATAAGAAACCTGACTATATGCAGTGAAATTCTCCCTTCATTTACTGCTGTGGATAGTAATTGTCAGACGGTCCCTAACTTCTGGCAGGGAAACAATCATACTTATGAACAGCAGGGGGAGCCCCTGCCTTACTTACCAGCCATGCAGAACTCAAGCAGCTTTGTTTTTTTATCTTTTATGACGACCCCTAAGAAGCCCAGACCACACTGAGCATGTGTATGTAGTCTAGTCTTACAAAGATGTATAACAAAGTTACAAGATGACAGCCCAACTTTGTGCCCAACTTTGAAAGCATAAATTATTTGTTTGATTAGGCTTGTGTTGCAGTAAGTTCATGTTTATGTTTAATATACAAAATACAGCATTTCTAGCCTTATTCTATTTTAGACTTTCCTTGCCCTTTAATCTCAGAGCCTGTCACTTTTATGTTCGGGTGGTGCAGTCTAGTGATGGGCGAATTTATTCGCCTAGGTCGAATTCGCGGCGAATTCCCGTGATTCGCGAATCACCACCGAAATTTCGCTGGTGATTCGTCAAATCGTCCCGCGACTCGTTTCGCGAATTTTTCGCCGATTCGCGAATTTCTATAGAAATTCGCGAATCTCTAGGCGAAGCGAATCGCGGGAGATTCGCCCATCACTAGTGCAGTCCATTTTTGAAACTGCGCTCAGTATTGGTTCTGGATAAGACCCTACTGCCTTAGATTTTTTATTCATTTTTGTCATTTTTACCTGGGTAACAATTCTCAACTTGCTACACAATATCTAGTTAATGCTATTTTCCCCACTTGATTATTTGGAGATTCCCAAGGAACTGTATTAACTACTTTGTTTCTTTACATTATGTTATGAACAATCCAACAACAGCAGCTTGATTTTAATGATTTTCCATAACTTGCTATACCTACAGTTATCACTTGCTTTCATTTTATTTAATTTTACTATCTTTTGTTAGGCTGGTTTTCTTAATTATTTTCACTCCTAATTTGGGTTTCGATGGTACTTAATTGGATTCCTGTTTAGTGCCATGTTTTGCACAAGGAAAGGTTTCTTAAGGGTTGCACCGCTTACACTCTTATTTTTTTTTCCCTGAGGAAGATCACTATGATGTGATTGAAACGTTGGAATTTCTTTTGTTTTTCTATTAAAATCAGTTACTCTATCTGAGCCTGTTGAGTGCAGTATTCTTTTGCTATTTGTTTAGTGAATGCTCATCCATGTTCCTTATTTATATATATATATTATATATATATATATATATATATACTCCAAATACAATAAGGTCCGCAGTCTCAGGACTTTTTTTAAAATTGAAAAAAAGGATTTTTATTATTTATTTTATTTATTTTTAAAGCTACAGACTGACGTTTCGGCCTGGTCCCAGGTCTTTCTCAAAGTAACAATTTAAATATAAAACCTGCAATATATACATGATCTGGCAGGAAAACACAGTCTTAATGACGTAGTGCGATCATCAAACTTAGGCGACTGCCCAGTTAACATCCTAACACATCACATTAGTTATCCAATTAAACTATAATTAACACGAGGTGAGGTTTATGAATAACACATTTAGGAATGTTGTAGGAGATAACCCAGTCTTGATAAACTTTATGACTACATTCGGCCTAATCAACAACCCTGTAGCACACAGTAAATAGTGCCCTAATCAGGACTGAGGTGAGTCCCGGCTGCCTAACATACACTTACCATCATACAGTTAGTTTCTATATATGCCTGAGATTGTACAAGTATGTCCTTGATTCATTACATCCTCAGAATTTGACACAGTAGCAATAGTAGTTAGAACATTTTTGTAACAACACTTTAATGAATACCAATGTTACCTGATGTTTTGTTTTTAACCTGAGATAGTTTGTATCTTTTCTTGATTCATTACATCCTAAGAATCTGACACAGTAGCAATATTAGTTATAATATTTTTTGTAACCACATTTTAATGGACAATGATGCTACTTTATGTTATGTTTTTAACCGGTTGTTTGAGATTTAACAATAGACCATTTTAAATGTTGGAAAATTAGACGGTTTGTCATTGTAACCATTATAAGATTTATGCAATACCAATCTGATGTGATAGGATGTTAAGTGGGCAGTCGCCTAAGTTTGACGATTGCACATTCATTAAGACTGTGTTTTCCTGCCAGATCATGTATATATTGCAGGTTTTATATGTAAATTGTTACTTTGAGAAAGGCCTGGGACCAGGCCGAAAAGTCAGTGTGTAGCTTTACAATAAAAATCCTTTTTTTCAATTTTAAAAGTCCTGAGAGTGCGGACTTATTGGATTTGGAGCAAATACTTTTGATGGACACTGCACCCAGGCCCGTAAACTTTTTGTCGTGAGTACCGACAACATAGAGTATGTATTATATATATATATATATATTTATATATATATATACACAAACACACACTTTGGGTAATATAGAGCAGAAAAAAATGCTCAATATGTACTAAAATGCATAGTGTTTTTATCTTCCAGTTCCTTCCATAATTGCAAGCCTGAACATAGACAATGTAACAACCACTTCAGTGTCTCTAAGCTGGAGTTTTCCAGTAGGAAATATCAGTTCTTATATTATCCAAGTACAGGGGACTCCATCGAAGGAACTGATAGTAAATACAAATTGTTCCCTAGTGGATGAGTTGACACCTGGAAATTATTATACATTTGTGGTCTTTGCCACAGCTGGGAACATGAATGGCATGAAAACCGAGAACTCTACATTTACTGGTAAGTAAAGGTCTAGTGACTATACCCAAACATTTCCTTCTAAGTCCAGTGTTGAACTTATAGTACATTCTTTCACTTCCCTACACAGTTTTTTGCAGTTGCTAGCATAGGTGAATTTTAATGAAGGCTTGGTGAGCCTCCCAAGACCATCAGGATAACAATTGCTATAAAGCAGAGAAGGAGAAAAACATTGGAGTTCAAATGAATAAGTTTTGGTAGACAGGGAAAGGGGGAGTTTAAGTAAATGAGAGTTGGATTGATATGATGGATGGCAAGTGCCCTATAAGTCATTACCGTACTATAATAACTGATTGATCTAACCAATCAGAACTATTGGTTAATGCTTGCCTTTTTAAGTATAATAGGGTATTTCTAAAATGATCCTCAGAGTTCCTCATAGCATTTCTGCCTTCACTGAAGTAGCTTATCAAGCTTTGAGAAAGTAATGCAGGTCACATAATTAGTGCACTGGGAGAAGAGTGAGGAATGGGGAAGCAGTGGAGGGGAGATCCTGATCCAGTGAATCCAGTTTGGGGATGGCAGAGTGAGACTGAGTGGCTGACTCCTACCTGTGAGCTTTTCTGGGTGTCTGTAATTTGTTTGAGTTTTGGTAAATGTTTGGTTGTGACGTGTGTATGTTAGTGTAAGTGTATTATAGTGTCTGAGCAGTTGTACTTCTGCACTTGTCTGTGAGCTGGTGTGTGTTGCTTGTGTGGGTATTGGGGAACTAGTCCCTGGGATAACAGCCAATAATGGTTTCATCACACTCTGTGGAATCAGACAAAATTATATTTATTTCTAGGATCTTTTCTGCACCTTTTTTTTTTACATAAGCCCAACTGAGTAAATTCATATCAAGTAGAGGTCCCAGAACTGAGGTCTAAATTTGGTGAAGGAACCAAGGTGTATGATATGCACAAAAATGCTAACCGTGTTTATGACACATATGCATCAGTTCATTGTAATGTATAATTTTTCTGGGTAGTCAGCATGGGGGCATCTTTGTGTGCTTTAAGCTCTTTTTTTTTAGTATTCAGAAAACATGGCGCCACAATGCCAGTAGACCCTTCTTTAAAGGCTTGCTTGTAAATTGTCTGGCAAGCACTCGGGTCAGCTAATAATAACCTGGACTAACATAGATATATGTTTCCAGGCTACCAGGTCCAGATTTGTGGAAAGGCTAACTAGGCCCGTGCCTAGGGCGGTGCTACCCAGCCACACCGGCATTGGTTCAGAAACACTGTGGATACACAGGAGATACAATAGTTTTTTTAAAATTTAACATGCACCAATCCCCATTGCTCCAGTCTTGATGATGAAAATTTGCGAATAAAGGGCAGAGCATGGGGGGCGACAAACGGCAGTGAGCCTAGGGGTGCCTGCTATATAAGTCCGGCCCTGCAGGCTACTTTCACTTGAAAGGTGACTGTCAGATGATTTACATTCAGGTCTATAGGTGACTGCTTGGAGGGTTTTGATAAAGCACTTCAATCTACTAACACTTTGCATTTCCCTCTTGCATTGTTTTACTGGTAGGTAGACTAAGAGCTGTAGTGTTTCTCTGGTGATTTGGGTGGTATGTCTTAAACAAATTGTTCAGTATAAAAATAAAAACTGGGTAAATAGATAGGCTGTGCAAAATAAAAAATGTTTCTAATATAATTAGTTAGGTAAACATTTAATGTATAAAGGCTGGGGTGACTGAATGTCTAACATATCAGCAAGAACCCTGCTTCCTGCTTTGAAGCTCTCTTGGTTTCTGTGGATTAGTTACTAACTTACCAGACAATAACCAATCATTAACTTGAGGGGGGGGGTGCATGGATCATAACTGTTTTCTTTTGAATCTGACTTGCATGCTAAGAATCAATTGCAAACTCATGAACAGTTATTAAAGACACTGACTGAAAAACAGGACGTTTGGCTCTGGATGTTAGATTTCTGCTCACTCCAGCTTTTATAGAAAACATTTTTGGCTAACTATAGTAGATTTTTGTTTTATTTTGCACAGACTGTTTACCCAGTTTTTAAATTTACACTGAACTACTATAGTTTGGAGATGTTTTTGTATATTGCACTAGAAGGTCTCTCTGGTAGGAGTTTCACACAATGCTTCATGGAGTTTGTGGTGGCTTGCGCCCTCACTGCCTCTGTTTATAAACTTAACCTATAAAGGCAGTAACATTAACAAAGTGGAAATACTGTATGCTTATAGCATAATAGAATCAATAAGCATTGGACTCCAGGGGAAAAACTTCTAGTGTTGTACAATACTATAGTTCATATCATATGTAGCGATGGGTGAATTTGCCCCGTGAAATGGCAAAAGATTCAATGGGCATCAAAATAATGTTGACGTGCGTCAATTTCGACACCCACAACACTTTTTATACGTGCTCCTATTTTGTCCAAATGCATTAAAATCAATGGGTGTCAGAATAATTTTGACGCAAAACAATTTTGAACCGAACAACTATTCTGATGCATGCCAAACTTTTTTGATGTGGTGGATATTTTGCTGCAGTTTCGCAAATTTATTCAGTGGTGGTGAAATGAAGAAATTCACTTACAGTATATGTCTTCCATGATTAATGCTTCCAGGTGTCTTTGTATAACATTGGCATACTACTGTATATACTATACTCAGCATCTCACTTCAAAGCTGTTCACACATGTAGTTATTGTATCTAGATATATAAATGTTGACAAAATTGTATTAAAATTGTAATTTGTTCTTTGCTTTCAATTAGAGCTAAACATCCAAAACAGAGTTTGGATTGGTTGTTGACCCCTATGGCCATGTGTATGGTGGCATCAGTTAACATTATTATTTAGTTTTATTATTATTATTATTATTAGTAGTAGTAGTATTATTATTATTAGTAATAATAATAATAATAATAACATATTTTGAGCACATATGCTGTACCACTGTACAATGAATGGATTTATGCAAAGAACATACCGAATTACATGAGTTATGACCAGTGACCAAGTCAAAAGGTGAAGAGGAATCTGCCCAAAAGATCTAACAATATGTAACAAATTGTTCCATGTTCCTCTAGCCATGAAATGTCAGTCCCAAGAGCAGTCCAGGTATGGTCAATTTAAACAGCAGCAGAGTGACATTTCTCCAGGTTATATTTATAAAGCTCAGTAAGAGTGTGCAAACATAATTGCAATTTATTTGCACTGCAAAGGTTTATAAGATTTTTTCAAATGTCAGAAATTGAAAATTGCAAATATTTATGTGCGCACTCTGCATTTGAATTGCTCCACAACTTTGGTGGTGGAGAAAATATGTACAAAACAGTTAAACAAACTGCAAATTTAGGTTACTGTCAATGCATTTTGCACTCACCCACTAATGCAGAATGCAAATTTACGAAAAATGGAAAGCTGGGCACAGCAGTGCAATATTTCATCATTCTGGAAAA
The DNA here is from genome assembly GCA_024363595.1 of Xenopus borealis. NCBI lineage: Eukaryota > Metazoa > Chordata > Amphibia > Anura > Pipidae > Xenopus > Xenopus borealis. The sequence goes on from CM044439.1 coordinate 109,337,974, forward strand.
ATGCATTGGCAATGCAATCACAGTAAGAGTGTCTCTAACTGACCCACTCCAGCTACATTTTATAATCTAGAGCAGACAGAATTCTCAGTATGTTCTAAATTGCATGATTCTTTTCTCTTCCAATTCCTTCAGCTAGAGTCCTGCAGCGGGTCGGGTACCCGCAAATTCCCGTGGTACCATTTGTGGGTTCAATGTAGAATTTCTGGGTGCGGTTATAGAAGCGGGCCGGTGGTTCTGCAGCTTGGCGGGTTGAGGTTCGGGTCACGGATCCTTGCCATATCGATTTTTACTCCTTTTCCTGAGCATGTCTACTACTGATGATGTCACTTCCGGTTTACAATGACAGCACTTCCTATTTTACTCCTTTTTTTCTGATCGCGGCTACTATCGATGATGTCACTTCCGGTTTACAATGACAGCACTTCCTGATTCTTGATGGTCAGTGGGTCGCGGGTCCAGGTTGCGGATCGCGGATTGCGGGTACGGTTTGGGTCGCGGATCCAAGCGGTAAGAATGCAGGTCGTTGGTCCTGGTTGCAGATTGCGGATTGCGGGTACGGATTGGGTACGGGTCCCAAAAAATGGACCCGCGCAGGACTCTACCTTCATCAATTACAAGTCTTATTCTAGACAATGTCGCCACCACTTCAGTGTCTCTAAGCTGGCCTATTCCATTAGGGAACATCAGTTCCTATGTCATTCAAGTCTTAGGGATGCCATCAAAGGAGCTGACATTGAATACTAATTATTACCTTGTGGATCAGCTGATACCTGGAAATTATTATACATTTATTGTCTTTAGCACAGCTAGGACTATGAATTACTCAATAACAAAGAATTTTACATTTACAGGTACCTTAACTGTGATAGATATCTAGTAGCTACTCCTAAAACTATCCTTATAATTTGGACAGTTCTAATCAGTTTCTCGTTTCTCTGTTACTTTTAATTTAATTCAATCACATTTCTAGTATATCTTAATATGATTTTAATACTAAGCACAATACTTATTTTTTTGAATCACTGAATTTATCAGAACTGTGGCTGCCAATGAGTGTTTAGTACATGGACTTTGGAGTCACATCTAGTTTAAAGATTTCATTTGTATGATCTAATGCTGTGACATCACAGCACATGCTAAGTATGTACTAAAGTGCATAGTTCTTTTATCTTCCAGTTCCTTCAGCAATTTCCAGCCTGATCATAGACAGTGTCACCACCACTTCGGTGTATCTAAGCTGGCCTATTCCATTAGGCAATATCAGCTCTTATATCATCCAAGTCTCTGGGACTCCATCAAAGGAATTGATGGTCCATACAAATTATTCTCTTGTGGACCAGCTCATACCTGGAAATTTTTATACATTTACAGTCTTTGCCACAGCTGGGAATATCAGTGGCACAGAAACACAGAATTCTACATTCACAAGTAAGTTAAATATTTAAGAGGTCTAGTGACTTTGTAAGATTTTATATATTATAATATTAATAATATTTTATTCGCCTCAGATTTGATATATTATAATATCAATAATATTTTATTCTTCTTCCAAGGGTTTACGGTTCTTTGAGCAAGCATACTAAGAATCCACACCAATAAGATTAAAATAAACTATTATATCAACCGAAGTCAATGGGAGAAGTATCTAACAACTTTATTTATTTATTTTCCCAGTTCATTAAAACATTCCAGTTTTTTTCGCTTCATTAAAATGGAACAATATAATTCTCTCCTTGTGCATCCTTTTTTCAGAGGAAAAATATGTGTGGAAATATTCAGTTAAAAGTGAAGCATGGGAGGCATACACGACCGCAGGTTTCCTGCAACTCAGCTTTTTATTGTGTCACCACACGACATGTTTCGGACCCATTGGTCCTTTTTCACACACTTGAAAAAGGACCAATGGGTCAGAAACATGTCGTGTGGTGACACAATAAAAAGCTGAGTTGCAGGAAACCTGCGGTCGTGTATGCTTCCCATGCTTCACTATTAACTGAATATCCACAGGGTGCCAGAGACGGAGCGCCCAGGGAACCATCACAAGGAGTAAGGCACGAGCACTAACCAGTGTAAAAACTTTGTTTATGTGTGGAAATATGCTGTTGCATTTTTATTCATATATATGTTAGAGATTGGCAAAAAAGTAACATACCATAAACTATTATATCAATGGACATCAATGGGAGTAGTCTCTAACAACTTTATTCATTTATTTATTTTCCCAGGTTATTAAAACATTCAGATCTATATACTAAATGTTCTTTTAACTTCCAGTTCTTCCAGTAATTCCAAGCTTGATCATAGATAATGTCGCCACCGACATTGTCGTTAACTTTTTTTCTCCTTAACCTCGTAGGACCTGGTGTGGTTAGTAACATTCAGGTTGGCAATGTGTCCAATTATTCAGTAGACGTAAGCTGGCATCCCCCCATCGGACAACATGATTACTACAGGATTGAAGTAATTGGAAATATATTTCAGCAGCACAATACTACCGTGGAATCAATATACATCCAAAGCCTTACTCCAGGAATAAATTATACATTTAGAATCTGGGCAGTTGTTGGAGATAATATATTAGGAGATCCAGATGACAATTCATCATTCACAAGTTAGTGTGAAAATAATGTATTTGGTTTAGTTTTTGAACATTATAACTAGAAATGTTTAAATATGTATTTTCACCTGAATGTAACACTATGACTGCTCTGATCAGCATCTTATAAGACACTTTTATAGCTACACAAATTCCTGCAGTGATTTGCCTGAGGCTGCTAAGTTTTAGATAGTTTACCTAATGCTAAAATATCCTATTTAGGTTCAAGTTTATATGCACTTATGATAAAAAAGGAGAAGTCACCCCCCAAAAATTAAAAGCCCCCTCAACAGTTGTATAATCACATTTTTAGTTGTATAATCACAGTCACTTTACAGCGCTATGAAATAAGTTGGCGCTATAGAAATACGTTATTATTAATAATAATAATAATAATAATAATAGCAACAGGTCTACATGAGCCCTACTCCCTTTATAGTCAAAATGTCCCTATTGGCAAACCCATCATAAAAATGCAGAGTAGTACAGCAGACTTTACTTTCTATCTCTTCAGATCCTCTTCTGTCAGCTTGTTGACACTGAGCTTGCGGGAGTATGCACAGTTGGAGTTTGTCTGGGATCATTTTCAGCTGTGCATGCCTCTGCTGGCTTCATGTTGGTGAAGTGAAAGAAGAGAATCAGAAGAGAGAAGAGGATATGGCACCTGTGAACTCCAATGTGCTACTTACATTTTTAAATCAGTTTCAAAAACTTTGTGTGAAAAATTGACCATAGTGTGTATCTGATAGAGATCTTAGATTGCACTTTAAATTGGGACAAATAGGTATGTAGATTGCATATATTTATTTCAGTAAACCACTGTGGAATATGACAGCACTGTATAAATAAAGGATTGTATCCTTCATTGATTTAGCTTTGCAGAAATATAAATGTGCAGCACTGTATTTATTGGGATAACTGCAAGTCTTTGCAGTCTGAAATGGAGAAAAGCAAGGTGCAAAGTTCAAAACATGGTGAATTGGGTAGATTTTTCACTTTGACTTTAACATTGTTAATTCCCCCTTGTATGTTCTCTGTGTGTCTGTGTGACACACATGCAATTAATCATGTGTTTTTTAAATGTTATAAGGACCTTAGATTGACAGCTCTACTGAGAAAAGAACAGATGTCAATAACTGTAAACACTGTAAATCTATAAAATTAAATCATATTACTTGTACTCTGGTTTAATATCATACCCAATTTTACACCCAGAACCTGGCAACATCAACATCCTGAGTATACTTAAGACAGGTAAAAGCTCATTATATGTGAGTTGGCAGCTGACAGAAGGCAACAGAACATCATATCTTGTTGAAGTAACAGGAGATGCACCTCAACAATTCTATGTGGAATCAGAATCAGTAAATATTTCTAACTTAACCATTGGAAATCAGTACACAGTGGGGGTTTCTGCAATTGCTGGGTCCCAGCAAGGTAGCAAGTATGAGTTTTCAATTTTGTGTAAGTATTCCCATATAGTTACATTCTATTGTATTGTTTCATTACTGTGGGTTAACTTCATACAGTATGAATTTGACTGTTCAGCTTAATATACTATCTGCACAAAGTTGGAACACTAAGGAGCAAAAGGTTCCTAATTCTGACTCACCACCATGGAACTTATTTATAAGTCCTTTGATGTTTCCTGCAACAATTGTTGCTTCTGACTATAGTTTTTAATCTCTTCAATTTTGAATGTTTTACTGCCTGTAGTATATAAATTTAGCATAACAATTTCAAAATCTAATGCATACACCTGTTATGATGTAGATGAAGCCACATTGGTTGGTGTGTCTAACACAGAATATTTAAACCCATCTAACCCACTTATCCCATTTAACACAGAAAATTGTGCTACCGCATCCCATCTAATTAAAGCATTAACCATTGTGAACAATGGTGCTTTGGTATGCTAATGAAAATGTTAAATGCATCAAATGATTTTAGATGACTATAGATAACACAGTTTCTTCAATTAATCCAAGCCATGACACATTTAACACACAAATCCAAGTGGCTTCAGAACGTTGTGCAGTTGTTTTGAAGGAGCTGTGAAATGTCATTCACAAAGGACCCAGACGGAAGCCCCCCTGCCCATTCCTCATGAATACAATACTGCTACAACACATCACCAATGTATTCATGGGAAGAGTGCAGTTCCCACCCCCAATGAAAACTTCAAATCCCCCAATCTATCACTCACAATAGAACAAGGTGAGGGTTTATTTTACATTACTCTGTGAGACTGAGCGTATTGGGGAACTAGTCCCTGGGATAACAGCCTATAAGGGTTTCGTCACACTCTGTGGAATCAGACAAAATTATATTTATTTCTGGGGGCTTTTCTGCAATTTTTCTTTTTACATAAGCCCAACTGAGTAAGCTCATGTCAAGAAGATATCCCAGAACTGAGGTCTAAATTTGGTAAAGGAACCAAGGTGTATGATATGCACAAAAATGCTAACCGACTGCCGATAGTCCATATTTTTGTTTATGACACATATCCATCAGTTCATTGTAATGTATAATTTTTCTGGGGAGTCGGCATAGGGGCATCTTTGAGTGCTTTAAGCTCTAAGTTTTTTAGTAGCCTGAAAACATGGCGCTAAAATGCCAGTAGACCCTTATTTAAAGACTTGCTTGTAAATTGTCTGGCAAGCACTCGTGTCAGCTAATAGTAACCTGGACTAACATAGATATGTGTTTCGAGGCTACCAGGTCCAGAATTGTGGAAAGGTTAACTAGGCCCTGGCCTAGGGTGGTGGTATTTTAGGGGGGGACATGCTGTCCAGCCACACCCACGTTGGTTCAGAAACACTGTGGATATGCACGCGATACAATAGTTTTTAAAAAAATTTAACATGCATCAATCCCCATTGCTCCAGTCCTGATGATGAAAATTTGTGAATTAAGGACAAAACATGGGTGGGCGACAAACGGCAGGCTACTTTCACTTGAAAAGCAAGGTTACTGTCACATGATTTACATTTAGGTCTATAGGTGACTGCTTGGAGGGTTTTGGTACAGCACTTCAATCTATTAACACTTTGCATTGCCCTCTTGCATTGTTTTACTGGTATGCAGACCTGTAGTGTTTCTCTGGTGATTTGGGTGGCATCTCTTAACACTTTTGTTGCCAGCCATTTTGTCCTAAATGCTAATATCTACTGCCAAGCAGTTTTTAGACATTTTGTACTCTT
>CM044439.1:109366652-109385228 GCA_024363595.1 Xenopus borealis
TTTCCAACATTTTTTTAATTAATGACTTTACTTCCTGGTAAAGTGAAGGGGGAATATGGCGATATCTTTCACGTGTGGGATTTGTGCCATTTGTCCGAATTGAGTGGGTAATGTTTGTTGTATATCCATAGCCATCATCGTTTTGTGAGAAGGTAGTAATGTTTCTCTTTAATCAATCTCTCACAGCCTCCATTTCTCCTGGCTGTAGTTTATCAGTGGCTAATTCCATACTGTCAATTATTTCTTCTACCCTCTCAGATGTAGTTATTGCTACACCATCTTTGTGTTTTAAGTCATTGTTGACCAACAAAACCTGCTGCATGGTTTGAGCTTCCAAAGCCAGCTCATTTTCTTCAATGACTTGATGAGGATCCACAGGATAAATCTCCGCTACTATAATATCCGGAGGAAGGTTCATATTTTCATCCCCTAAGTTTATCATCCTTATAATTACCTTTCCTTCCTTCACTTTACTAAGTGTACCAGCTACTGCCACTTCACCTTTAATTACTGAAACTTTTACAGGCTCTATGATGACTGTAGCTTGTCTCAGAAAATTTCTGCTTCCTACTCTGAGAGTTATAACTACTTCCTGTCTGGCCCCCAACATAATGTGATCGTTATGGGGAGTGCGTACCACTCCAACTCTGCCATTAAATTTTTGCAGACACTGCTGCCGACTGCAATATTTTTTTACTTGGTGAAGTAGTTGTTGTTCCCACTGGCAGGTGGTAGCCTGCTGCCAATACTGATGCCCATAGTTCTTAAACAAAATACTGTCAACCTCTTGAAGAACATTCATACCTAAGATGATGGCACATCTGAAAAAGGGGTTTCCGCTACTATGATTATTCCTTTCTTTGAAAATGGTTGCCCAAACAAAGTTATATCACACCATATTAACCCATTCACAGGAATGGGCAAGTTATTAGCTTCAGTAAGAGAGACTTCCGGAATCAAAGTCGATTTTATTCCAGACAGATGCTCTTGAAAATACCACTGTGCCATTGTGGAAACTTGGGATCCAGTATCAATAAGGAATTTAACATACTTTTCTTCCACTTTAGCTATCACACAAGGGCAGCCAGCTCATGAAGTCTGCCTAAAGGGCCATTATTTGTTACTCCTGCTGTTTGGCCCACAACGGCGGGATCTATTAATTTAAACCTTGTCCTGCAGTAGTAGTTAGATTTTTGGGGCATGCTCTGGCCAGATGTCCAGGATCTCTGCATTCCCAACATCCTCTGGGTGACCGCCTAGATCGGTAGTTCTGAACATATGATGGCCTCCTTGAATATTCAGTAAAAAATCATCTGGGCAAACCGCTATCTCCACAGTAGAAGCTGTACCTAGGTCCACATACATATTATAACTATAAATAAATTTCAAATGTGCACAGCTTCATACTGAAAAATATTTATTTGTGCAACCTCAGCAAAATTTTTATTACAAACACATCTTTTTCACAACCACAGTGCAGTGTTACCCCTCTGTCTGCCTACCTGTGTTAGCCACTCCCTCCTGACGTGTTTCGCGCTATTGGGCACTTCCTCAGAGGAGGTGTGGCTGTTTGCAATTGTGTCTCTTAAATACCTATCGGTATAATATGAACTGGTTCCTGGGCTTCTCCTGGGGTTCCTCCTAAATAAACTATTTGTGTAACTTTTTAGTATACATGTGAATACTCCACTGTTATTCAACCAGTAGTGACATAGTGCTTAAATATAAATATAAATTTGTATAAATATTAAAAACCCTACAGCAAAAAAATATATATATAATTCATATCTGTTGTTAATCACATTAGATTTATAATAGATGTTCAATAGTAGGTGAATAACTCCCCTGTATATTATAGTATGATCATACCTTTCGTGTATCAATTTGTTATCTGACATTAGAGTATTATTAAAAAACCTCTATCGATACTTCACTCCAAATCAATATACAAATATATAAAAGTTGTGACCTTGCCTTTCGTACATTAATATTAAAATATTATTTAAATATTATTTAAAAACCTCTGTTAGTAATTAGCTCCAAAGCGATGTAAGAAATGGTTTTAATTCAAAATGACTGTTTATTCCCTCAGGTAAAGTAGTTCCTAATTTAAAAATCCAATTTGACTCCAATCTCAATAATTTAGTGGTCAAATTGCCTCCACTGTTTTCATTTATACTGTCTATGCCAAACATTTTAAATTTTTGAGTTATCCCTCCATGAACTTCACCAAAATGTCTAAATATTGGATTATCATTATCTTTGTTTTCGATACCTCTCAGATGTTCTCCCAATCTAACTTGTAATTGTCTTATCGTACAGCCAACATACAGTATAGGGCCCCACATTGGCATTGCACTAAATATACAACGAATTTTGTATAACAGGTAATTGTTTTTTTTATCTTAAATTCTTGACTTCTTCCTTTATCCCAAAACTCTGTTACTTTTTTATTACTATTATTATACATACAACACACTTTTTGCAAGGAAAAAAACCTTTCAAATCCAGCCATGTTTTTCTCTTTTTCTGATTATTCTTTTTTCGATTAGGGGCAACTTGACTGGCTATGGACTTAGCTTTCCTGCTGATCACTATTGGGGTTAAATTCAAAGCACGGACGGTTGGATCTGCATTTAGAATATTCCAATTTTTAATAATACATGATATATGACATGATATTGCATCGACAATTTTATATCATACGGATTGTCATTTACATAATTTAAGAAACCTTTCAAGTCCTGCTCTGGGCCACTCCATATCATGATGACATTGTCTATGTAACAATACCATTTCACAATGTCATCATCATATGGATTATGAACTCTTTCAATAGCTTCCTTCTGAATGCTTAAGAATGAGATATAGGGCTGAGCCCGAACTCTCTCGTTTAATGCCTGTCGCAGTGAAGTGTTCCGGACTCCTGACACAAATTGATCTCTGATAAGCTTATCTTCCTCCACAGGACCCTCACTGTCTCGCTTTTTGAGATTTTCCAGAATTTCTTCGTGTTGTGCCCGGGTAAATAGTTTCTTTCGAAGCACAGCTGCTGATGTAGTATCCCCATATAAGGTTTCCAAATGCCCCACAACCTTCTCTAGTGTGGTTCTATCAGCTTCTGGAATAAGTAACACACACCTGCGGGCATCACCGTCTACTGGAGCAGCACTATTAACTGATGTGTTTTTTTTAAAAAAAAAAACATGTTTTTCCATGACAGTATCCCTTTAAACGGGACACATCATTTGAAAAAATATTTTATATATTGCACCTTGGGGGCTTAAGTAGAATGGAAATTTCAATACATTGTAACAAGTCTATAGTTGTATTGACACCAGAGTTTTCTTGAATTTGCATGGTTCCCCAAATGAGTTTCATCAAATGTGCTACTGACCAATGATGCTAACGCTTTGTTGGTGCTGAGAAAGTAAGGGCTTACCCACACTGAAAAATTGAAACAGTCTGGAACTCTGGCGCGTCGGGACCAGGTGCAGCCTGTGCAGCCTGTGCAGCTGGGCACCCTGACCCCCCTCCGGAAGCAGTTTTAGTAACACCTATGCACTATGCGAGAAATACCAGCAGGCCTGCAGGGAGTACGGACCCTGATACACTTGCATCCCCCGCTCCCACGGTAGTTCCGCCACTGCCTGCACAGCGTTGGACTGGGGGTCCTTGCCAACCGGGCTGGTCCACACATCCCCCGGGACCCCCAGCTCTAGTCATGAGGTCCACCTCTTGTGTCAGAAACTTTAAATAGTTATTACAATGAAGTGTGGTAGAACTGATCAGTTATGCCCCAGGAGAATTACACCCAGGCTTACTGTAGCTGCATGGAACACCTTTCTTGAGCTTTTAAAATGACTATGTTCTGTTATATTCCGACCTGTGTAGGCAGTCCCTCATATTACTTCTTTCCACAGTGCTGTGAAATATATTGATACTTTATTGATACTTTATAAATACTTCCCAATAATAATAATATGAACTTAAATACATGGTTCTTCTATATTCCAGTTCCTTCAGCAATTGCAAGCTTGATCATAGACAGTGTCACCACCACTTCAGTGTCTCTAAGCTGGCCTATTCCATTAGGAAATATCAGTTCATATATCATTCAAGTCTCAGGGACTCCATCAAAGGAGCTCACAGTGAATACAAATTTTTTCCTTGTGAATGAGCTGATGCCTGGAAATTATTATACATTCACAGTCTTTGCCACAGCTGGGAATATGAATGGATCAAAAACACAGAATTATACATCAGCAGGCAAGTTGAAAAATGTTTTAAACAATTGACACATTAGGATATATGTGAAAGTGTTTAATACTGCAGCATCAAAAGTATTACCCTGAGATTGTGTGAACTGGAAACACATTCTGTGATCTTGTTTTTCAGTCACTGACTAAATGATGGTTTCAGAAGATGTGAGAGTTTTCAAATCAGTGAGAAACCAGGTGGAAGCTGAGAAAAAATATAATTAATGCACTATATTCTGATCAAGCTAATATCTCTGTTGAATACAAAACATTGTTGTTGTTGTCGGCACTGCTTCCTTCTTTTGACATTGGCACCCTCCCCCCCCAAGTGAACAAAATCTTTTATATTGGGCAACATCCCTTTTTTCCCTGGGGCAGTTCATTTTTATAAATATCATGACTTCAAAGTAAAATGTGGTACTACTATCAGCTAATAAATCATCAGGTACAGCTGCATGGAACACCTTTCTTGGCCTTTCAAAATGATTATGTTCTGTTAACTTCAGAGCTAAGTCCCTCTAGTCTACTGTTAAAAAAAGAACTGTCATGAAAACATATGACTTCTTTTCACAGTGCTGTGGAATATGTTGATGCTTTATAAATACTTGCCAATATTATAATAATAATATGAACTAAAATGCATGGTTCTTCTATCTTCCAGTTCCAGTTCTATCTTCTTCTAGTTCCACCAGCAATTGCAAGCTTGATCATAGACAGTGTCACCACCACTTCAGTGTCTCTAAGCTGGCCTATTCCATTAGGAAATATCAGTTCATATATCGTTCAAGTCTCAGGGACTCCATCAAAGGAGCTCATAGTGATTACAAATTCTTCCCTTGTGGATGAAAAGAAGTCCAACAGTCCATAAATGTACCCCCCACTATGGTATTCTCCTCAAAACTAGCTTCCCTATGTTAAGATCTGGCTAAACACCACAATCTATTTATAGAAAGGGTTATTATCAGAATTAAATTGAGAATGAGATTTACTTTTTCCCTATATAACAAAAGCTTTCAATGTGCTATAGAATAGCAGCCAGTTTTCTTACCACTCTTTAGAAACCCATATGACCCTTCTCTTAAAGGCAAACAAAACTCCAGCAGACCCAGGAAGCTACAGACATTTCACTAATAAATGTGGACATGAAATTCCTAGCACAAATAGTAGCTACCAGAATACAAGCTGTTTTAGGCTATTTAACTGGTCTTTACCAAGCTGGTTTTGTATCTGAGAGAGAAACAAGGGTTAATACAAACAAACTGATTAATATCCCTCATTATGCTAAGCTCAAGAAAATTCATTTTATGTTGATGCTGAGATGCAGGGTCAGTTGGGCATATATGTTTAGCTGTCTCACTAAATATACAGTAGGTTTTGAGAATAACTCTATATGTGGATACAATCTCTGTATCAGAATCCTGTAGCATGTGTGAGAGTGAATGCTTTCAAACTATTGAATTCTTTCAGGCTACATCAAAATGAAAAACGGCACCTAACAGGGCTACCCTCTTTCACTATTTGTCATGGCTCTCTAGCCCTTTCTTATAAAGATTTGCTTATACCCAGACATTTTTGGGGTCAGCAGGAACAAACAATACAAAGTTGCTGCATACACAGATGATCTTCTGTTTTTACCAACAAACACCTTTATCAAGATCACAAACCTTAATAACATACTTGACATATTTGTAGAGAGTAGCAATTTTAAGGTTAATTATAGTAAATCATTAGCCTTAAATATCTCAATCTCCCCGCTTACAATCCAAGCGCTTTCTCAAAACGCCCATACTAGTGATGGGCGAATTTATTCGCCACGGGCGAATTCGCGGGGAATACCCGCGATTCGCTGCTGGCGAATAAATTCGCGAAACGCCAAAGAAGATTCGCAAAAAAAACAAGTTTTTAACGTGACACAATGAAAATGACGCACGTCGAAAATGACGCGCTTCGAAAATGCGCAACAAAAAAGTGCCGCGACTCGTTTAGTGAATCTTTACGCCAATTCGCGAATTTTGCTGGAAATTCGCAAATTTTTCGGCGAAGCGAAACGAGGTAGATTCGCCCATCACTAGCCCATACAGCTGGGTGAATATATACTTGACTTAACTGACAATTTCTATTACCAAAGATTATGATAAATGGATTGATACTAACGGGAAGATACTTTACACAAAATTAAATAAAGAAGTGGCCCAAACAGCCAATATCCTGGTTAGGCAGAATCAATGTAATAAAAATGAATGTAATGCCTTTATTGTCTTTGTTTCAGTGTATTCCCTTGCCTTACCCCAGAACATGGTTACAGACCTTCCAATCTGCTATTACCAAATTAATCTGGACTAGCCCCAATAATTAAAACCTCTATATTGCACAGGGAAAATCGATTGGTCCTATCATTTTGATAATAAAGTTTGGGTATAAGCTGAACAAAATTCATCTGCTTCATTTGCCCTGGATAGCTAAAATATATCACAAGATACTACATAATTCACACCCATTATTAACATTTACATTAGCCATTTGGGATTTAGTAAAGATTATAAATTCACACCTAGCAAAGCTTAGCAAATGTATCTTAAGGTCATTGTTCACTGATCAGAAGTGGTCTTTCCTGAATGTACCATTAGTACCTGAATGTCTTGTAAAGTATTTCACTATTGAATAGCTGGAAATGTATTTTGGATGGATAGTTATAAATATGCAAAGAATGATGATGCTTGCATTTTATGTTTGGTGCTATAGATATTGCTCCTGCCACTCCTTTTTTTCTGTACCCCCCTTCCCCCATTTAACATTTACTCCCCCATCTATCATACAAAAAAAAAGTTTTGTTGGTACTAAAATGCATGATTCTTTTATCTTCCAGTTCCATCAACAATTGCAAGCCTGATCATAGACAACGTCACCACCACTTCAGTGTCTCTAAACTGGCCTATTCCATTGGGAAATATCAGTTCCTATATTATCCAAGTCTTAGGGACTCCAGAGAAAGAAATAATTATGAATATAACTTCTTATATTAATATAAATTCTTTCTTTGTGGATCAGCTGATACCTGGACATTTTTACACTTTTGTGGTTTTTGTTACAAATTGGAATAAGAATGGTACAAACATACAAAATTCTACAGCTACATGTAAGTATATTTAAAAAAAAAGGTCTAGTTAATGCACATAAAAATGTCCTTAAATACTGTATAGGCATTTTACAATGTAAAGTGCATATGAGAAAAAGATTTGCATAACTTAGAAAAGAAATTATGCACGCGTCAAAAACGTTGTGTGACAATTTTTTTTTACACATGACAAAAGCATGTGGCAAACCCGTTTCGTGAATTTTGCGCAGTTTAAAACATTTTTCCAGAAATTCGCAAATTATTTTGGAGAAGCAAAAGGCAGCAGATTCGTCCATCATTACCTATAAGTAATTGTTACTGCTAGTTTTTAAAATATATTGATGCTTAATAAATAAAGGCAACTATTTGCTGTAGTACTTGGAAGTTTCAGGAGCTTTGCAACAAATCAAGTGACAATGCATTCCTTCTCAGATTCATTATAAGTAACTAGTGATGGGCGAATTTATTCGCCAGGGGCGAATTCGCGGCAAATTCCCGCGATTCGCCGCTGGCGAATAAATTCGAGAAACACCAGCAAAAATTCGCCGCCTAAAAATTCGCCCAAAAAACGAGTCGCGCGACGCGCGTCAAAAACGAGGCGCAACTCGTTTCGCGAATTTTTCCGGCAATTCACGAATTTCTCTGGAAATTCGCTAATTTTTCGGAGAAGGGAAATGCATGAGATTCGCCCATCACTATAAGTAACTGCAGATATGTATAATAGCGAACCCAGAAACTATTGCCAGCCTGGACCGGACAGTATTTACATGCTTCCCCAAGGGAATTGTATCATGGGTGCTACTGACTAGTGGTGCTAATGCTTTTTGTTGGTACTGAGAAAGTAATGCCTTAACCACTCTGAAAATGTGAATAGAAACACATGGGAAAATTTGCCCGACGTTAGAGCGCAAAGCATCTATCTCCACTAGCGAAGGGACAGCTGCACCCGTTAGTAAATTGGCTAAGTTACGAAATGACGTTTAGTCACTTGGCCCTTTAGGGAATCTAGCCCATAGTGTTGTGGGTAAAATAAAGTGCTTTGTGCATGTAAATCAAACTTTTACACAATAACCTATGTTCATAAATGAGCCCTTATATACCTTCTTTATAGTGTCTGGTCCTTTGACTTTAAAATGGGTCTGTTTAAATCAGGTTTGAGTAGTAAATCTACAAATAATTTGCCTTTGTCTCTTATTATTCTTAAAGACTGTCATAAACTACAGCTTTTGACATTCTCTAAGAATAATGACAGACAAAAGCAGCCATTTTATTATTGATTTAAAGGAGAAGAATAATGTGAAAGGAGAACTATAGCTTAAAGGGATACTGTCTTGGATTTTTTTTTTTTTCAAAATGTATCATTTAATAGTGCTGCTCCAGCAGAATTCTGAATTGAAATTCATTTTTTAAAAGAGCAAACAGATTTTTGTTATATTTCATTTTGAAATCTGACATGGGGCTAGAGATTATAAATTTCCCAGCAGCCCCAAGTCATGTGACTTGTGCTCTGATAAACTTCAATCACTCTTTACTGCTGTACTGCAAGATGGAGTGAAATCACCCCTCCCTTTTCCCCCCAGCAGCCTAACAACAGAACAATGGGAAGGTAACCAGATAACAGCTCCCTAACACAAGATAACAGCTGCCCGGTAGATCTTAAAACAGCACTCAATATTAAAAACCCATGTCTTACTGCATACTATTCAGTTACACTGAGAAGGAAAAACAACAGCCTGCCAGAAAGCAGTTCCCTCCTAAAGTCCCATGACCAGGGGCAGCTGGGAAACTGACAAAATGGATAGCCCCATGTCAGATTTCAAAACTGAATATAAAAAAATCTGTGTGCTCTTTCAGTGCAGAAGTCTACTGGAGCAGCACTATTAACTGATGTGTTTTAAAGAGAACACATCATTTGAAAAAATATTTTATATATTTTTAAACATATTTTATATATTGCACCTTGGGGGCCTGCAGCTCCCACAGGGAGGTAGTCAGGATTTAAGGAGGAAGCCTTCCAGTGAATCCAAGGCAAAGTACAGTTCAGGGATAATTCAAAAGAGTGGTCAAAGTCCAGGCAATAATCAAAAAGGCAGGCAGTACAGGATCAGGGTCAAGGCAAGACAAAAAGTCAATGACAGGATTCAGGAAACAAAATAAAGCACACCCAGGTTCACAGCAAGAAAAACCTATACTTGGGCACCATTCTGGTGTCCTGGATGCCTTAAATAATTAAATTTGGCACCAAAACGCAAGCGCCATGATGTCATCGCATCCGTGCAACACAATAACGTCATCGCCCAGCGACTCTACCCACGTGTCAGAGCTCCTGACACAGCTCCAGGCGGCGTTCATGACAGGGCCTAAAGGAAAACTATACCCCAAAAATGAATTTTTGAGCAACAGATAGTTTATATCAAATCAAGTAACATATTAAAGAATCTTATCAAACTGGAATATATATTTAAGCGAATATTGCCCTTTTACATCTCTTGCCTTGAACCACCATTTCATTATGGTCTGTGAGCTGCCTCAGAGATCATCTGACCAGAAATATTTAAACTCTAACTGTAACAGGAAGAAGTGTTGGCTCGTGTGACCTAACTTTATAGTTTGTTTGGTATGTTTGTGTGCACCGTTGGATCCTTGGATCCCAGGAGGCTGTCCTTTAAAATGGCTATTTTCTATTTATGATTACCCAATGGCACATGCTACTAAAAAAGTATACTATTATGAAAATGGTTTATTTACATGAAGCAGGGTTTTACACATGAGTTGTTTTATGCAATATCTGTTTATAGAGACCTACATTGTTTGGGGGGTATAGTTTTCCTTTAAGTAGATCGGAATTTCAATACACTGTTACAAGTCTATAGTTGTATTGACAATAGAGTTTTCTTGAATTTGCATGGTTCCCCAAATGAGTTACATCAAATGCGCTACTGACCAGTGATGCTAACTCTTTGTTGGTGCTGAGAAAGTAATGGCTTACCCACACTGAAAAAGTGAAACAGTCTGGAACTATGGCACTTTGGGACCAGGTGCAGCCCTTGCAGCTGGGCACTCTGACCCCCCTCCGGAAGCAGTTTTAGTAACACCTATGCACTATGCGAGAAATACCAGCAGGCCTGCAGGGAGTGCGGACCCTGGTACACTTGCACCCCTTGCTCCCATGGTAGTTCCGCCACTGCCTGCTCAGCATTGGACTGGGGGTCCTGGCCAACCGGGGCTGGCCCCCACATCCCCCGGGACCCCCAGGTCTAGTAATGAGGTCCACCTCTTGTGTCAGAAACTTTAAAATAGTTATTACAATGAAGTGTGGTAGAACTGATCAGTTATGCCCCAGGGGAATTACACCCCAGGCTTACTGTAGCTGCATGGAACACCTTTCTTGAGCTTTTAAAATTACTATGTTCTGTTATATTCCGACCTATGTAGGCAGTCCCTCTAGTCTACTTGTAAAAAAAGAACGGTCATGAAAACATATGACTTTCCACAGTGCTGTCAAATATATTGATGCTTTATAAATACTTCCCAATAATAATAATATGAACTTAAATACATGGTTCTTCTGTATTCCAGTTCCATCAGCAATTGCAAGCTTGCTTATGGACAATGTCACTACCAACTCAGGGGGAAATTCACTAAAGCGCAGAAATGTGCTAGCGACAGCTTCGCCGGTGTTCACCGCACTTTGCCAGGCGAATTTTCGCAAGCACTACGCAGATTTTATTTGGGTACCTTTCTGATCAAATATGGATTAAAAAGTCAGAAAATAGACTCTAGACCCACCCCCTCGCAGCTCGACATCTCTCTGCACTTTGCTGCCTTTATGATCATCAGGTCAGGACTTGGAATTAAAATAGGCCCTGGCATTTCAGGTACACAGAACCAATCAGTCCACACAGAGTCCAAAACAGCCCCCACCAGCCCACTAAATATTGACTTTCTATGGCACCTTATAGCAGCCCCTTTTGCATTTGTCAGAACCCACAGATTGCATAATGATCTCTTCCCTGCTGCCTCTTCTAATCTCTTTCTGTCACCTTCCCCGTTCTGCTCCCCGCAGCTGTAACTAGACACCTTTCTGCTGCTGCCTTCATGATCCCTTCCCTGCTGCCTTTCCTTTAAAAGTTTTATTTTAAGATAAAAGTTTTTTATACAGATCTGTTTTGCTCCAACTCCCTGCAATTACCAATATACTAATTCTGCCTGTCTACCAGTGGCGTAACTACAAGGGGTGCAGAGGGTGCAATTGCACCAGGGCCCCCACCCCCTTGGGGCCCATCAGAGCCACGATAATGGTTATGGCAAGTGGTTATCTAGGGGGAAATTTTACAGCACACATGCCATCAACACTCCAGCATGGGATTCATAGAGGTAAGGGGGGCCTGTCAGGGGGGCCCAGGTGCCTATCCTGAACCCCGGCCCACCAGGGTGTAGTTACGCCACTGCTGTCTAAACAAGTAATTAAATTACAGAACAATAGCTGACTGTCAGATAACATTATACTAATGTGTAGAGACTGTTTAACATATGCTGAAGCAGCAACAGGGCCGGCCCAGCCACAAAAAGCGGCCATGCCACTGGAGTCAGAGAAGGCACTGGTCAGGGAGGGGACCCAGAGAGCTTTGTGGGGAGTAAATGAAGAAATGGCTTTGTGGGCACTGGTAGAGGCCATTTGGCTGGATCTAGAGGATATGATTGGATACAGAGACACAAGCTAGGAGAGGAAAGGAAAGGTGCCACTGTGCCACCCTGGGGTTCTAGGGGTATTTATACATGAAATCCTGATTTAGTCCCGATTTACCTGATTTAATTCCTGATTTAATGTCCATAAAAGAGGCGTGGTCTTGCAAAACAATGTTAGTGCTGCAATTTCCTGTGGGTGTGGCCTTCTGCAGTGGGTGGGGCTTCATATGCCTTATATACTATACTTTTTGTTCCCAATTCAAGAACTGGGCATAGGTGCATGAAACACCTTTCATGGCTTTTTAAAATGATGCTTTTCATCTCATTTTAGTATTGTACAGCACTGGGGAATATGTTGGTAGTTTATAAATATATGGCAATAATCACAATATTTACTAAAATACATTTTTTTTAATCTTCCAGTTCCCTCAGCAATTACAAGCTTGAACATAGGCAGCATCTCTACAACCTCAGTGTTTCTAAGCTGGCCTATTCCGCCAGGAAATGTCAGTTCCTATATCATCCAAGTCTCAGGCACTCCACAGAAGGAACCGATGACAGTGAACACAAATTTTTCCCTTGTGAATCAGCTGATACCTGGAAATTATTACACATTCACAGTCTTTGCCACAGCTGGGAACATGAATGGTCAGAAAATTGAGAACTCTACTACAACAGGTAAGTTGAATGTTCTAGTGACTACAAATAAAAAAAAATATTTTATCCAATATGGCCAGTTGTTGCGTTTTATTTATTCTTTACTTGTTAAGAACATTTGACTAACACATTAAAGCATATGTTAATGTGTTTAATACTGCAGTTTCAAAAGTATTAACCTGAGACTAATTGGGAACACATTCTGTGAACTAGAATTTCTGTTCAGTCGAGTGTTAAGGGGGGCGTGGCTGGCTGTAGAGCTACATGGACGTGTAGTTTCTGAGCTCTCTCAATACTATCCCGTTATCGGCTCGAAAGCGAGACTTTGAGATGGGCAAAACAAATAAAAATAGAGCGGAGAAGGAGAAAACACCGGCTAGACTACATCAGCCAGTTTCAAAAGATATTGCACGACTTTTTCTTAAGAAAAAAGAAGATGGCGCCTGCGAGAGAGGAGGGAGACGAGGAAGCTGAATATAACAGGGAATAGTCGGAAATAGAAAGCAGCACAGAGGATGAAATAGATCTGCACAGTTACATCGCACAACTTCCCTCCAAAATGGACATAAAGGAGATGCTCAAGGAAGTTACTGCTACCATAAAAGAGGAGATCCACGAAATTAAAAGAGACATTAACTCCTTAGCTGCCCGCACTGATGATATTGAATCCAATTTAAGTAAGTTCTCCTCCTCTCATAAAGTGATCTATAAGCATATAAAACAAGATACTACTATACAAGAACTTCAGAGACAAATAGAGGACCAGGAGAATAGAAGCAGGCAAAATAACATCAGAGTAACGGGGGTGCCTGAAGGGGTTCAAAATTACGAAATATGCGCAGCCTTACTCTGTATCTTCAATAACATCCTACAACGTGACCAGAGTACAGAGATAGAAATTGAAAGAGCACATAGAGTTCAAAAACCCAAAGCGGCACCCCTTAATGCGCCCCGAGACATTCTCTGTTGCCTCCACAACTTTGCATTAAAGGAGAAAATTCTGATGAAAGCAAGAGAGATTAATAACTTATCCTATGAGGACAGCTCCCTAAAACTTTTCCAAGACCTTTCAAGGCTTACACTATACAAAAGGAAAATGTTAAAACCCCTTACAGACCAACTAAGGAAAAACAACATACCCTACAGATGGGGATACCCTTTTTCACTTACAGCATCCAGGGAGGGCACTATGGCAATCATACGCACCCCCAAGGACACAGATTCTTTCATCTCCAAACTCCACCTACACTCCATTGACCTCCCAGGATGGAAACCAGATCCTCCACGACTCCCTGATCCAAGAATGGACATTGAAGGGGAATGGTCCCAAGCGCCGGCTCCAAAGAGGACCCCACACACTCCAAGAACCCCCCGAGAAAGACTTCGACTAACCCAGGACTAATTCACCATTCTCATGGGAGATTATCTCTCAAACAGTGTACTGCCAAATAAGCTACGCAGAAGCCTGAAACGGTTTCTAATTCTTGAAAAAGAAGAATTTATTTACTCCACGAAACTACCTCACACGGTAAATATAATTCATCATAAAGTTACAACCATGTTTGCATATTTTAAGTTTTCCTGCTTAACACTATTTTCTCTGTTATTTCAATAATGTTTATTAAGTGTAAAATCATATATGTCTACCCTTCATGATGCATAAAGAGGTATGTGTTTTACTCCTTTAAGTTTTGTAAAATAAGACATTAAGAAAGTCGATGCAACATAAAAATTTTACATGTTTAGAAAAATCTCTCAGGTAACTATAAAGCACTTTTAAATCCTAGAGGGAGATATTACATTACCATTATGTTGCCTTACCATCCCTCCCATCTCAACCTAGGACTAAGATGCTCATTAGAGCCGTTACAGTGATAGATGAGTAATAGAATCAGTCAAGAAATTACTAATCTGATTCTCCTCATGCCTCCACTAACCCCCCAAGTTAAGGTGCCAAGCAACCTTATTGCCGCCCTTTTTCCTTGGCCAAGGTATTCTACCACATTAAGCCCAAGTTGGCAGAACATCCCCTGTAAATCTCCCCCCTTCTCCAAGTACTCCCTTCTCAATTATCTATCAACCCTCATCTTCTCCCTCCAAAAGCAGACCGATAATAAGTCCAAGCACAATTTCACAATCCCAAATTCTCTATCTGAGGATCCTAATGGCTGACAGAAACAATATGGAATGTACAGTCCTCTCCTTTAATGTCAATGGTATTAATGAACCCATTAAAAGAGCTCAGATATTACATGATTGCAAAATGAGAAAGGCCAAAATTGTAATGTTGCAAGAAACACACTTTAAAGAATATCATCCACCCACTTTGAATCTAAGAGCATACTCCAAGGTTTATACAAGCAACAACCCAATAAAAAAAATCACTGGGAGTGATGACATTGATACATAATGACCTACCTTTCAAATATATTGATTCAATTAAAGATGGAGAAGGATGCTATATCATAATTAAAGTCCTACTAGCAAACCAGATGAGCACTATTGCCAATGTATACGCTTCAAACTCTGGTCAGATACACTTCTTTAGAGAGTTCTTGAATATTCAGGAAAATGTTGGGGAGGGAATGATTATATTAGGTGGGGACTTCAACCTCACACTAAACCCACACCTAGATTCCTCCACATAAAAAAATAATATCTCATACAAGGGTCTTAAGGAAATTAAACAACTATTACATGATAGGTGTTTGGTAGACATATGGAGAACATTGAACCCTATGAAAAGAGACTAGACACATTTTTCCAAAACATACAATGTGTATTTAAGAATTGACTAAATTTTCGTCTCACAACAATGGTTACGTTTAATAAATCAAGCAAATATCAGCTCACATATCCACTCAGATCACTCACCAGTTGTAGTGAATTTCTCTATCCCACACACAATGTAACAAGAGTTCAACTGGAGACTCAATGATTCCATATTACACAACACCAAGAGAAGACAACAAATTCACAAATGGATTAAAGAAATCATCAGTCTCAACACGACTGAAGATATATCACTTGCATCCGTATGGGAAACGCTAAAATGTGTCCTTAGAGGTAAACTAATTTCCATGGGAAGTAACCTGAAAAAAGAAGAGAGATTAACATTCTACATAAAGATATAATGACTTTAGAACAAATTCATAAAGGGACACTTCATCAAGATACCCTTTGGAAAATAGAAAGCAAGTGCATACAATTGAAAAATCTCTTAGATCAAAAAGTTCAGAAAGCATTCATGTGTTGCAAACAAAAACACTACTGCCAGGATCCTGAAGAAGATTCAACCCTATTCCCATATCATGGCCATTAAAGATAAAAACAACACTCTACAACGCAATACTAGAGACATAGCAAAAGCCTTCCAAAACTATTACCAATCCCTTTATCATCTTAAAACCTCTCAATCAAAGGAGGAACTAGAAACAAAAATAGAAAAATTTGTTTCAAAAGCAAAAATTCCAAAATTAACCCACGCACAAGCTAATCCGCTAGATTCACCTTTCACATTAAGTGAAATAAATGCAAGCATAGACGAGTTGAAAATCGGGAAAAGTCCTGGACCAGACGGCTATACATTTTTTTTCTATAAAGCCTTTAAAGAAGATATATCCCCTTTACTATTAAAGTACTATAATTCAGTCTTGGCTGACAACAAATTTCATTTACAAGCCCAGGAGGCCAATGTAACCCTAATACCAAAATCAGACAAAGATCCACAACTATGCCCCAGCTACAGGCCCATATCTTTAATCAACTTAGATATGAAATTTTATGCAAAAATCATAAGTAATAGATTAAAAACATACTTACCTTCGTTAATACACCAAGATCAGGCGGGATTCGTACCTAATAGAGAAGGCAAAGACAATACAGCTAAAATCATCTCTCTCTATTACATTATGCAAAAACCAAAAATATCCATTCCTTTATACTCACCACAGATGCAGAAAATGCATTTGATAGGGTTTCATGGGCATACCTGGAAAAAACATTAAAGGGATTTGGTGTGGGACCAATTACCAGACAAAGAATTATGGCCCTTTACGACAAACCCACAACCAGAATAAAAATCAATGGAATTCTTAATATCCAATGGGATGAGACAAGGCTGCCCGCTTTCCCTGATTTTGTTTATACTTACCATGGAAATTTTGCTAGAACTCATCAGGAAGGATAAGAACATCGCAGGAATCACAGTAGCTGATAAAGAATACAAATGTGCAGCCTTCGCAGATGATTTACTTCTATTAATAACTAAAACAGTAATCTCGCTTCCAAATTTAGTTCAATTACTGAAAAAATTTGGGGAATTATCAAACTTTAAGGTAAATTATTCAAAATCGGAGATCCACAATGTAAATATACCTGACTCAGCAGTCAAGAACCTACAGAAGAACTTCTACTTAAACCACACATAAAGTACCTAGGAGTTAAACTCCAAGCAGACCTAGGGAAAGCTTAACAAGATAACTACCTAGCACTTCTAACATTAATTCAATCCACGTTAAATAAATGGAAAAAAATACACTTATCTTGGCTTGGGAGAATGCAAGTGGTCAAAATGATTCTAATCCCCAAAGTGTTATATTTATTCCAAATTCTCCCAATACTATTACCACACTCCTTTTTCTCCTCAATTAAATCACTATTTTCGAGACTCCTCTGGGCAGGGAAGAATCCCAGAATAAACCACAACCACTTAACTCTGCCTAAAGACAAAGGCGGTCTGAGTTTACCTGATACTTACCTGTATTACCTTTCAATACACCAGAATTCACTCCTGGATATATGCCAAAGATAAGAAAGACTGGAGTCACCTGGAACAATCCTTTGTCACTTATCCCATTGAGAACACTCTCTGGCTAGAAAAAAATTATATAAATAAAGAAACATTAAATCATCCATTAATAAAAATCTAACCCCCCATACCTGCTACAACCTTTGACATTTAACCCAGAATTTAGCCCAAGCATGGAAAAAGCATGAAGCCTGGAATAGTATATTTAAATATGCTCACAAGTCAACCAAAGCTTTCAAAATTGCAGAAGCTACCTACAAACTCATCACAAGATGGCATAACACAGCGCTGAAACGTAATAAAATGTTCCTAGAGGTCTCTGGTAACTGTTGGCGTTGCAACATGCATGAAGGCTCACATCTACATATCTGGTTAACATGTCCAGCCTTATCCCAATTCTGGAATAAAATTATAAAAACAATTAACAAAGTAACTGAGACCAACATTTCGATAAATAACCAATCTTTAATTCTGCTAAACTATAACCACGAAACAGACAAGATTAATAGTGATCCATTGCAAAGGCACCTACTCCAGGCGGCCAAAGCCTTAATACCCATTAAATGGAAATCAATCTCACCTCCTACCTTTTTAGAATGGATCACAAAAGTAGAAGATACCAGACGCATGGAATACCTAACCTATATGCTTCATGAATGCATTCCAAAATTTAACATGGGATCCATGGGAACATTATATATACTCACTTATAGACTCACTAGGTAACACTAAAACACCATGACACAAGTTTGAAGTCAACCACATAATTTTACAAGAGGATTGTACTCACCTGTTTTTATAATTCTGTAACTTGTGCGGTTTATGACTAGCAATAACTTATTATTGGTCGATGCTATGCTTGTCAAAATATGTTGTATTACATGGTATTACTTTGCTCCCCTAAACCCACCCCTTTTTTTCTGTACCCTTCCCCCTCCCTTATAATTTCAATAAACAAAGAATTGAGAAAAGTTGGGTGTTAAGAGTCTTATTTTTTACTCATTGATTGCAGTCATTGATTTTGTCATTGATTTCAGAAGGGGGAA
>CM044439.1:109398172-109420120 GCA_024363595.1 Xenopus borealis
TTTAGCTTTTTCTGTACAGGGCCTTCCTCACCTCCGGTACCAGTATTTATTGTGATGTATATAACTCCATATTTATTGTGATGTATGTAACCTTATGTTCTATGTATGTAATTAATGTGATTTAGTTGTATAATAACATTCACTTTACAGAGCTACTAAACAAGTTGGCGCTATAGAAATACATGTTAAAAAATTTAACACATTAAGACAGGGCCTTAATTTAGGGTCAGGTTTCATGTCACACTATGTGACTGAATCCAGACCCTTGGACTATTTACAACCCACCCTAATTCATTTTATTATCTCTACAATTGATCTCTATCCATCTGTAAATTCCTAATTTATTACCCATGAATACCTTTCACTGATCTAATAGTATATAAGTTGTGCCCTTCTAGCCCTCATGTGTATTTTGCCTGAGGAAGGGGCCTTGGTGCTCTGAAAGGTTGCAATGTATTTTTATTGTTAGCCAATATAGGTGTCATTTCTACAATACTTTTTGTATTTGTTATTTTTTATATAGTAACTCATTTAGAGTTTCAGTTCACAAAATGTTGTAGTTTCTTTTGCTTATGTACTTTAATAGTTTGCATAGTGCTACACTTTTAGATTTGAAAGGATATATGATTTTAACTGAACATATGGGGCCCTATTTACAAAGCATGGGGCTGAGAGAAAAGTACAATGTCCATAGATTCAGGGTTTTTGGCCCAGAGAAACTTGTCTCTTCCATGAATATAGTGTTGCCCAAATTTAATGTGGACATTCACTTGGACACACCCTAGGGATTGGAGAGCAACACATGCATGAAAAAGTTCCTTGGGGTGCCAAATAAGGGCCATGATTGGTTATTTGGTAGCCCCTGTGTGGACTGGCAGCACACAAAAGGCTCTAGTTGGCACTATATTTAGTTTTCATGCAATTAAAAATTTCTTTCAAGCTTGGAATTAAAAAATAATCACCTGCTTTGAGGACCCTAAGACCAACATCCAAGGGGTTGGAGAGCAACATGTTGCTCACGAGCTACTGGTTGGGGATCACTGCTCTAGAACTTTCATCTGGACATTAAAACTACCTATAGTGTTAAGAACTATAGTTCTCTGTCCCCTCTCTTTGTCCTGCATCCTTATTCTTAACTCATTTCATCCACACATGATATTATCGCTTCATTTTCAGCTTTATGCATTTTGATTTTCTTAAAGGAGACATATCGGATAAATGAAAAAAAAAACAAATTTTGTAGGCAATTATAAGTAATATTTGGTGTTGTTTTTACATGCTGCTAAACATTAATATTATCTTTAAAAATAGCCCCTTTATTGGAGCTCCCTATAGTTCTCTGGTCCCTGTCTGCTTTTCAAATGAGGGGTGGGCGTGTCCTAACGGTCCCTGTCAGAAGCACAGAAGGAGGGGGGACAGCCAATCACAGCCCTGCAGTCACACACGCACAGATAGACTTCAGTTCCCTACCAGGTCTTGCAAGTTGCTGATTGGTTTCTGTCCTACAGTGCAGTAAGCTGAGAGCTGCCAGCTCCCCTGCACAGCCTGGGAATTCAGGGAGCAGGAAGGGGAAGAGAAGGGAGGGATTTTTAGGGTTTTTGCAGAAATATTCAATAATTCAGCCTGAAACACTACTTTTTTAAGCACAATTCTTCTATATTTAAATGAGTATAATGCACTGGTATGTTTTTATTTTTTACACAATATGATTCCTTTAACACTTATGTATTCTTAAATGCTATATATTAATTTAGAACAGCTAATATTTGCACCGAAATATAATTAGGAAACTATAAATATTTGGGAAATATAAAGGCAATCCCTATTTTTGCTTTATTGCATGTAAGGAGATGTACAAGTCTCTAAGTCTAGTTTAGCGCCTCACCACTGACACTATACAACATATAACTTCTAGTTTATAGACTTACAGACTATAGACTATTAGATGTTAGACTATTAGATACTAGATATTTTTTAGATCTAGGATTTGGTGTAATATTTTCATCATAGCAAGGCATCCTATTCTTGTATTCATACGTGTATGGTTTGAACAGGGGATGTTGCAACTGCATTATAATGCCATATCCCCCATTGTTTTCCATCAGATGAAATTCTGCACTACTCTACATAGTGTAATTAACATCTCCCTGGAGTAATCTACATTAGATATGGCCAGAATGAAAGCCCTAGTTGGCAGGTTTAGGATTGGAATACAGTTTAGGTAAAAGAGAGAGATACTTTAAGCAAAGACTAATAAAAATGTGTTCATACAAATAACAGTCCAGCACACTTGAAATTGATAAAAAGCAAATAAAAAAAACATAAATATTCCAGTTAAAATTATTTTTACTCTTTTTTGCAGACTCCAGCAGCATGTTTTTATCAATGACCTACTCTACAAATGATAGCAACATACAAAATAAAATTATTCAACAGGTAAGGAATACCTAAATATTACCTATTTACTTGTACTTTATAGGCTATAAATACATTACATAATTTGTCTCTGTTTTATTTTAGGTACAAGAATTCTTAAGCAAAACATTTCCTGGACAGAAAATAACAGTCACATTGAAGGACATGCGGAAAATATTCTAAAAATACTATATTAAAGGGGTTGTTTATCATTGAGATAACGTTTAGTATGATGTAGAAAGGGATATTCTGAGAAAATTTACAATTGGTTTTCATTTTTTATTATTAGTGGTTTTTGAGTTTTTGAGTTTCAGCAGCTCTTCTGGTAGCTAGGGCCCAAATTACCCTAGCAACCATCTATTGATTTGAATAAGAGACTGGAAAATGAATAGGAGAGAGTCTGAATGGATCAGCAATAAAAAATAGCAATAACAATACATTTGTAGCCTTACAGAGCAATTGTTTTTTTTAGAAGGGGACAGTGACACCAATTTGAAAGCTGCAAAGAACCAGAAGAAAAAGACAAATAACTATAAAACTATAAAAAATAAATGATGAAAACCAATTGAAAAGTTGCTTAGAATTGGCCGTTCTATAACATAATGCAAGTTATCTTAAAGGTGAACTACTCCTTTAAATTATATAATAAAGTATTTGTCCTCAAGATCAACAACAGCCAGTCTCCCCATATCAGCATACTGTCTGAACCTTCTCTCATGAAATCTACATAGCAAATACATTCTGTTACTGAGCTTACTGTATTAAGCAACAGAATACTAAAGATACTAAAGATATTTAGAACTATATTTTGGGGGGAACCTGAACACACCATGAATAAGTGAATCTTACTGAACATACTGTATCATGTGATTCCTACCTTGCAGAGCTTAATATAGATCGAGGCTAATGTGATCCAAGGTAATATGTAAGTCCATCCATGTCAGATCTAGAAGGTATCCCTGCTCTGCAAAAGGAAATAATCTATCTTTAAGTGCTGGAACATGACATGTAGCATAAATTGAATGTGACCTTTTCCAGAAAGATTCCCTATGAATGTTTAAGGCACTTCATGTGTCTTTTAAAGATATTGTATTATATTTTACTTAAAAATATTCATGTATAATTTGTAACAAATTTCTGATCCAATAAACAACGAAAGCTAAATTTAAGTTTTGTTTTTGGTGTTTACTGGTGAATAACTATAGTGCTTCCAACATGAACTTCTCTGGGTACAGTATTTTTTAGCATTTTTATGGTATTGGCAAAAGAACTCATCTAAAACACTATAGTTAATATGATAGAGTTTAAGTTTGGATCTGACAAGGGGGAAACGTATAGCTTTGTTATGAATTCTGTGTAGCTGAGAAATGAAATGGTATACATGTATGGGATTGATTTTATTTAGAAAATTTCAGTGAGAATACATTTTCATTTTCGGAGTAGTTACTTTAATTTTTTTAACAGACGTATGGTATGGAGATCCAAATTACAGAAAGATCACTTTTCTTGAAATCCCCAGATCCTAAGCATTCCAGATAACATATCCTATACCTGTATACAATTATTTAATTATAAACCAAAAAAGAAATGAAAACATCTCCCAGTGTTCACCTGTAATTGTTATTGGCTACCAGGAAGTTAGTGAGGACTAAGGATCAAGAGGGCACTGGGAAACCAGCCCCACAGGCAAAACCCTTTTTACTAGGGCACAAACAAGACAGGCAAGGCAGGTAAAAGATAAACAGACAAAGTAGGCCATGCCGGCACTGACTGCAAACAGAGTAAGCAAGATAGGTATTGTAGATACTGCTGGTTCTTTGCAAACTCCAAGGAAAGGTAACAGAAGGTCAAGCAACTCAGAAAACAAGCCAAAAGTCTAAATACAAAGAATACAAGGAATATGAACAGGTATAAGGTTGTTAAAGACAAGGAATAACAATGTGATGCATTATGCAACAAACTACCCTACATTACTTGCACTAGGAGCATGGACTGCATTGGTTAGGTTTACTATACTTAGTATGCATCCTGACTCTGGAGTGCAGCTATTGTAGGGAAATATATTTAAAATAAGGCGGTCCTGGCAGTATCCACTAAAACTGTTCTAGAAGCCACAAGAAACTTGGACCATTCTATGTCACAGTAGCATATATTCTATAGCTACTAAAGCAAATAAGGTTCTGTCCTGCATACAATAGGGCATAAACTCAAGGGATGAAAACATAATTATGCCTCTTTATAGATCCCTAGTAAGACCTCATCTGGAGTATGCAGTGCAGTTTTGGACTCCAGTCCTTAGGAGGGATGTAAATGAGCCGGAGAGAGTGCAGAGACGTTCAACTAAACTGGTTAGAGGGATGGACGACTTAAATTATGAGGGTAGACTGTCCAAGTTGGGGTTGTTTTCTCTGGAAAAAAGGCGCTTTCGAAGGGGACATGAGGACATTATAGACAAATATAAGGGGACCTTTTACCCATAAAGAGGATCACCACACCAGAGGCCACCCCATCAGACTAGAAGTAAAGGACTTTCACTTGAAGCAGCGTAGGTGGTTCTTCTGTAAGGAATTATCCATCTGCTGGGTTTGAACCTGGGATCTTTGTATTCTAGCCTGTTCCCTTGCCTCTCTTCTATTGTGGCAGGTTATAGGCATAGGTTCACTTTGCATTGAGGTCCCTATGGTTAGCCCTGGTGCTGCTGATTATTCAGCTGCTCTGCACTAACTGGCAGGTGCAGCCTATTGCCTAGTTAACTCCCAGCAGAGGGCCCTTATTTAAAGCATGAGCAGACCTCCCTGCAGTGGCCAGTTCAATCTGCTGGGCACCCGGTTCTATGCTCCTAGTGTCAGGCTGACTGTTCTTGGACATCCATCCTACTGTTTTTCTGGTCCTAGATCCTGCTTTCTGTATTTGGACTTTGTTTTACCTTGATCTCCTGAGCCAGTAAGTTGCTTTATTTTCTGTTTGCCAATAAACTTTCTTTAAGCATCCAATCCAGTCTACCCCCTCTAATTACACTTTAAATATCAACCCAGTGACCCTTCTGGTTGTTCCTGTGTGGGATTTGGGCCACTGATTGTGACATCTTCACAGTGAGGACAGTGAGGTTGTGGAATGCACTGCCGGATGATGGCTGATTCTGTGATGCTTTTAAAAGGGGCTTGGATGATTTTTTTGGACAGAAATAATATAACAGGCTATTTTGATACTAAACTCTACAGTTAGTATAGCTAAGGGCAGATATGGTTTGTGTGAAAGAGTGGTGTGTGTGTGCTGAGTTTTTGCTGGGTTTTTAATTTGGAGTAGTCAAACTTGATGGACTGTTTTTTTTTTTGTTTTTTTTTTTCAACCCAATTTATCTATGTAACTATGTAAGGACAAGGATACAGATGTGGAATAATTCATAGCAGCATATCCTAAATTAGTCAAGCCAGTAGCATGGACTGCATTTTTTTTTTTTTATTATGGGAATCCAAGTGCATGCAGTCTGGCTCTGGAGCCAGGCCCGGACTGGCAATCTGTGGGTTAGGGCAAATGCCAGATGGGCTGCTATAAGGTGCCATAGAAAGTCAGTATTTAGTGGGCTGGTGGGGGCTGTTTGGGCCTCTATGTGGGCTGATTGGGCCTCTGTGTACCTGAAATGCCAGGGCCTATTTTTCAGTCCAGTCCTGCCATGTCTGGAGCACAGTTGAAAGGTCAGAGAACAGGTCCAGAATAATATACCATCACTGAAGCCAATATTCTGCACCCATTCTCTTTACCAGGGGTGTCCAACCATTTGGCTTCCCTGGGCCACATTGGAAAAAGAAAAATTGTCTAGGGCCACATGAAATACACAAACACTTTTGATTTGTAAAAGTAAAGAAAATGCACAGAAATAACTGATACCAGTTGGATAGCCAGATGGAGCTATACACTGGAATATGGGACACCTGGATATGAAATAGACTTATTATTATTTTAATATTGCTACTACTAACTGGGCAATGGGCAGAGTCCCCCCCTCTTGCCTACTCCTAAATCCTTTGCAACATGAAGTTTCCTTGGGAACCAAGGGTTTCAAGCTGGGCCACATTCATATCCATCCTGGGAAACTGACCAATTGCTCGAGGTTGGCCCTCGGTCAGCAGGTTGGACACCCCTGCTCTATACCATCAGATAAAAGGGGCCCATATTTAAAATAAGATTGTCCCAAAAGTGACATGACTACAATTTACCCTTGCTGACATGTCTATGCAGTTATTGTCTGACCTTGAAATTGATATGTGCATTTTCACCAAGTTCTCCACAACAATGGATTGTCTCAGAACATTTTTGCTATAGTACTTGGTCATAACAAAAAGTTACATCTTGATAGGTTAAAATACCTCATATTCCATAGCTTTGATATTAAGGGGATCTGTCAACCTAAGAAATAATTCCAAATCATTTTCTATTGTATAAGTCAAGAAAAACACTGTACTACGCTATATAAATTTTTCAAATCTTATTTCCTTCAGTTTTGGAGTTCACAATCATGGTAAGAAGGCAAATGCCATTTTATGCATAAGGTTAAACACGTAAATAAAAGCATTACAAAATTCCAAAATCTTGTATATGTACCAGAATAAGAGACTTGATGCCCATGAATAGGCTATGTAATTTTGTAAAGTGAGTAGTGGGAAAATGTGAGGAATGCAGTGACATTTGGCAAGTAAACATGAATACTATGCCTGAGTCATGGGAGGAGGAAATATATTATTAGTAGCTGTTTTAAATACAATCATAAGAGGTATGGATATCTTAATTTTAAAAAAAATGGTATTTCATGTTTAATTTGCAAATAACTTTTTATTATTCAGCTTTTAATGTATGGGGGACAGATCCAATTTAGTTGTCATTATCTTCCTGTCCTTGTAGGTCTGACACCCTGTGCTTCCAAGGTAGAGGATACCTTGAGATCAGGTGGGTAGTATGATTGAGGCAAGTAATGGCTTCCCTGGAAGCAGGAGTATATTTTGTCTACAGAAAGCTAATTGCGCCTGACACCCCTTTCCTTTACTATGCCTACTGGTGGCATGCCTATTAACCCTTTTAACTCAGCATGTTGTATAGAGGTAGATTTTGACTCCTCCCTCTCCTTCTCTGAACATAATTGCACCACTGGCAAAATCTATCACTCCTACTTATGAAATTTTACCAAAATCCATCCTCTTCTTTTGCAGTGGAACAGCTAAGACACTCTTCGTGCATGCACTCACCCAATTGTGACTATTCTACTATACTTACTGGCTTCCCAAACTTCCATCTCTCACCACTACAGTCTGTATTGAATTCTGCTGCTAGACATCTCCTCATCTCATCCAAGAGAGTAAAGGCCTCTTCACTGCTGTAGTCCTTATTATGATTTTCCATAATACAGAGAACAACTTAGAAACTCATTCTCACAACCTGGAGACCCTGGCTCTCGTATCTTGAAATTAACAAAAGAAACGCTACTCTATAAAACTTAATAGAGGTGTAGCCCTGCCAAACCAAGAAGAAACCAATAGACCACTGGGCCAACATGCCTATAATACAGGATAAAGAAACTGTATAAATGAACTTAAACAGCTGGACTACTGTACAACATGTTAAATAGAGTGTAACAATATAATTGCTGTATGTCTACGAACTGTTTGGCATTCTTTAATAGAAATAAAAAAAAAAACATTCAAATAACATTCAAAGCTCTTCATTGTTCTGCACACTTGGTCGCACTCCCCACTATTGGTTTCCCACCTTTCTCTCTTGCTGACCCTGACATTTGGAATACTAAATCCTGAATTCCTCTGGAGAAAATGAAATACTGCCTCTTGAAGCACTCGCATAACATGTGAAGCAGTTCTGGCACTGACAGTAAATGCAGTGCCATCCACTGTAACCTGCAGCACTTAAATGAGAAGTAAAGCTGTAAGGGAAAAAACCCTCCCTGTGTAGGCCACCTCCCTCCTGCCCCCGGCCTAGCTGCCCCTGGGCATATGCCCCTAACTTGTTACTTACCCCTCCTTCCAGGTATTGTCCAGTGATTTCACAGATGCCATCTTGTCTCTTTCGCTCTTCATCCTGTACTGACTGCCATTTTCAGGCGCATGCACAGTATGAGGAATCTGCCTGTGCAGAGCTACTGCATATGCGCAGAAAGTCACAATTTCCAATTTTTTTCAATGCATGCACAGTAGCTCCGTACAGGCAGATTCCTCATACTGCGCATGCTCCCGAAAATGCCGGTCAGTACAGGATGAAAACGGAAAGAGACAAGATGGCGCCTGTGAACTCAGCTAGACAGGACCTGGAAGGAGGGGTAAGTAACAAGTTAGGGGCATTTGCCAGGGGGGCAGGTAGGCCGGGGGGAGGAGGGTGGGGGCCTACACAGGGGAGGGGGGAGAGTTTTTTTCACTTACAGGTTTACTTCTTTAATATCCTCCTATTTGTGTCTGTAAGATACCCACTACAGGGCAAATATCTCCATCGTATTGTCTCCAAAATTTACGTGTAGCTCTTAAATTTTCTATGTAAATATACTTTGCATTTATTATTGTATTGAATCCCGTTTATTCTATTTAGCACTATTGTACAGTGCTGCGGCTCCTTAACAGCGCTTTACAAATAAAATTATACATACATATATACTGTAGCTCTATAGAAATAAAAATAATACACACATACAAAATGTTAGGCAGAACTGTATATGCAAAGATCAAATAATGATTAAAAGTTGGCGAGAGGAGAAGCCGCTAATGGATGGTCAGATTGAGTGACAATCCGATGGCACAGTTAATCCTTTATTAATATTGCTTGGTGTGTTTCTAGGCCTGGGATGCTCTGCCAGATTAATAATAGTTTAAGCACTGTTTGCAGTGATATACATTAAGGCTATTCTATGCCCAGCAACTAGTGGAATTTATGTTTGTTTGAAACTTTGTGAGATTTTTATATGTTTAAAGTTACTCCATGAAACTTGCCCCACTCACTCACAAGCTAAACCTTGTTGCTCCATATTGGTTTCTCTTATTTTCCTTTAATGACCCATACATCTTTAATTTTCTTTGACATATACTTTGCCAGCATCAGACCTTTAATATTCCTGTAATGTTCACCTTTCTTTCCTTATATGCTGTTCTTTGCAGAGCTTCATACTGTATGTTAACTACTAGTCCTTCATATCAAACCCTATAGAAGGTCTGTACTGTGAGTTACTGTACTGAGTTAACACTTATTACATATCACTTTGAACAGGCCTCAGATATCACTATTTGTTAGCAGTGCCACACATGAAGTGAAAGAAAACAGAGTAGAAAAAAAATGCATAGAACTCTCCACGCATATTATTTAATTTTCCTAGCAATGAGCTATGTTTCCATGCACAGCCTACATTCTGTCCTGTGCTTATAATGATATATAGGGAATTATTAATTAAAAACTGAATATTCAAATCTCTACATATTCAAGTTTTTTTCACCAGAAAATTCATATTTTTAGTGGGGGGGGGGACTTCAAATATTTGTTTATATTATATAATTTACCCCAATGCTGCAAATGACAGATCTGAGATGACTTATTTTCAGATTCTGGCTAAGTTCCTGTATATGTCAATGGGAGAGACGCCTATCTCAATTTGAGTTTTCCTGGTCTGTGCTGTGTTTAGCCAAAATCTGAATTTTGTAAAGATCAATTTCCGTTTTGCTCGATTTTTATCGATTTTGATATTTATCCCTAAATGGAGTAATGGATAAGGAACATTTCAGAATTTCTCAAACGCACATAAAGTAAATGGTATCTAGCTGGGATAATCATAACATACTTTGAACTACTTTGCCTAGGGTTTTTGTACAATAGCATTTAGCTGATATTAGTTTTGTATACATGCATTTAGAATGGAGGTAGTTGTAGTGCTGTCCAACATTTTGGTATGTTCTTTTCCTTGAATGCAATATTTTGATATTCTCGATATTAGATCTGGTTTAAACAAGTCTATTTTCTAAGGTATTTATTTTCTATAACAACTTTTTGTTGTTCATAGAATCTTCTGTATCTAATCCATCTAATGCTCACTAGAGGGTGCTCACCACTCTTAGTTCATCCCTTTGTTGACTGAATGGGTCTTTCCTTGGTTTCTATATTGTCAGAATACAGTGTCAGAAGTAAAGACTGAGATCATCATTTACTAAGACGTCAACTTCAAAATTCATAGACAAAACAATTGTTTTATATTTAGTATGCATTGCGTTGTCACAATTCATTCCAATTTAACTTGTGAAAGTACCAATTTTAAATGCTAGAATTAATTTTAGCCTATTATGGGACACGTGATGCAGAATGCCTGGGTTTTTCCAGATAAGTAGTTATGAGTGGCAATTTGTTTTTGATGCACAACTTATTTTTTTCACCCATTAGGGTCTATGGATATAATTTTTGTGGCAAAACTTTCTGTAAGTTGGATCTCCATACCTTACGTATACTAAAAATCATTTAAACCCAATAGGATTGTTTGCCTTCAGTAAGTATTAGCTATAGCTGAGTTAAGATCAAGCACTATTTTATTATTACAGAAAAAAGGGAAATCAGTTTTAAAAATTAGAATTATATGATTGAAAATTGAGTCTATGGGAGATGAGATGACCTTAACCTATCCAGAGCTTTATAGATAACAGGTTTCCGGATAATGGGTCCCATAATTTTATATAATGGAAACAATGAAACAGTTAACAACAAATGTAAGTTAAGCTGACCTGGTGCAAGCAAAGCATCATGTGTGCATATCTCTATATTATAGGTATGGGAAACACTCACAAAAGCACGATAACTGCTATTAAGCTTTTTATTGTGCTTCCACACATCTTGTGTGCGTAAGTGCACAGTGCAGCATTCCTGAGTCTTTTATTTAAAAGTATTGTATTCATCTGTAGCCTTTCAATTTGTAAGGATTGTAATTTATATTCCCATGGTTTATGGTTTTGTTGCTTAGAAACTGCAATCACCTTTTATTTGGAAATTTGCCATTCTGACTATCCAGGTGAACAAGAAAGGGCCGATAAATGCAAAATTATTTTTTTTTCCCAAAAGATTAGTGAATGTAAGTACAGTTGAGGCATCCATTATCCAGAAAGCTCCGAATTACAGATAGGCCATCTCCCATTGACTAAATTTTGTACAAATACTCCACTTTTATAAATTATGTTCTTTTTCTCTGTAATAAAATAGTATCTTGCACTTGATCCCAACAAGATATAATTAATCCTTATTGGAAGCAAAACCAAAATTGAGTTATTTAATGTTTACATGACTTTCTAGTAGATTTAAGGTATGAAGATCCAAATTATGGAAATATCCATTATCTGGAAAAACTCAGTCATGAGAATTCTGGATAACAGGTCCCATACCTGTACCAGGTCAAATTACCAACAGGGTCACTAATAAAGCTCTAGAAACTTATTTAAGAAGCTACCAGCATATACAACTAATGCCATGCCAGCACCACAACAGCCCTCAAGGAAACATACTACACTCATATGAAAAAGTTTGGGAAAACCTCTTGATTCTTTGGAGTTTTGTTTATCATTGGCTGAGCTTTCAAGGTAGAAACTTCCTTTTAATATATAACATGCCTTATGGAAACAGTAGTATTTCAGCAGTGACATAAAGTTTATTGGATTAACAGAAAATATGCACCATAACAAAATTAGACAGGTACATAAATTTGGGCACTCCAACAGAGACATTACATCAAAACTTAGTTGAGCCTCCTTTTGCAAATGTAACAGCCTCTAGACACCATCTATAGCCTTTGATGAGTGTCTGGATTCTGGATGGCGGAATCCAGAATATTGTACATCTCCCTCTGCATAAATGCCTTTGTAGATTTCAAAGTGTGTTTAGGGTCATTGTCTTTTTGGAATATCCAACCCCTGTGTAACCTCAACATGTGAATGATGCTTGAACATTATCCTGAAGAATTTGTTGATATTGGGTTGCATTCATCCGACCATCGACTTTAACAAGGGCCCCAGTCCACAACCCCATAGCCCCACAGCATGATGGAACCTCCACCAAATTTAATAGTAGGTAGCAGGTGTTTTTCTTGGAATGCGGTGTTCTTTGTCGGCCATGCAAATCACTTTTTGTTATGACCAAATAACTCAATTTCTGTCTCATCAGTCCAAAGTACTGTGTTCCAAAATGACTATGGCTCTGTTTGTGGTGTGAGTACTGAAAGGGCTTCTTTCTCATCACCCTGCCATACAGATGTTCTTTGTGCAAATTGTGCTGAATTTTAGAAATATGTACAGATTCACCATCTGCAGCAAGATGTGCCTGTGGCCTTTCATTTTCTGATTAAATTCCTTACAGTTGAAACTAACAGTTTAAGCCTCTGAGACAGCCTTCCCAAAGACCATGATGCTGAACAATTTTTGTTTTCAGATCTTTTGAGAGTTGCTTTGGATCCCATGCTGTCACTCTTCAGAGGAGAGTCAAACAGAAGCACAACTTGCAGTTGCCCCCCCCTAAATAACTTTTCTCATGACAGGACACACCTGCCTATGAAGGTTTAACAAGCTAATCCAACCAATTTGGTGCTGCCAGTAATCAGTATTGAGCAGTTACATGCATTCAAATTAGCAAAATAGCAAGGGTACCAACATTTTTGCACAGCCAGTTTCTCACATTTGATTTAATTTAATACAACTGAATACTGCTTCACTAAAAATCTTTGTTCAGGAAACACCCCAGCACTTAGATGTTCCTGGGAAATGAAAGACATGCTACTGTTATCTTTTTTGTTGAAAGTGGAGTAAATTATTATGCAGGCTGAGAGGGGATTCCCTTACTTTTCATATGAATTTATGAATAAGGATCCAAAGGCTAGATATAATTGAGCTTATGGGTTAGTTTCAACTAGTTGATGGCAAAGTCATACCTTTCTAGTCTCAACTTAGTTTGATGCATCTTGATTTTGCTAAGAATGCCTGATTTGTTTTTAATAAGAACAGTGTACTCCTTCTCTGTTTGCAAATCTAATGATCCCCACATGGCCTCTGTGTTCTCCATACATGGCACTACCATTGTGATTAATGCTCTTTCCAAGAATGTAAACATGTGAGTAATTAAAGAGATACTGTATGTTAGCAATAGTGATGGGCGAAATTATTCACCAGGGGAGAATTCCCCCGATTTGCCGCTGGCGAATAAATTTGCAAAACGCCAGCAAAAATTTGCCTGGCAAAAATTCACTAAAAAAGTGACGTGCGTCGAAAATGACGTGGCGCGTCAAAAATTACGCAGCGCGTCAAAATCGTGCCGCTACTCGTTTCGCAAATTTTTTCGCAGAAGTGAAAGAGGGTAGATTCGCCCATCACTAGTTAGCCACCACGCTCTGAGTTTCTCTGAGGTATAGCTAGTTTTTAGATACACATTAGTATCTTTCATAATCAGCCACATCTGTCCAGCCATAACACATTCTAATTATTTATTTAAGAACACACTGATAAGGTCTTAATAGGAAATATAATATTTACTGACTACAGCACTAATTTCAAGCGCACTTGGCCTTAACATTTACAGTAATATATTTTAATTAGTGATGGGCGAATCTCCCGAGATTCGGTTCGCCGAATTTTTCGCGAATTTCTAGAGAAATTCGCGAAACGGCGAAAAATTAGCGAAACGAGTCGCGGGACGATTTTGTCGCGCGTCGCGTCAATGTTGTCGCGCGTCTGTCGCGCGTCGCATCAACTTTGACGCGACGCGGCGCGTCGTGTCGTTTTCGGCGCGCGTCGCGTCGTTTTCGTCGCGTCAAAACCGACGCGCGACTCGTTTTCAGCGAATTTTCGCCAAGCGAAATTTCGCTGGTGATTCGCTAATTTATTCGCCAGCGGCGAATCGCGGGAATTCGCCGCGAATTCGACCTAGGCGAATAAATTCGCCCATCACTAATTTTAATAAAACATCCCATAGGCATACATGATGAAGCAATGATTTCCTTCTCCCTTGCATATGTTCCTTACTTAGCTTAGAGCCAAGCACAGCACAGGCTAAACTAGTGTCTCTTTTCTCTCCAGGACAGGCATCCCTGTAGGTGATACTGTAGGTACTGAGAAATAGAATAAACACTTGATAGGTATTGAGATCAGACAAAAGATGCCTTTTTGTGGCTGACACCCAATGCAGATGTCCCATTCACTAGTGACAGTTTCTTGAAAGACAAAATGCGGAAAGAAAAATGAATCTCTCGGGAACTCTAGCTTTTGTTCAAGTTTTTCAGAATAAAGGTATGATTCTATTAGGAAACCTTTCATATAAAATTGCAAGAATCTAAGATAAGTGTGGGAATCAAATAATATCTCGGAGGGAACAGAAATGTAATACCCCTTAGAGAAATAGATCTTCTGTGTTACTGTTGCTAAATGTACGATGCATGTTACTAAAAATGTGTACTTATTTTGTAGGCCAATATATTCCAAGCTTTATTGGTTACAGAAGGATTTCATTCATTTTTCAAATATGATTTGATGATGCAGGGATGAGGCACCCTTCCCTGATTTATTCTGTTTGACATCTACAGTATACCACCTATTTTAATCATTGGCTTGAGCCCTCGGGT
The DNA here is from genome assembly GCA_024363595.1 of Xenopus borealis. Taxonomy (NCBI): domain Eukaryota; kingdom Metazoa; phylum Chordata; class Amphibia; order Anura; family Pipidae; genus Xenopus; species Xenopus borealis. The sequence goes on from CM044439.1 coordinate 109,413,207, forward strand.
ATGGTGCAGCTGCTAGAGTTTTGCAAGTACCCAAGTATAGAGAGAATGCGAGCATGAGGAATGCAATTGGAAAATCTAACAAATCACCAGAATTTAGGCAGACACAAAATCTATAAACAAGGTCGGGTAGAGATGCCAAGCAGATAGAATATTTTGTGGAACAGAATCAGTAGGGACGTCACCTGAGGATGAATGTGAAGTAGTTTCCAGTCACTCTTCAAAATAGTTACCTTATAAAATATAGTACATGTACTGTTTCTATGTAACAAAAAATGATCAGCAAAATAATTGTCACCTGAAGAACAGGTATCAAAACAGAAAAAAGGATGAAAGGTCTGGGAATTTTCAGAATTTATAACATTCCAGAGCCAATGCACACAGGTGCAGGCCTTGAGAGAATGAATTCTTGTTTTTATGACTTAAACGGCCTTTGGAATTACCATCACAAACCATTCATCTACCCTTAGGACAAAATAGTTATTCTATTTCTTCTTCTGGCTTAGAATCTTACACAGACTCTGTCATAGGGTTTTTTTTTTTAAATTCATTTTTTGTATGAACTGGGTAGAGCTGCTTGAACTTATCATAATTGCTGACACCAAATTATTTTTCAGTATCTGAGAAAATGTATTTTCAGTCATCTTTTATTATCAATGTTGCTCACAGCCACAAGTGCTTTAACAACATTGAAAAACATTATCTACTTGTGTATTTTCATTTAGTCATAAATACAAGTATTTAGACACTGAAGTTAAGGAGTGCAAAAGGTACAGTATCTTGTCCTGCATAGTGAAAGTAGGCCACGGAAGGCAAATGCTTACTGATTAAGTCCTAAGGGGCAACATTTTGTGCCAGAAGGTTTGAGGCTTGTCTCTGTGCTGTTTGGCATATTGTAAGCTGGATACTTTGTGACATTTGTGTATTAATGGCTTTCTTCTGGCAACTTAACCATGCAGCCCATCTTTCTTCAAGTGCTTTGTTACTGTGCATCTTGAAACAGCCACACCGCATTTTTTCAGAGAGTCCTGTATTTCACCTGAAGTTATTTGTGGGTTTTTCCTTGCATCCATAACAATTTTTGTGGCAGTTGTGGCTGAAATTTTAGTTTTATTTGGTTTGGTTTCAACAGAACCCCTAATTTTCCACTTCTTAATTAGAGTTTGAAGGCTGCTGAATGACATTGTCAATTCCTTTGATATTTTCTTACATCCATTTTCCTGCAGATCCTTTGACAATTATTTTGCTTTCCCCTTGACCTAGAATCCAAAAAACTTCAGTGCAGCACAGGATGAAAGATCCAAGGGTCTGTCAGGAGTCCATAAAATCACTAACCTTTTATACACACCCACTAATCACAAGCAAACAGATCACAGGTGAAGATGGTTACATTTAATAGCTATTCTAACCCTTTTGTGTCATGTTGTGTGCATGTTATCAGGCAAGCAACTGGGTATATTTTTGATCAAGGTCATTTGGGTAGTTTGTGTAGTGATTTAAAAAGTGTAAATTTCCAAGTTTTGTAAGCTCAGCGCTAACAAAAGCTCAGGGGAAAACACAGCAGAGAAAACGCTGGATCAGATTTTGTCTGTCTATTTGCCGAAGCGACGAAACGCGTAAGGCACACACAACTGAGAGCCCAGAAAGTACCGAGTGAGTTGTCGAGGACACTTGTAATAACCTGGACTGCTGACGGAGAATGATGAATTGGTTTGTTTTTATTTACACAAATGTGAGTGCAACCAATTGGTAGTGATGGACGAATTTATTCGCAAGGGGCGAATTTGCGATGAATTCCCGCGATTCGCCGCTGGTGTCGTGAAACGCCAGAGAAAATTCGTCATAAATGAGCTGTGCGTCATTTTTGACGTGACAAAAACAACGCAACGCATGTTGAAAACGACGCGATGCGCATCGGAAACGGCCCGCGACTCATTTCGCAAAATTTTTCGTGAATTTCGCTGGAAATTCACGAATTTTTCGGCAAAGCGCAACTGGGTAGATTCGCCAATCACTATCAATTGGTTTAAATTTTATTATAATAAAGGAGATTTTACACTATTAGCGCACTTTCCCCCATAATAGGAAAGTTTAACCTATGGATCTCTAATTGAAGAAATTATAGATAGGCACGGAATAATCTAAAGTTCTGAGTACCCACCTGAATCAAAAGCACGTGGTGAAAATTAAAAGGCTAATTACACAGAAAGATCCCTTTGGGAGTATACAGTATGTGGTTGTGGATCTACAACTCTGCCAATAGTTACTACACTATATTACCTATTTGTTTTCCTTTTCAATCCTTCTTTTCCCCTGAGCTTTTGTTAGCGCTGACCTTACAAAACTTGGAAATTTGCTTATACTACTCGAGGAGAAACAAGCTCTACTTGGTCAGCAAAACAAGGGGATTTCAGAAACTTTTGGTCACACAACTCATTTGTATATTTATTTAAAAAGAGTAAACACAGTTGATTGATAATACATGGCTTCAGCCAACCACTAACCATGAGTGAAAGAACATTTTTGTGTTATCATTCATATTCATTTAATTGATACATTTAGTTGATACATTTCTTATCTTTGTCCCAGCTGAATCCTTGAATGTAATTAAAAGCAACTGTTAGAATTGATACAACAGTTGATCCACAGATGCTGCTGAGAAAAGTATCAGGTAAATGTTGCAAAATTGTTTCAAAATTGTTTTACCAATTTAGAGTAGAACTTAATGGCGCGATCCAAGGCGCTGTGACAAAAAATTTGCAACAAATCTGATGCAACAGAAATAAGGTAAGGAATGCAAATGTCGGATGAAGTCGCAGCGTTCATCTGACATTACTGTCGGATGCAGACACGTGATTTTTAAAAAAAATTTCATTAATTCATACATTTTAAATTTGTATTTTTTAATAAGTTCCATTGCATTCGTACTTTTAGAGTGAGTTTCGAAAATATCTAAAAAACCACAAAAATGTCCTCCACGTATGCCCAGGTGCAGTAACCCAGAACAATATATAGAATTTACTGCAAACCTGTTTAAAAACAAATATCTTATTGGTTGCCATGGGTTACCGCTAGTGGTCAATCTTAGTGAATGTTGCTTATATTTGGGGGTCTGGACTAATAGGACATGGGTGTGGACAAATATGACGTGAATTCAATTTCTAAATGGTTAATGTGTTTGGAGCGATAATTTTCCTGCTTATTCTTTCTTCAAATTTCCCAGGGCAGATGAATGCGCAGTAGAGAAAAATAACCGGCTTTTTAGTTGAAGTTAAGCTTTTCACTCTACTGTGTATGCACAGCACCAAGAAGAAAGAAGAAGCTGGAAGAGGATTGTTCCATTGTGCTCGCTGGAAGAATCCCGGCCCAGTGCAGTTTTCTGATAGGAGCACTGGCCCAGTGTGTCATGTAAGTAAATAGAACAATTTGGGGGTGCCTAACTTTTTGCACCCCCAAGTATAACAGGACTTTCCTTCTCCTTTAAATATATGTATTTAATAATATTGAAAGATCCCTCAAAGAATCAAGTTAAGGAATCATTGTTCAAAAAATTTCATGCAGAAAAACAGAAATAACATGCCAGCACTCCCTTGTCCCATACATACTTAAACAATAAATATAGTGGTTTAAATTGTGCAGTTGTGGGATTTTATAAGAATAAAATGAATTGTGACAGGTACATATTTAAATTGGTTTATATGAATTTGATAAGACTGAATTGATTTAATTATTGATGAATAATTACTTGAGAAACTAAACTGATTTACAGTCTCAAATAAATATCTCATAAGATTAGTATTGCCTAAAATAGCAAAATGTTAGACAGTGGGAAACATCGAATGGAGTTTGTATTGTTCTCATCATTTTCAAAAGGTCTACAAACTCTAAAAATTTAATATTTTACAAACGCAAATTGAATAAAATGGGACAACTTCCACATACTTCTACGTGAGCTCAGCAGCTTTTAGATGTTCGATTTTAGTTAAATTTCTAAATTTCTAAAATCCAAGTTTTTGAAATTCTAATTCAAAGTTGTGAGTTTTAGCTCACAAAAACTTTGAATTCAAATTTAACAGCGATAAGTCAACCCCTTAGATACATGCTCACAAACATTGTTAGAATTAAAATGTTACCATGACAGATTTTTATAAAAGAAGAAAAGAGTGCCAGAAAAATCCAGACATCATTATAAAAATGAATGTACAATGTGTAAATCAAAACCAACTTCCATTTGCAACAGACTAAGTTGTGCATAACATTGTATGCAAGTTACAGTATGATCATAAACACTGGATAAAGAACACTAAACCCCAAATAAAAATCTATTGTTTAGGAAGGGAAGTAAAAGAATGATTTAGACATGATTAGTTGGTGTTTCCAATTACACCTAAGCGTTTTATATATGCTGTTTTGTAATAGAAGGGTGATTTTTTTACCTTCTGTATTTACTGTGCACTTTTCATCAGTGACACAACACATTCAAGACAAAATAGTATTTGTGATGTATTGTACAGTGGCGTAACTTTACAGGAAGCAGACCCTGTGGGCACGTAGCAGATGCCCTGCAAGGGCCTGTGATTTTGCATGCAACCTGTGTCACACATGATATTGTGGATGACTCTCAACTCTTCAGGCATTGCTGTTGACTGCACAAGCTTCTCCATAAAAGTACTGCACATTATTGTAAACATGTCATCATCACCATGAAACATTTTGATGACATCATACTTTGGGGATATTTCAATGTAGCAGATCCTGGAAGGTTTTTGAGGGCAGAATCAATTCAGTAAAATGCAATGAAATCCTATTGGAAAACCTAGTGTAGTCTGCAGGAAACGTGAGCCTTTAGAAAATGTCTTCTAGCACCAAGCATCAAGTCCACATCTCCATCCAATAGAGAATTTGTGATTGGACTTGAAAAGGGCTGTTGCCTGGGGGAAAATGTTGTATCCCTATGTGCAAAACTAGAGGCCTATCCCCATAGACTCAATGCTATAATTGCTGCCAAAGCTGCATCTACTTTTTTGCAAATTAAATGCCATTCTTTTAAAGGGGTGGTTCACCTTTAACTTAACTTTAACTATGATTTAGATATACATAGTCTAGGGTGCCCATGTACTAACAACTGAATTGTATCTCTAAAATTGTGTGGTTTTCCTATTTTATTAAAGAAAGAGTAAACCTTTTTTTTTTCTATCTGTAAATTTGCTCTAAACAGCCCCCCAGATTAATGTACCTTAGTCCCTGCTGCAAGTCTGCTCTGGTTTCTGTGTTATTAGCAGCTTGTTTCCTCTTCTTCCTGGTGCAGAGTGAAGCCCCGCCCCATAGCTTACTGAGCTGACCTTATCTCTGTGACTAGTCCTGGAGATCATTTGCATACTATGACATAGCAGAGACCAGTGTGTGCAGCACCTTTTGCTTGGGGAAACTAGCTTACTAATGCACACACTGGCTCCCTCTTCCTCTCTATTGTGCAACAGCAGCAAATGGACTGCTCAGTAGGCTTCACTCTGCACCAGGAAGAAGGGGAAACAAGCTGCTGATAACACAGAAACCAGAGCAGACTTGCAGCAGGGACTAAGGTACATTAATCTGGGGGGCTGTTTAGAGCAAATTTACAGAAAGAAAAAGAAAAACATTTACTTTTCCTTTAAGCTCAAAAAATGTTACATTTATTAAGGGGCAGATTTACTATTTTCACGTGAAGGATTAGAAGTTCGATCGAATTTCGAACGTAGGATTTATTCATTTGGTCGAATATGTGAATTTTGGCATATTCGATCATCAAATAGGGAATGGTCGAACAATCGAATACATTCGAATAGAGTAGAATGAACGAATATTCGGTCATTCGATCATTGGACCAGCGAAGGATTTTCATTTTTAAGTTTATTCGATTGCCTATAGTGATGGGCGAAACGGCCGCGTTTCGCCGAAAAATTCGCGAATTTCCAGAGAAATTCGCGAATTTTTCGCCGATTCGCGAAACGAGTCGCGCTTCCGACGCGTCGCGTCATTTTCGGCGCGCGACTCGTTTTTGGGCGGCGAAATTTTTTTGGCGAATTTTTTTTGTAGTTTCGCGAATTTATTCGCCAGCGGCGAATCGCGGGAATTCGCCGCGAATTCGCCCCTGGCGAATAAATTCGCCCATCACTAATTGCCTACTTCAGCAGATTGGACCTACCGAATTGCAATAGAAGCCTATGGGAACACTCCCATAGGCTTCTGAGGCTAAGTCCTGATCAAATAGGATTCGTACGACTGAAGTCTTTGATCGTTCGAATCGTACGAATCGTTCAAATGATCGAATGATTTATTCGTTCAGTCGATTAATTTATTTGACTGATCAAATAAATTTGTATTCGATCGTCAAATGATCGAATATCGAATAAAAGGTAGCCTAGAACTATTCGATTAAGATTCGAAAATCGAATGCTAATCGAATATCGAGTAGAAACAAATTTTTTTTTGGGGAATAGTAAATTTGCCCCTAAGTGTAAAAATGATGAAAACCACTAATACAAACTTGTAACTTTTTTATTCAGATCTTTTAACATTCACAACATTTAAATAGGCCTCCACAACTATTTGCAATCAAATGTCTTTTATTTATTGGTTTTTTTTTGCATTAGTTACATTGATTACTTACTAGGGTTAGGTGCTAGGGGCAGTTACCCCTATCTGACAGCTAGACAGGTGTAGAATAAGAAAGTTAAAAAAACTATGACATTCTATAATACTAACAATTAACTTGAAACTGAACAACCCCTTTAAAAGAATAATTGAAAAGATTATGTATTAAGTTTTAAAATAGCAATTGTTTTTTAAAAAATTTATAGGGACCAGCTGGAATGTCACATGAAGGTTTTTGAGACAGGCAAAAATATATTGGGGTTAAAGAAAATAGTTGACAAACA
>CM044439.1:109454530-109470272 GCA_024363595.1 Xenopus borealis
CCTGGGAGGTGACTCAAACACGACCCTAGATAAGTACTGGGACAGACAGTTAATAGCCCAACCATCTTTAGCAAACCAATCATCTACCCCTACAGTAGGTAACAAAGTTCTCCAGCTATTCACAAACCTAGGACTAATCGACATCTGGAGGGAATTACACCCAGGTACTAAACAGTACACCCACTACTCTGCCCCCCATAAACTACACACAAGAATAGACCACATCTGGATATCCCAAGCATTAATCTCACTACCACAATCCTCGAAGATATTAAATGTCCCGTGGTCAGATCATTCCCCCGTAACATACAAGATATCCCTTCATCCGATTAACAAAAATTTCTCCAGATGGAGACTCAACGATATCTTACTAAAAACGCCCGACACCTACACACAGCTTGAATCCTCACTCAAAGACTACTTTCTCCATAATATAGGATCCTCCCCGACACAGACCATCATCTGGGAAGCCCACAAAGCGGTGATGAGGGGCCACTTAATCCAACTAGGAACCCAAAAGAAGAAACTAGCAGAAAGGGAACAACAGAGAGTAACTAAACAACTAGACTCCCTAATCTTAGCCCAAAATACAGATCCCCAGACCGATCTTTCTAGCCAAATCCAAAAAAACAAAATAGAATTAGACCTACTACTTAACTCCAAAACACAAAGATCCATGCAATGGTCCCAGCAAAGATTTTATTCCCAATCCAATAAACCAAGCCGCCTATTCGCACGCAAACTAAAGCATAGACTAGACTACACCCCCATCTCTATGATAAAGACTTCTACAGGACATTCTACAAATGCAATCCCTAAGATCCTCCAAGAATTCTCTAGCTTCTATAAACAACTATACACACCCACAACAAAAATTTCCCAACCCCAGCTCTCTCAGTTCCTACAAAACATTGTCACTCCTTCTCTAACAGAATCCCAATTAGAATCTATGGAACTAGAAATAACAGAAGAAGAGGTTAATCTCGCAATAAGGCAACTCCAAACCTCCAAATCTCCCGGCCCCGATGGTTTCACTGCCTTATACTACAAAAAATTTTCACACATCCTCATCCCTCACCTCACCAAAATGTTTAATCAGCTAATCCTGGGAGAAAACTTCCCACAACAATCCTTAACAGCGAACATCACCCCCATCCCCAAGCCTAACACCGACACTACAGACTGTAAAAATTACCGCCCCATCTCCATCCTTAATATAGATATAAAGCTTTTAGCAAAAGTCCTGGCAGAACGCCTAAACCTAATTCTCCCCTCCATAATTCACAGAGACCAAGCTGGATTCATACGTGGCCGTCAGGCAACTGATATCATCCGCAGACTCTCTATCTTAACCGACCATGCCCAAAAACAGAAAACCCCTTCTATGCTACTAAAATTAGATATCAGAAAAGCTTTTGATTCTGTCGAATGGCCATATCTTTACCACACGTTAATAAAATGGGGTTTCGGACCTAACTTCATCTCCTGGATCAAGGCACTATATCACGAACCCTTAGGTAGAGTAACCATTGGTCCATATTCCTCCACAGCATTCCCAATAGGCAGAGAGACTAGACAAGGTTGCCCCCTGTCTCCCCTCCTATTCGATTTAATCCTTGAACCATTAGCTATAGCGATAAGAGACCACTTAGACATACATGGCCTACAGCTTGGATCTCAGAAACACATCCTCCACTTGTTTGCAGATGACATCACCATGTGTATTACTAGACCCTTGACCTCTCTCCCCCACACCTTCAAAATCTTACGGGATTTTGGATTAGTCTCAGGCCTTATCACCAATCCCACCAAAACTGAAGCCCTCAATATCAATTTACCCCCGGAAACAAAAAAACTACTGACCATTAATTTTGAATTACAATGGTGTAAATCATTCATGACAATCCTGGGAATAAGATTCACAGCCTCCCATCACCTGCTCTACAAAGCAAACTACCCCTATATATATAAGAAACTGCGGAAAATGTTAGAAGACTGGGGAAAATACCACATCTCATGGTTAGGTCGGATAACGGCTATTAAGATGACCCTCCTTCCAAAACTACTGTATTTGTTTCGAGTCCTCCCCATAAACATCAACAGAAATGATCTAGAAGCTTTTAACAAACAAATCTTATCTTTTATATGGCAAGCTAAACCACCAAGGGTAAACAAATCCACACTAGAAAGAAGACCACAGGAAGGTGGCCTAGGTCTCCCAAACTTAAGAAAGTACTTTATAGCTGCACAGCTAGCACAAGTACCATTACTCCACCTCCGCAATCTTCCCCCTCTCTGGGTAGAGCTTGAAAACTTTCTCTCACAGCCCTACCTGGCCGAAGCTCTTTTCTGGGTATCCCCATCAGATAGGCCACAAAACCTCAGCCCATGCTTAAAACACACGCTATCACTATGGGATCAAAATGCTAAACTACATAAGTTATGCTCTCCCCACACCCCAGTCGCCCCCATAACAGGCAATCCATCATTCCTTCCGGGAATTCACCCCCACCCCTTTTCTTGGTGGACCACAAACAATCTATTAAGATTAGGAGACCTATTAACAGACAGAGGCCCTCTATCAATCGCCTACCTAAAAGAAAAAAAGGGACTCCCTGACTCTGAACTTTTCAGAACATCTCAAATATTACACTGGGCAAGGAAATCCCATAACATGAGAACCCCGGGGACGACAAATTTAACCTATTTTGAACATTGGTGCACCAATAACACAATTGTCACCAAATCAATCTCCCTGCTCTACCGAAACATGGTCTCTCCAAACAACATGCAAAATTTGTCTTACATTAAAGCTTGGCATAAGGAACTAGAGCTGTTAATATCAGAGGAGGATTGGTCAAGGGCCTGGGATAACCTCAACCACAGCTCTCTCAACACGATCATTAAGGAGGCAGGGTATAAGGTTCTTCTCAGATGGTATCTGACCCCAGTCAGACTCGCCAAAATCCACCATAACACCAATGACCATTGCTTCCGTGGCTGTACATCCCCAGGGACAATGACCCACATATGGTGGACTTGCCCGAGAGTAGCCCGGTTTTGGATTCGGGTTTATAACCTTATATTCTCAGTACTTCAGCTAAACCTAGCAAAGGCCCCACAAGAAGCCCTTTTAGGGGTTCCCCCTAAAAAAATACAGAAACCTAAGCTAAAACTGCTTAATCATATATTCCTTGCAGCCAAGCAGACCATTGCAAAAGCATGGAAATCCCCCACCATCAATTTCATAGAATTTAAAAACAAAATAGACTGGATATATATTAACGAACGGTTAACTGGGCTAGCTACTGGAAACTTTCAAGGAACCCTAAAAATCTGGCAGCCCTGGCTACAATACAGGCAAAACGGCATCCTCTGATAATCAGACTCCCCCCTATTCTTTTGACCAGGTACTTTCCCGGAGCGGGCATTCGGAAGTGAACCCCAGCAGGCTCTTCCTTGGATTTTGAACTCCCTATCCTCGAACTATAACATTTGCCTACTACCACAAAAGCTTGACCTTCTGTTACTTCCATTTATTTTCCCACACCAAGTTTTCTTTAAGGTTCACTGTATTGTTAAGCGGCCCCAGTAAAAACCTTAAGGTTTTCCTCACTACAACCTTAGTTCTTTCCACAATCGGAACTGTTATTAAAATACTGGGCATAACCCATACAGGTTTTCTTGTAACCGCTTACAAATGTATGATTCAAGTACCTCATTGTAATTCCATATTTACTCTATGATTCATAAGAGTTCATGCCTTAAAGAATGTTATTCTTGTATAACCAAAAGTTTATTTGTTAAACTGTATAAATAAAAATATTTAAAAAAAAGAAATAAAAAAAAACATTATTTCCCTTCTAAAGTGTGCCCCCCCATGACTGCGCCCTAGGCGGCCGCCTACTCTGCCTACCCCTAGTTCCGGCCCTGCTGGACAGCTGTTGCTGTGTAGTTTCCAGCTTAGGTTGTGGAAACCCTGCAGGAGAGTTTTGTTTCTGCTCCTGTTCCTACAAGCACTGAAGTAGGATGGTAAGCAGTGCCTCAGTGTTGGAAGAGGAAGATGGAGTAGCAGCAGCTTCGTGACCATTGTCTTCCATGGGCCTGTGATAATGTCACAGTCGGCACCCAACACTAGAACAAACAAAACAGTAGTGTGACCGTCTTTGGGCCTCGGTAGGAGCCCTTGGCTTACTCGGATGCCACCTGGACTTAAACGAGAGGTGCAAGATAAGGGTTCTGGATAGACAGAGGCACGACTGTAGTTAGAGTTTATAAGGCCAAAGATCATGTACAAACACGAGTAGGCAGATTCATAGTCAGACAGGCTGGATCGAGGCAGGCAGATACAGATGCAGCCACTTGGATTTGTGAGTTAAATGCGTCATGACTCAGGGTTATCTTAACTCATCCAATGCATTTAACCTTTTCATTAGCATACCAAAGCACCATTGTTTTCAATGGTGAACTCTTTTAATTGGATGGGATGCTGTGACACAATATTCTGTGCTAAGTGGGATAAATGGGATAGCTACAGCTTCATCTGTAGCTAGGATCGTCAGGCAGGCATCAGAATCAGAGTCAAATAGCAGGCAGGAGTCAAACCAGGAAGTCAATCATGGGCAATGATACAGTAAAAAGTGCCCCTTTAAATAAATTGGAATTTCGCGCTATTGCACGCTGACGTCATCACATCAGCGCACATGCGCCTATAAAAACTGGAAGTGCGCACCACGTGCACACTAGGAAGAAGCCAGTGTAATAGAAGAGGAGCGGCGTGGCGGGCATCCCTGCTGATGGCGCGGCGGGCGTCCCCGCCGCACCACTATACCACCAAGGCGAGTTTTTGCTACATACATCAGTTACTCATACAATCAAAAAGTCTATAAATATCAGCATTAATCACACTTAATAATCTTCTGTGTCCATATAGGTGCTGTGGAATTAATATAAAATACATATAAATACTTATAAAAAAATACATACAATCTATGAAGAAATGACATACAGTTAAAACCACAGAAAAACCCCACCTCCAATGGAAACTGACACTTTCATATCGTATCCATTGGATACAGTATACTACAATCATATAATGTATCAAAGTTAAGCAATAAATTAGTGTTTACATTACATTATTTAACTCACTATGGATCGAAACATTTAGTTCATTCATCTGACTTTAATTAATATGGCTATTTAAACTACCTTACCATAAGCTTTATTCATAAAAGTTGTAAATTCAAGGCCTGCAAAATCAAGAAAGAAAAATATATATCAAAGGATGATAGAAAAGGTTTCAAACTCCAACTATCATTTAGCCCATCCAGGGTTAATGTATTCAACCTTTTAATCCATTTCCCCTCTGACTGAAGTAGTTTTTTATGTCTATCTCCACCTCTTATATCCATCCCGATTTCTTCTAGCACACACCACCTTAATTGCATTGGGTTGTGTTTCACCTTAGTAAAATGTCTAGAAACCTGTGTGTCCATCTGTGTACCAGCTTTAAAATTTCTAATGTAGCCTCTATGTTCTTGAATCCTCTTTCTTACTTCTCTTTCTGTTTGGCCCACATATCCTATGCCACATGGGCATTTTAAAAAATACACTACATATGTAGAATTACACGTGGCATGACATTTTATTTTAATTTCATGTCCCTTCATCGGGTGATTTATCTTAACTCCTTTGATTATAGAGGAGCAACAGTTGCATCCTAAACACGGGTATGTGCCAAATTTAGGTCTGCCTATTAATTTTTTCTTTTTACTTCTTGTATCTGACGGGCAAAGTATATCCTTTGGAATACAACCGCGCTTATAACAAAATAAAGGCGGATTAGCAAAGAGTCAACCAAATTGTCGATCTGTTTGTAATATAGGCCAGTATTTATTAATCATCTTCTCCATTCTATCACTATCCTGACAATATGTAGAAACAAATGCTGTTCTATGTTCGACCTTATTTTTCTGCCTTGTAGTCAATCTCTTGACATTGGTTTCACCTCTTTACTAGCCTTATAGATGCATTCTGGTCTATACCCCTTCTCTATAAAATGATTAGTTAAAACCTTCTACACTGGAGGATATCCTTTTTGCCAGCATAAACTGTCCTTATGGTATTGCCCTTTTTACCTTTGGGTACTGGATGCTTTTGGCGTGTAAAAGGTTATTTGTAGCTACTGCGTTTCTATAGAGATCAGTTTATATTCTGCCTCCATTAATAGTAATTTTAACATCCAAAAAGCTGAGTTCTATCAACAAACACTCATTCTTGAATTTCATGGTCATTTTCACTCATTTCGTGAATTCCATAAGGCTCTGATTCACCTCTTCCATCATATTCACTAGGTCTGCCATAGGGCCAATTAAAAAAAGTAAGATATCGTCCACAAAACAAAAATATTTCAGAATATGCTCAGAATAAAATTTATTTTCTAGCTATAGCTTTCTTTCCAAAAAAATTACAAAAATATTGGCATATGAGAGCGTGACTGTAGCACAGGAAATTGAAAAGCGGCTAAATGGCACAGGATAAGTATTAAGTAACATTATGTTCTACAGAGCTTATCTGCTATCTGCTGTGTAACTTGAGCCTTTTCTCCTTTGAATGGCCGCCCCCATGGCTACACAACAGCTTATTTATACAAACAATAGTCATGTTTCTGAAGCAAACACTGCAGTTTTACAAGTGCAGGGCAACACTGCATTATATTTTTATTACTTTAAAAAAAAAATCATTTTTTAATGTTACTGGCTCTTTAACTCAGGCAGCAATGTCCCTTTTCCTGGACCCACATTAGTTCAAGGGGATTGTCCACTAGGTAGCAGTAGTTTTAAGTATAAAAGGTGTGGTGTTTATACAAATGGACTGTATATGTCACTGTGCTTAAGGCATACTGTGCATACTTAGTATACTGTTTAGAGCATTAGAGTTTAGGTTACTGTTGTGTAATGGCTGCATGAGCCTGCTAATAAAGCACTGTTATACTCTACTAATTCTTGGCTACCAAAATAGAACAGATTGGCAACATGATGTCTCTTCTACCTCTGAAGCAGCCTGCACCTTTTCTTCCAAACCCTGGTGAGCCTACCATACCTTTTACTGCTTGGATCCGTATGTTTGATGATTACATTATTGCTGATGACCAAGGGGAGATTTTGGCTGCTAGAAAGTATGCTTTACTTATTCACTGCCTGGGAGCAGAGGGACAGTGTATATTCTATACATTACCATTACCAGATGAGACTTATGAAACTGCTCTTACTGCTACAGTATAATGAACCTTTTTGTGCCGATAGTAAATGCGGTTGTGAAAGATATAAATTCCGCCAACGTGGATAGTGTAATGGCAAATCAACAGAACATTTTGTAGCACCTTTGAGAGAGCTGGTTGTTACCTGTGAGTTTGGGAATCTAACAGATTAAATGCTAAGAGACAAATAGTGGAAAAAACAAACTCCCATTGCACTAGAGAGTGACTGCTCCTGGAGCAGGATTTAAATCTTGGAAAGGCTATTACAGCTGCTATACAAATTGAAACAGCAGTGGAAGAGGCTAAAACTCTCAGTCAAGCAACTGCTAGGAATGTACAGATTTTGAATCCAGTACTGTGGCCTAATAATGCACACTCACAGGCGAAATACAGTGCTAAGGAAAGGAATTCACTGCAAAACCGTGCAGCAAAAAAAAAAATAATAATAATGCTTTCGCTGTGATTCAACACAACACATTTGAAAAAAAGAAAAAACTGGACCTCCAAATTTAATTTTTTTTCCCTTTATTTTGCCATTAGAAAAATGTAAAACCACATTTGCGCATCACTGCCTGACGCGTTTCGGACCAGCCTGGTCCTTAATCATAGGCTAAATAATGTATATCGAAACACACTTAAATATACATCAGTAAAATCACATGACATTTTCAGTCTAATTATAAAATCATAAACAAAAAAACGCAATATTCTCAGGCACTCCCACTTTGCAAACAGTTAAAGGGAAAATAACCCTTTCTTCAGTATTGGTATACACATATTCCCTCAGTAGTTTTCCATTTATCAATTGAACATATGTATCTCCCACAAATATAAATTACACAAAGCAGTCTATGTCCCATCTTCTGTTGAGTCCACCAGGGGTTCTAGTTTTCAGTTTAAAGATGTCAAAAACATTCAGAAGTACCAGAACCAAAAAAGAATATGACATAAATACATTTATTAACTGTAATACAAAATATGTAGTGTATTTAATAACATGTAAAAAGTGTGAGATGCAATATGAAGGAAGTACAGCACGTCCATTAAAAAATAGAATGCGAGAACACATTTACCAAATCACCTCTAAAAGTGAAACAACCACAGTATCTAAACATTTCTTAGAATGCAATGGTGGGGATACAACATATCTGTGCATTCAGGGCATAGAAAGCATTCGTACATCAAGTAGAGGTGGTGATAAATTGAGAAGATTGTTGCAAACGGAGGTGAAGTGGATTTTTCATCTAGACACTAGAGAGCCCAATGGGTTAAATGTGAGGTGGGATGTAAATTGTTTTATTTAAGATACAAAATGACAGCTCCAAATAGAGATCGGGATCTATGGCTGTTACCTTTACTTCTTTCACGTGTATATGTGTACTTGTATTCTTGGCGCTGCATTAAAATTCACATAATTAGTGCTAGGAAGGAGTGTGGGTTAATATATAAAAGAGTAAACCTCTGAAATAGCTAGATACTTTGTTGCAAATTAAAATGAATAAATAAAAAATAAAAAGTAACAAAAAAGAAAACACTGTTTAAAGAAAGGAAAGAATATAACATTGAGGGTGTTGTTACAAATATATTGAAGTATGTAAACATGTAATGCAATGCCTTGAATGAATGAAATGAACTAAGTTGTAATTAAACTAAAATTCCACTAGAGAGAAAGACGAAAGGGTTAACTAGAGTAAGTAAATGAAAAACGTCAGGAGTGATGTAGAATGGGACTGCCTTTTAAAATGGTGATGGTAGTGAAATGTTTTATGTACCCATGAATACGTGTGGCAACAAACGAAATGCGTTGGGTGATATGTGTGTGGAATAAAGCCTTTTAACTGAAGAATACCCTTGTCCAGTGGATCCTTGGATAGTTTATGCCAAAGGTGGAAGTATTATGGAGTATTCTCCCCAGGCTACGGGTTCGGGGCATGGCACCCGGGCCACGAACAAGGAGGGGTGAGTGCCGTTGAAACTGTTTTTAATACTTATAGTTAATGCGGAGGGTTTGGGGCAAGGGCACCCGAACCACATTGCTCTCCTGGTGAGCATTGAATGGGAATGAAATTGAGTTGATTGTTAAAGAATTGTATAAATTGCACCAGGAAGAAAAACATTTTCTGAGCTAGGAGCACGTGTATTTTGTTTGTTATAAAAATCCAAAATGCCTTACGGCGATTAATAACAGATGGGGCAGATTTATTAAATTCACATGAATAATTCGAAGTTCCATCGAATTTCAAATAGATTTAAATTAGAATTTTCGTATATGCAAATTAGGCAAATTTCAACCATCGAATATTCGAATATTCAATTTAATTTTATTTGACTATTTGATGGACAAAGTACTTCCTCTTTAAATTTTTATTCGACCACGTAGTTCGCCAGATCAATTGGGTATCATTATTTTTGATTGAATAAAAAAAAAATTAATCTATTGCAGTAAAATCCTTCGAATTCGATATTTAAATTCGAAGGATTTTACTTTACATACTATTCATATGGTCAAATTTCAATTTTTTTTCAATTCGAAATTTGACCTTTGATAAATCTGCCCCATAGTATATCACCTTGTCTAATTGGAGGGAACACCTTCTCTAATATTTGTAGTTGCATATGTTTCACATTACTCTTACAGCAATGCATAAAATGTTTACCAATAGGGGTTTCTCTTTTAACATTTTCAATAGAGTAGATTTGCTCCCTCATTCGATCTTTTAATTTTCAATTAGTCCGTCCAACAGATTGAATTTTACATTTTGTAAATTGTATCAAATAAATCACAGACCTACTGTTACAATTGAAATGCCCTAAACACAACACATTGCAAATTATGCTACATGTCCTGCAAAAGCAGTACAGTGTCACAAATGCTCAAAGGTAGGTCGTTTGGCTAAAATCGTTGTTCTGCTAATCATGTTCATGAAGTCACTACTACAAATGTTACATGATTTAGGGGTTGATTTACTAATGGTCGAATAGGGTTGAAGTGAAAAATTTGAATAAAATTCTAATTTTGCCGTAATTTTGGGCTACTTTGGCTATTGAATATCCCAAAATTAGATTTGGATTGTTAAAATTTGAAAATTCTAATTTTGAAGTACTGGCCTTTAAAAATCCTTCAACTTTGACTATTCGCCAGCTTAAAGCTGTCAAATTGCCATTTAAGCCTATGGGGGACCTCACAGAACTTGTCCTGAAAAAGTTCTGAGAAATTGAAGGATTTTTCCTATTTATCAAATACAGCTGTTTTTTTGATCGAATACATCTGTTTTTTTTAAAACTACCATATTCGAGCAAAAAATTACCCTCCAAAAAAAGTTTATTGTCGAATTTCGAAGTATTTTCCACTTCGAAATTCGAACCTTAGTAAATCAGCCCCTAAGTGTGGATGAAGCAGGTACATTTATTCCAGACAAGTTCATATGCACTGTCAATGTCAATACTTCTGCTGACAAGGGACACTCAATTAACCTGATGCTTGATACAGGTTCAGCTGTTTCTATACTACCAAAGGATATTTTCTTGAAATACTTTGCAAACAATATGCTTGTTGCACCTGCCCGGAGACTGGTCAGTTACTTAAAGGATCCAATTCCTGGGCTTGGTTGCTTGCCAGTGACTGTACAATTTGAATCAAATACTGCAAAATGTGACTTTTACAGAGTGAATAAGGGTACTGCTATACTTGGAAGGAATCTCTTTGCACCATTAAACCTACAATTAGTTGATTTTCTCATTAATACAGCAACAGTGCCTGCCACACAGCCTGTGTCTAAAATTTCACCACAAAGCAACACTTCAATGGGCTGTGCAAAGAACTCTGTGCACAAAGTTAAGTTGAGACCAGATGTAAAGCCAGTATGCCAGAAATTGAGGCGATTGCCCTATTCTATAAGGGAGACTGTCTCACAGGAACTAAAGAAACTGTGATTGAAAAATCAGAATCCTCCGAATGGGTTTAACCAATTGTTATAACAAAGAAGAAAACTGAAGGTAGTCCAAATCCAAAACAGTTGTTTAGGATAATCATCCCTTGCCACACATAAAAGAAATATTTTCAAAACTTTGTGGAGCAAAATTCTTTTCCACCCTGGATCTTCAGACTGCTCATACTGCATTTATCACCCATGATGGTTTGTTTTGGTTCAAGCGTGTACCTTATGGACTGGCTTCAGTTGTTTTCAAAGACTGATGTCTTCTATTCTCCATGACATACCTGGTGTACAATGCTACTTGGATGATATCATTGTCTACACTCCAACTATGGATCTTCATGATAAGTACCTAGAAAAATTCTGAAATGCATTGATTCTAGTGATGGGTAAATTTATTCGCCAGCGGCGAATTTGCGGTGCATTCCTGCGATTCACGCTGGAGAATAAATTTGCGTAACGCCAGCGAAAATTCGCCTGACGAAAATATGCTGAAAAAAATGAGTCGCGCATAGTTTTTTGACATGACGCGACGAAAACAAAGCGACGAGCCGCGACTCGTTTCCCGAATTTTTCCGCCAATTGAGAATTTCGCTGGAAATTCGCTAATTTTTCGGCGAAGCAAAATGGGGTAGATTCGCCCATCACTAATTGATTCTGCAGGACTGAAACTGAACCTGTCCAATTGCCACTCCAGACAAACTCAGCTGTCATTTATGGGCCATATAATATCACAAGAGGGATTACTGCCAGACCCTGACCATGTCATCACTGTTACACAAGCACCTACTCCATTTTATTTCCAGACCTTGTTCTTAGGTCTTACTTCATGGTATTCTAAGTTTATTCTCAACTATGCTTCAGTTGTGGAGCCACTTAGAGCACTACTACGTGGAACTTCAAGTCTGGTTTGGTCAGAGTTGGCTCAACATAGCTTTGAAATAGTGAAACAGTTAATTGTGACCAGTACAGCACTAGCTCTTTGATCCTGCACTACCCACTATGGCTACTACAGATGCTTCAGACTATGGTGTTGGTGCAGTTCTCACACAGATCCATGCTGATCATGCAGAGAAAACTGTTGCATTTGCATCCAGAACACTTACAGAGACAGATCGTAAGTATTCAGCTGTTGAAAAGAAGCTCTAGTTTGTGTTTGGGCAACAGAAAAAATTAAAACCTACCTATGGGGTAGAGAATTTACCTTATGCATGGATCATAGCCCTTTAACTACACTTAACTTTTACAAAAAAGGGACTAGAAAGAGCTTTAATGCGTATAGCTACATGGCCAGCAAGGCTACTGAATTTCAATTACAAAATGCAATACAAGCCAGGTTTGGAAAATGTTACTGCTGATTGTTTGTCACATATTCCTTTACTTGCAGCTTCTGATACACTGGATGAGGACATAGAAGTTGTTGCACTGACTGATTTACTATCATCTGCTGTTACAGCTGCTTATTTTAAGCAAGCTTGCCTCACATGTCCAATCCAAGTAAAACTACAGGACATCTTACAAAGCAAATGGCCAAATGCTGAGAAGAAACTCAGTCCTGATCTTCAACCTTACTACAGGATTAGACATGAACTGTCCTTAGTAGATGGCTATGTTGTCCATGGAGCTCACCATTTACTGGTACCAGAGACCTTGCAAGAGAAGCTCTTACAACTTGCAGAATTATCAAGGAATTGTACGTATAAAAACGTACAGAACTATACTGGTGGCCAGCAATGGATGCTGATGTGGTAGCTGTCATTCATTCTTGTGTTACTTGTCAGAATCATGACAAAACAGATAACACACATACACCACCGCTTCGGCCAGTACCATTCCCTGATGCAGCATAGGAAAAACTTGCTTATATTGTGGGTCCTTTTGCAGATGCTCCTATAACTCTGATAGACTATTACAGTAAATGGCGAGAAATTGCATTTGTTTCCCATATAACATCAGCTACAGTAATAACAGTAATAACATTTCTGTCTAAAGTCTTCAGCAGAGAAGGTAAAGTAATCCAAAATAATGGACCGCCTGGGATGGTCCGTTGCTAGTGATTAACGTCAGTGATGGTGGTCTCTTAGATCACTTCCAGTCCAATCTTGGGGTGCCAAGTAATGTCGAGGTCAAAAGTGAGCCGGGACAGACGTCGACTGCAGGGAGACAAGAATCGCAATTGCGAGAGAGCAGAGACGAGACACAATTGTATCTTGTTGGTTCTGTTCTACCATATTGGTGGACAGTCCGTTTATTTATAGGTCGAGTACATAAATAATTAGTAAATGATTACAGAAAAAGGGGGGTAGGGAGTTATTCCTACCCCAACCAATCAGAAAAGAGTGGTGTTTATGAAGCATGAGTAACCGTTTACCTAGTCCTTGAGTACATAGAGGGTCTCTTATCCAAGGTTTAGCAAACAGTGTATGAGGTTCAGCAAACAATGTATGTTTACAGATGTACTTTCTGGTACTTTCCTGTGTCATCCTGACATATGATTATGACAAAGAGATATTGCAGCTTAAAGTGATATGTGAATCTTATATTATATATAATATAGTAATGTGATCTAAAGACTACCTTAACAGTCTCAACTGAATTTGAAAGAGAGAGAGCAGAATATAGTTCATAGAAAATCTTCAGTGTATTACCCACAAACAAAATTGAGACATCGAGTGATTCAACCAAAGTTTGAAAGAAGCACTACACAGAGCAATGTGCCATACAACAACCCGCATCTCCAGCTGAATTATTACATGGCAGACAGATGCGCACTAAGTTACATGTTGCAGACATCAAACTTCCACCAAATACTGTTCCTACAAAATCATCTACTGCTGACATTGTCAAATGACAACAAGTCAAATGCAAGGCTCATACTGACAAAAAACATGGTGCAAGTGCACTTTCAGCCTGGATCTAGTCAGAATTAAGAAACCAGGAATACTGAAACAAAGACAAGCTAAATTTACTTGAAGAGAGATGCCAGCGAGGACCATACACAGAACTGTCTGATGGATGCATATGGAATGCAAGTCGTCTTGCTCCTGTTAGATATGACTTTGGAGAGGCTCCATTTGATGAAAGACATTTTGCTACTCCTGATGTCAACTGCAATAGGCCTTAAGAAAGTGAACCTATAATGTGTACTGAGAGAATCAGAAAACTTTCTGCATGGACCAAGGACTTTGTGATGTGAAGAATGTATAATATTGATTTAAGATACATACTGTTTATTATATTTGTCCAAATGCTTTCCTTCTATAGGGGGAATGTGGTGTTTATACAAATGGACTGTAGATGTCACTGTTCTCAAGACTTATACTGTGCATACTTACTATACTGTTTAGAGCATTAGAGTTGAGGTTACTGTTGTGTAATGGCTGCATGAGCCTGCTAATAAAGCACTGTTATACTCTACTAATTCTGGGCTATCAAAACACAACAAAAGGGTTTAGCCCCATGTGCTCAGGGTCTGTCCTGTGACCTTGCCTCACAGGTCCAGGCATGCCAGTGGAAAGTTAGATAAGAGCGATTTAGTGATAGTGAGCATTGTAATAGTCACTCTATGAGTGAGAGTAAGTAGAGGGTAGCTAGTGAGCAGCATCCACTCCAACGAGGAGAAGTAGTGGGATTAGGATCCTGTGGTGTGTACACCAATAGCTCAGTGACTCAGTGGGTGAGGACCAGTCAAGGTTCCATGAACCAAGACCCCCAGCTGACTATCCCTAGGCAGGAAGCTTCACACTCTGGGAGCAAATTGCCCTAAGAGGTGTTCATCCTAACTGTGCTATTTCAACAAATGGGAAGAATTCTGTTACTGTTATCCTATAGTCATCTAAGTGCCTGTGAATTGATCCATTGTGACTGTCCTTTGTGAATAAAGTTATTTTGCTGCAAGAATCCCCTTTCTGTTTGGATCCTTTGCTGCACTGATCTACACCAGGTACCAGAAGTTCCCAGGGAGGGGTATTACAGTTCAGCCTGTCCTCACCTTATGTGGAGGAACCCAATGTTAAAATATATCTGCTCTCACATATAGCAGAGGCACCAGTCTCCTGTAGCAACACACACAACTAGATCCGTGCTAGATCTCATGCAGTAGCAGAAGAGGGCTATAAATATATGTAAACAAAATCTTTTTTTTTTGTAGAAAAGGTTCCATAACAGATAAAACATTTTTAAAAAAAGTGAGAATATTCCTGCAAGCATTTTTCACTGAGGATAAAATACTCAAATGGTTTAATGACTTGTTAAAATAAATAAATACAATTTATATAGACAGAACCCATTGACTCATATTGAACCTTGCCAGCTTATATTTACCTTTTTTTTTGGTGAGCTTTCTTGGTTTATTTCTTTAACTATTCAAGGGTCACATTTTTTTCTGTGTTTTTTTTGAACCGTGAAAAAAACTCAAGCTCGACTTTTGATAAATCACCCCCCTAGTGGTTATAGTATTCACAACTAGAATTAATTGCATGCTATGAACATTATGATATAATTGGTATCACTGAGACCTGGTGGAATGAAACATGTGACTGGACTGTGA
>CM044439.1:109473857-109491920 GCA_024363595.1 Xenopus borealis
CCAATTTAAATATGTAACTATGTAAACTGGTGGGGAAAGCTGTCAGGGCAACTAGGACGGGAATAGGTTTAGTCATAGCTCATCCTAGGGATGAGAGACAGAGAGGGAACAGCGAGTAAGGGCAACCTGTGCCCCATCCAAGAATCCAATTTAACTATGTAACTACTGTATGTAACTATGTAACATCATCAATTCACACTCAAAGTCCTTGTGAACAACATACATTATTAGTGCTGCATTTGTCAGTGTTATTTGTCAGTCTGTATGTGCAGAATGGTCGTGCAGCAGTGCAGAAATGTTATGAGAGTGCTTTTCAATAAAATGTAAAAAAAGTTTCAGAAAAAATATTATGGGGAGTATTACCCAGTTGCTGTAGTCCTCGTGGATTTGCGATATGCTCTGGATTGTTGGAGATCACCAATTTATAGTAGCATTATTCATTTGGTGCAAATCCTGTATTAATGACCAGTGATGCATGAATAAACTCGCCAATCACAAATTTGCTATGAATTTCCAGGTTTCATCACCAGAGAATGAATAAGTGAAACTGCAGCAAAAATTCACTAGCGAAAAATCTGCCGTATCAACAAAAATTATGGACGCGTGTCAGAATAGTTGCATAAAAACTGCCATGCATCAAAATTATTTGAACGCCAGTTGACTTTGTCAACCCAATTTAAATATGTAACTATGTAAACTGGTGGGGAAAGCTGTCAGGGCAACTAGGACGGCAATAGGTTTTGTCATAGCTCATCCTAGGGACGAGAGACAGAGAGGGAACAGCTAGTAAGGGCAACCTGTGCCCCATCCAAGAATGAGAAGGTTTAGAACCTCAGTGAGTAATCCACAAGATAGGTCCCAAGTGGAAAGTTTAGGGTATGGGAAGGCAGGCAGCATCTGGCAAAGCTGGTCGCATTAGGTTAAGCCCTTTAAAGAGGGATGCGAGAGTCCCCCTGAGTAACATCACTGTAGGTTGAAAATGTTAGGGTGAACAAACAAAAGGAACGGTAGTGTGTATAAATTTTTGGGACAAACTGTACTTCTTCAAGTGTACATTTCATTTTGGATTATGTTGACCTACTGTGGATATTGCTGTTTTTTTACCTGTATAAAGAATGTGACCTGCCTAAATGTGGATGCTTCTACAAAAGTTAAATAAATATTATGTGTGCAACTCCTGCACACTGTGTTCCTTGGTCAGATAGACAAGTTTTATTTATGTGGGCACAATGCATCTCAGTACTTACAGGCTGTGAATTCTGCCGAAGTGGATGTGGATAGATTAGCATTTTTACTATTATATTTTACTTTCTTTTCAGGACTTCTTATATTCCTCTTACATTCAAACTGCTGACTGGTTGGTAGTATAAACAAAGTCATAGAAGCCTAGAAAGAACTTTAATAAAAAAATAAACAATAAGAAAATCACTAACTGCACTATACTAAAACTGCTCTTCAAGGTGAACTGACAGTTTAATAAGACCTTGCTTTACAGTGAGCAAATAATGATTGGTAGGCAATAGAATTGTGCAATTTGATTCCGAGCTCTACTGTATAAAAAGGGATGAACAAACTGCTCTGGAGAATATTTCTCTTTGGCGATAATTTGTCTTTCACTTTTATTTCTTTATTTCAATTTGCATGCACATACTGAAACTGGAGATTTATTTTCTACATACTGTAAAAAGGCATTAAAACTAAGAAGGAAATAGATATCTGGAAAAGAATACACAAGGTTTCATAATAGGCAGTTTTGATTTCTCAGCTTGTAGAACTTGATATCTGAAACAAAATAAAAGTTTATTAGTGTCCAAGACAAGGCTATTATCAAGGATGTTCTCATTGCATTTACATCATAAAAATAAGTACACAGGTAAAATGTACTACAATGGGTTGAACTGAAATAATTACAGTGCCTTATTAATGTATGCAGTCCCTTTTTTCCTTACTGAAACAAATCCTACACTCAAATGTTTTTTCCGGAAATTATGAGCAAATTTTTTCACCATAAAAATTTTGCCCCACTGAAACTCGAAAGTTGTTTTTAAATTCCAGACTGTTATTGTTAATACATATATGTATAAAATTATATGAGAAACTGTGTTAAATACAAGAGGTCCTCTGCACTCAACCCACCATCAATAGTGATGGGCGAAACGGGCGTGTTTCGCTTCGCCGAAAAATTTGCGAATTTCCTGAGAAATTCGCTAATTTTTCGCCGATTTGCGAAACGAGTCGCGCGTCGTTTTTTGCACGCGTCGTTTTTGACGCGCGTCGCGTCGATTCCGACGTGTCGCGACGATTCCGACACGTCGCAACGTTTTCGGCGCGTCGCTTCAAAAATGACGCGCGACTCGTTTTTGCGCGGCGAATTTTTGTTGCCGAATTTTTTTGCCCGTTTCGCGAATTTATTCGCCAGCGGCGAATCGCGGGAATTCGCCGCGAATTCGCCCCTGGCGAATAAATTCGCCCATGACTAACCATCAATACATTTAAGACATTGAGACATTTTGTACATACAGCTACTAAAAAAATGCCCTATATTGCAATATATTTAAGCTGGCCAACTATGTCAAAGTCATCCCATAGCTGGCCAGTCCTATGCTCAATTTTCATCTGATTCATTAAGATATCTATAAGGACCTCTTGTATTTGCCTATATGTATTTTGTGGTCACAGCTTAATTGCACCCCCGCCTAATGGTTTTAAAAATTAGTGGTGAGCACAAATTTTTCTTCTTTGTTATAGTTATACTGGAGCAGTGACCAGCTCCTTGTTGTAGCCCCCACCCTTCCCAGCTATAGTCAGGTGATACCACTGGTGTCTAATAAAAGAGCAACCAAGATTGGGAGTTTTACTTTGAAAGCAGCAAGTAAGTTGCAGGTAAAACCTAGTCTTTTTGTAAAACGTATAATAAAGCAATAGAATTCTTAATGAATTTGAGGAAGTGTGTGAGACACAAATTACATTTTCTCACCATGACTTGTTAGAGGACACAGGAACAAAATAACAAATGTGTCGTTGGCTTCTATGGCTGCTATGGGTTACCAGATGTTGACAAACTTAAGATTTTTTATTAAATTACCCACAAAGGTCTTATAAATGTGTTTGCATCTAACTAACCATGGGGTCCATTAGGGGGTTTCTTCCTCAGAAGTCAGCCACAGCTGTGTGCAGTAGTGATGGAAAAAAAACCTCAACCAGCATCCGACCCGAACTTGCACAACCAACGCCCACCCACACCTGGCTTACCTACTTTTATAGACCTGAGGGAGCGGGTAGGTGAGCTGAATTTATGTCAGTATCCCTTTAAGTAGCAGGAAGTAGTTGTTCTTACCTGCCCTCTCTCTGTACAGTTGGGGGGGGGGCAAGGGGGCAATTGCAGAACAGCAGGAGAAAATTCCATCCCTCCCTTTCATCAGCAGGAACTAATAGGGCGATTCAAAAACACTGCAAGCTTTCTAATGTTTTACCCATGCAGCTCTTAAGTTTCTGGCTCACTTCTGCTGCCTGCACTTCTTTGCCCTCTACAGGTAGAACTTTGTAGTGTGGGTCCTGCAAAATTACTTCATGCGCTGTCTTCACAACTGGGGGCTCTCTTTATCTGAGG
The DNA here is from genome assembly GCA_024363595.1 of Xenopus borealis. NCBI lineage: Eukaryota > Metazoa > Chordata > Amphibia > Anura > Pipidae > Xenopus > Xenopus borealis. Next base: position 109,477,468 of record CM044439.1, read on the forward strand.
CGGAATAAGTCCAATCAGCCTAGACTGGCCCTGCGCACAGGGGATCACACACTGCGGCCCATTTACACTGCACAGGCAGCAGCCCAACTGGCATTTGCGCGTATTCATGCATGGTCAGTCCGGGCCTGATCTGGACTGGAACCAAGTGAAAGGTTTATTTCTGACAGATAGGATGGGAATATAAAGGCAAGCAATTAAAACTTCAAATATAAAAATAATGCAGCCATATTGTCTAAGAATATGAAAATCTACAGCATATTTCCAGTTATTCAACTTTAATATCATATTGGTTATTAAATGGTGTAAAGAAATACATAGTCAAAAGATTTTCATCTCTATCTATCAATGGGCACAAGTGTTGGAGCCCTAAGGGGTTCCATATTGCAACTCTAGAGCCTTTTTTCCTCTTTTTATATGTTATATGTTTCAAATAATTTGTCACAGACATGGTACTCCCAACTGCACGTGACTTCAAGTGTAGTTGTCAGGGGTCACTCACTCAGTCTTTCACCAACCTTGCGCACAGGTTAGACTAGCATAACAGCACCCCAAACACCAACCAACACCCACAAACACACACAACTTGCTGCCACCACTCTCAACTTCACACTGGTGTTGAGAGAAACCATTAGTAGTGGAGGGGTTAATTCAAACACACACTTCCTACCAGCACTCAAATGGTTAACTAGAATAAAGCCAGACTAGCATTTCCATTCAGCATGCAGAGGGTTAAGGCTCACAGTTACTCTCTTTCAGGCTAGGTTCTTTTAGAGCACCAAAGACAATCTTATTAAATTATATATATATATATATATATATATATTTAATATTATAAAAGGTATAACAGTGCAGTTAACAAAATTGTATTACAAAAAGAGACATACAATCAATAATACAAACAGTCCTGGAGGCAAGGGGAAACAAAAGGGATAACTTCCAATCGCAAGTAAATCCAAAATCTTAGTCAGAAGAGCTGACTATTTATCAGTGATTTCAGGGCATCAGGTAACTGCACACTCCCCCCTCCCTCAGGAATGGTGTGGCCTAGCAGGACACAGGCTGAGTTTTATGACCTCCTGTGAGAAGCAGCTGGACCAAGAATACAATGATAATAACTCCCTATAGGAACATAGGAGAGATATGACAATATATTCATTGGTTATGAATTCTCTCCTGGATTCCATAGATAGTAAACATCAATACTGTGTGACCTGCCCCTGCCCCGATATTTACATCTGATAAACAGAGTACCAAACCTAGTCATGTTTGGACTCATCTGAAAGCCAATATTACTTTGAACCCATCACCAGTTTTTAACGCTGTTGGTACAACAGGTCTGGGTTCTGTGAGGATGAATATGTTTTTGGTTGTGTTATTTGTGACCTTCCCTTCACCTGTGAGAAGCCTTTGTGTGAACTTTAAGTTCTCCCTTCCTTGGACTTTCCCCCCTTTTATCTTATGACTCTTATCAGCCAGGGCTTGGAGAAGGCATAATAGTTTGTGACCCTGCTACACATGGATTACTCCAGACCTTAGTGAATAGAGACCTGCTATTTGTCTGATTTAGCTAAGACATGCTTCTTCATGATACCTTGGCCTGTTTTATTAGCTATTACAGGCCTGTATCATGACATAATTCATTCATTAAAGTATGTTTATTTATGTAAAATTCAACCTAAAACACATCACTGTTCCCTGTGCTAATATAAGACGTAGCTCTCAGAACCTATAACGTGCACTGGTAAAAGCTGAACTGTCCCTTTAAACCCTTGAATTTTCATGCCATTGCGCACTGACGTAATCACGCCCATCTGTATTAAAACAAAATTATTGCACGTTTCACTAGCAATTAGTATGGCTGGGAAACAAAGGTAACTGAAACCAGTGTTCCATGCATTCAGTTTTTTTTTCATACTCTGGGTCAAAAATAACTTGCTATACCTGTAAATTGCTGCAGAATATATTAGTGCTATATTAATCAATCAATCAGTCAATCAGGGTATATGATTTGTACTTAGTGATGGGTGAATTTATTCGCCAGGGGCGAATTCCCGCGATTCGCCGCTCGCGAATAAATTCGCAAATCACCAGTGAAATTTCGCTTGGTGAAAATTCGCCGGAAAAACGAGTCGTGCTGCGTTTTTGACGCGATGCAACGACGGGACGAGCACCAAAAGCGACGCGCGTCGAAAACGATGCGATGCGCCAAAGTTGACGCGATGCGTGTCAAAAGCGTCCCGCGACTCGTTTCGCTAATTTTTCTCCGATTCGGCGAAGCGAATCTCGGGAGATTCGCCCATCACTATTTGTACTTGCATAATGCTTCTATTATTGTACATTTGCATATATACAGCAAGAATGTGTGACATCTAGAGAATACCACCTGGAAGAGAAACCTCCTTAATCTTTCCTGATCCTTCTATTCAGGTAACACTGGTGCAGCAACGCCTTTTGACTAAGTCTATTCAGGATAATGTAGGTTCAAACTGTAGTATTAATATCTATATCTATTGTCTAAGAGATTGGCAAAGTTTTCCCATGGACCATTAACTGTCATTGATTGTCTCCAACAAATAAGCTTGTTCTTTCTTCTTGCACATAGTGTTCACAAATATAAATAACAAGTAATTTCTGCTTAGATGCAGAACTGAGTACAAACTTTTTTAAGGTTCATTTATATATTTGTATGATGGTTTATGGTTGTGCTTAATTAGGGACATTGTTATATATATTATATAAATAAAAATAACGTGCAGTATTTAGTACAAAAAAAAACAATTACTTGTGCACAATAATGAACACGACCATAATGCAATGTCATCCTTTTCAGGCACAAAACTCACCCTGGGTGGTGATATTGGTAGAGGTGGGTAAAATAGTAATAGCTGCAAAGACCTTTTACATAATTGGTCTCAAAATATATACCTATGATGATTCCACTATAAAATATACCAACATACAGTAAAGATAAAATATGACAACTTTAATTTCAGAAAAGAAAAATGGACCGCATGAACTGGACCAAAAAGGTACTGAGCTTGAAAAAACACAAGTTTCCAGAAAGAGTGCTACTGTATGTATAAAACTAACAAAGCTAGACAGACTCAACAGTACTATCCTGAGCCATTTGCAAGGGTATTAATACAAGTACTCCTGTTGGACTGGTATATATGATATAAATCATATCAAAGACATTCAGGAAGGCCTAATGTGCTTATTCCTAGACTCATTTCACTAAATTCCCCTTTGTTGGTACAAAAACAAATCAAATTATTAATCTGCAAAAGGGCCAAACCCAGAGATGGAGGACACTACTAGCAAGTAGAATGGAAGAGGAAGTGGTGAATGTCTGGTTAGTACTATATTGCAGTACATAGTTAAATTGGGTTGAAAAAAAACAAAGTCCATTAAGTTCAACCCCTCCAAATTAAAACCAAGTATACACACACAACCCCCACTCTTTCACACATACCATATCTGCCCATAGCTATACTAACTGTAGAGTTTAGTATCAAAATAGCCTTTTATATTATGTCTGTCCAGAAAATCATGCAAGCCCATTTTAAAACCATCACAACATCACCCAGCAGTGCATTCGACAATCTCACTGTCCTCACTGTGAAGAACCACCTACGCTGCTTCAAATGAAAGTCCTTTTCTTCTAGGCTAAAGGGGTGGCCTCTGGTTTGGTGATCCTCTTTATGGGTAAAAAGGTCCCCTGATATCTGTCTATAATGTCCTCTAATGTACTTGTAAAGTGTAATCATGTCCCCTCGAAAGCGCCTTTTTTAAGTTGTCCATTCCCCTAACCAGTTTAGTTGCACATCCCTGCACTCTCTCCAGCTTATTTACATCTCTCCTAAGGACAGGAGTCCAAAACTGCACTGCATACTCCAGATGAGGTCTTACTAGGGATCTGTAACGAGGTATAATTATGTTTTCATCCCTTGAGTTTATGCTCTTTTTTTATGCAGGACAGAACCCTATTTGCTTTATTAGCTACAGAATGACACTGCTCAGAATTAGATAACTTGTTATCTATAAAACCCCCAAAATCCTTCTCACTTAAGGAAACTCCCAACACACTGCTATTTAGTGTATAACTTGCATTTATATTATTTTTTACAAAGTGCATAACCTTGCATTTTAGCTTGCTGGATAGCTTTTTTGCATGATTTATTGGCCTCCTTGTACCTTATAAATGATTTGGCTGTCCCAGCTAACGTGAACAAGCCTTTTTTGCTTGTTCTCATCAACCAGCTGACCCCCCTCTGATAATAAAAGTCCTACCCCATCCTGTTTAATTTTTTTACTATTAATATATTTAAAAAATAATTTTGGATTCTTTTTACTGCTTACTGCTATTTTTTTGCTATACCCTTTTCCATATTGATTTTAGCTTGCTGGATAGCTTTTTTGCATGATTTATTGGCCTACTTGTACTTTATAAATGATTTGGCTGTCCCAGCTAACGTGAAAGCCTTAAAGGACCAGTAACATCAAAAAATTAAATTGTTTTAAAGTAATAAAAATATAATGCAGTGTTGCCTTGCACTGGTAAAACTGCTGTGTTTGCTTCAGAAACTTATATAAATAAGCTGTTATGTAGCCATGGGGGCAGCCATTCAAAGAACAAAAGGCTCAAGTTACACAGAAGATAGCAGATAAGCTTTGTAGAACATAATGTTATCTGTTATCCATTGCTTATCCTGTGCCCTGTAGCCGTATTTCAATCTCCACCATTGCTACACAGCAGCTTATTTATATGAACTATATTAGTGTTTCTGAAGCAAACTCGTCAGTTTTAACAGCGCAGTTTTACTTTAAAACACTTTCATTTTTTGGTGTTACTGTTCCTTTAAAAGCACGTCTTTTCTTACCCACCTAAACACCAACACTTCTATTGAAACACAAAGGTTTTCTTTACAACGACGTTCCTTACTTACAAGCGGAATATACGGACATGCATATTTATTAAGCAGCATTTTAAAGATTTCCCATTTTTGTTCAGTGTTTAACCCTGTAAAAAGCATTTCCCACTTAATATGTTGCAGAGATGCCCTTATACTTATAAAGTTTGCACGCCTGAAATTCAGTGTTTTAGTTACTCCCTTATAGAGTTGCCTCTGCAACAGAATCTCAAAGGAGACCATGTTATGATCACTATTCCCTAAATGCTCATCCACACAAATTCTAGAGATAAGATCAGTATTATTAGTTATAACAAGATCCAAAAGAGAGTTATTCCAAGTAGGTTCTTTCTGGGATAAAAAGTTGTCATTTAGCATATGTACAAACCTACTAGCTTTGCCTGTCTTGGCAACCCCATTTCCCCAGTCAATGTCCGGATAATTGAAGTCACCCATAATAATAACTTGACCTTGTTGTGAAGCCGCTTCTATTTGTAAAAGTAGCTGGGCTTCATACTCGTCACTTATATGAGGTGGTTTATAGCATACACCAATGAAAATTTTCCTTGTAGCCTTATGCCCAGTGGAAATCTCTACTCAGAAGGATTCCACACCCTTACCAGTGCCAGCAATGGTTATTTCTTTAGTGCATGGCTTTAATTCAGGCTTTACCTACACACACACTCCCTCTGTCCCTCCTAAAAAGGGTGTAACCATTTAAATTCACAGCCCAGTCATATGTTTCATCCCACCAGGTCTCAGTGATACCAATTATATAGAACGATAGGTCTTACATAAGTGTTTTAAGTATAGTTTTTGAGAAAGGAAGGTATTAACAGAGTTTGGCATTTTGGTATTAACATAATTAGAGAGGGAAAAGAATAGTCAACATTTACTCTTAGGCAGAGTGTTGTTGAGCATGGTTAACGAGTTTGCCCTTAGAAATAAGCATACCGTATAGGGGATTAGGATCAGGTAGGATGAAAAGACTATCAGGTCTGTTTTTCACTTATTGAAGCATTGGTGGGTGACATAAGAGCCCATTTATTATGACCCCAGATGCAAGTGCAACAGCACTAAGGGTCAGACTTAAGTAGATTGAGGAAGGACACTAACAAAGTAATAATAATTTGTTCTCCAGCACTCAAATGGGGCATTACTGAATCAGAGAGGGACCATAGAAGGGTAACTAAGCTGGTAAAAGGTATGGAAAATCTCAGCTATGAGGAAAGACTGGTCATGCTACTTAAAGGGGGGCATATGGTAATTATGTATACATATACTGTTTAAAGAGATCATAAAATAACCTCTCCCATGCTTTATTTAGGAGTAGGTTCTTCCAGCCAACAAGAGAGCCCTAATTCCTACTAGAGCAAAGGAGGTTCCATCTAAATATTTGGAAGGTAATTTTTACAGCGAGAACTGTGACGATGTGGAATTCTCTCCAGTCGCATTCACTTATACCTTAGCTTTAGAATGGGTTTGGATGGTTTTTGAGGCAAGAGAGGGAATACAGGGTATTGGAAAATGGCTCATAGTATATTCAGAGACTAGTCCAATTGACATATTGGAGTCAAAAAGGAATTTTTTCCCCTCTGAGGCAAAAGGAAGAAGTTTCAAATGTTCTGTTTTTTACTTCATCTGGATCAACTAGCAGTTAGGCAGGTTATAAATAGACTTGAAAGGTTGAACTTGATGGGCAGTTGTCTTTATCAACCTAACTTACTATGCTACTATGTGACTAAGGACTGGACATTAAAAGAATGAGGAAGCTAACTAGCAAACTAATAATAATTTAATCTTAAAACTATAAGAAAAGCTTGTTTTAAAAAATGCCAAAAATGATTTAGCATTAACTACAGTTTATTGGATTTTTATAAGAGCAACATTTCCCCTTTAAAAGGCACTTTGGGCATACCAAGTCAGAACCAAATGATTGGAAATGTATGCTTACAGTAGCAAAATTATTATGCACTAGACATTTTATGTTAGAGATGAAAAGCTGCATTTTGAATTACGTTTAGAATATTATCCTTAGTGATGGGCGAATCTACCCAGTTTCGCTTCGCTGTAAAATTTGAGAATTTCCAGAAAAATTCTTGAAACGATTTGTGGCACGTTTTTGACGTGCGTTGCGTCATTTTCGTCGTGTCGTTTTCGACATGCATTGCGTCAAAAAAGACGCGCGACTTGTTTTTTTCGGCAAATTTTCGCCAGGTGAAGTTTTCGCCAGATTTATTAGGCAAGCGGCGAATCGCGGGAATTCGCTGCGAATTTACCCCTGGCTAATAAATTCGCCCATCACTAATTATCCTCTTTTCAGAGATGCACAGTATTTATCTAAACAATGTCTTTATAACTTGTTCCTTCGGGGTAGAACTATTGTTTGTTGGATTTAGCATATATTGTGATGTACTTGCATGCTACTCATTCAAGAACAGTTCAGCATGCAATTTATCTACGGTAACCATGGAATTAATTCTACATAACAAAGGTACAGTAACTTTAAACAGTCACCACAGTTCAGGAAGCTGATTTAACAAAACTATTCAATTCAGTATCATATACTATATTTTCTCAAATTGCTAAAGACATTTTACCCTTTTGATTTTATAATAGTCTGATTTAATTTATTTTTTTTGCATTTTGTGAAACTAACTAAAATGAATATGACAGTGCAAGTGTGTGGTATGAATGGGACTGTTCTATTGCTTGTTCATCCACTGATGTTTAAAGCAATCTTTAGTTTAGTAGTTTTTGTTACACTTATAAAGCCTGGGATTTATGAAGAAATTAGAGGGGGGGGAGAAGCATGTTGTTTCTGAATTTGCCTTTAAATAGCATCATACAACGATACAAACTGAACAACTTTTACAAACCAAAAATCTAAATTAAATTACTCACTGTGAAATTTTGCTCCTTTTATTTGTTACCTGTGTAGAACTTTTCTGCAGTGTGATCAGTGAGGTCAGATTACCTTATTATTACAGAAACACAGGTGACCTCTTACAAAATGCTCTAATAGTGCCCCACCCCATTTTCTTTAACCCACACCTTTGAACAAAAGGAGAAGCCAACAGGTAGTTGACAAAGCATCAGTCCTATTGTGTGATATCCACCTGCTGAGTAGTACTTTGATTTGTATTAGACTCATTTGGAAATAGATCACTACAGGAATCCAGACACTGTCAAGATGAAGAAAAAACACAAATATGCAACATGTTCAATTTTATTCTTAATGTGGACTGTATGTGTAGAGTTACAAGGTAAGTAAAAACAATACATCATTGTATAATATTGTCTGACATTGTAAATGTTGTCCGTAATGTTGTGAAATGATAAACAAAATCACCTAAACATTCTATGATGGTTATTATAAAAGTCACAGAACTCTTAGGTGATATCAAAAATCATTATATTTTTTTGCAGCTGGTTAATTATCTTTATAATACACAAGTATTAAAATATATATGAATAGTAAAGTGAATACATTAATCAGATTCTTCTGAAAAAATATTTTTTTCTTTTCATTTTATTGTTTAAAATTGCCCTCTGATTTTTATTATAGCCATATTTTGGTACTATGAACTGTACATGTATGGAATCCATTATCTGGAAAACCATTATCCAGACAGCTCCAAATTATGGAGATTTCTTCAGCCATAGACTTCATTTTATCCAAATAATCCAATTTCTTTTAATATTAATTAATTATTTATTTTTTCTCTGTAATAAAACCAAACACAAACTAAGATATAATTAATCCTTATTGGAAGCAAAACCAGTCTATTAGATATATTTCATATTTACATGATTTTCCAGAAGACTTAAAGGGCACCTATGTGCCGAAAAAATTTCCCCAAACCGAAGGTGCGGGTTGATAGAGAGGGGTTCTAGTAGTTTTAAAAAAAAATTGCCCCCTGCAGGTGCTGGCTTACTCGCACTGGGAGGGAGCTCCCGATGCGAGCTGCCATGACAGTGCATGCGCAGTATGCGCATGTGATGTCATGCGCATAAGTCGAATGAAAAGCTGCCACAATTTCGGGCAGCTTTTCATACTGAGCATGCGCTTTCTAAAACATGGGGGCTCGCAACGGGAGGTTCCTCCCGGTGCGAGTAAGCCAGCGCCTGCTGGGGGAATTTTTTTTTTAAACTACTAGAACCCCAAACCGGAATGCGGGCTCTATCAACCCGCACCTTCGGTTTGGGGAAATTTTTTTGGCCCATAGGTGCCCTTTAAGGTAAGAAGATTCATATTACAGAAAGATCTGTTATCCAGAAAACCCAAGGTCCCGACCATTCTGAATAATAGGTCCAATTCCTATATGAGCTTAATTTTCTATATTCCTTTTTGTGTGAGCTGTTTTTATAGCACTTTTTTTTAGCAGAGCAATGTTTTTAAGTTATATTACTTAGACTACAGTTTGAGCATCCAGGAAATGTAAGGTTTTATTTTTATTGACACTACAGAAATGTATGAATTGTGTTTCTAGAGAATGGACTAAGGAGTAAAAAAGAGACATGTACTGTAGTTTGGAAATTTAAATTCAGTGCTTTTAAGTCAGGTCCTCTTGGATTCTGTTAATTCCAACTAGAAATACAAGTCTGCAACAAACAGTAATGGGGCAGATTTATCAAAGGTCAAATATTAGAGTTCTTTGAACTCAAATTACCTCAAAATTCAAATAGTTTCTTAACAAAAAATTTTAATATCTAAAACACCAACAAATATTTCCAACCCGAAAACTTGAATCGAATTCAACTAAACTTGAATTCAAGCAATGTAATCACCACCATTAAGTACAGTAGCTTCAAACCATATACCCCTTGCATGAGTGGTCCCTTTGTTATATGACATTTCAACTTGTCAATTTTGTCTTGAAGGACACGAATATAGACATTCATTTGTGGTTAGATGCCACTGAAGTAAAACAGTATAAAGTGCTCCATTCAACAGTGGTGGGGATCGCCAAATTCATTGGTTTGTTGCATTCTTGTTTTTCATGTAACATGCTATCTGTCTGCTGTTGCTACTGGCCCTTGCTACTAGGCAGTGGGTTCAGTGATAGACTGAAAGACTAATAGGTGAGAAACTGAACAGATAGATAAGTAATTCTCCCACAGTTCAAGGGCAACTAAGTCTACCAAGAATTTGTCATTAAAGGGCAAGTAAAGTGTAAAATAGAATAAGGCTAGAAATGGTGTATTTTGTATACTTAACATAAACATGAAGTTACTGCACCACAAGCCTAATCAAAGAAATGATTTATGCTTTCAAAGTTGGCCACAGGGGGCTGTCATCTTGTAACTTTGTTAGGCATCTCTGCAATATCAAGACTCGCACATGCTCAGTGTGGTCTGGGCTTCTTAGGGATCGTCATAAATGATCAAAAAACAAAGCTGCTTGAGTTCTGCATGGCTGGTAAGTAAGGCAGGGGCTCCCCCTGCTGTTCATAATTATGATTGTTTCCCTGCTAGACGTTAGGGACTGTCTGCAAATTCCTACCCACAGCACTAAATGAAGGGAGAATTTCACTGCATACAGTCAGGTTTCTTATAAAAACAGTACACATTTTTTAATTAAAGTATATTGGAGATAGATTTCTTTTTCATTAAAGAAAGTAAAAATGGGATTTTATTTCTTTGCCTTTCCTTGCCCTTTAAGCACAAGCTATGCTAAAAACCAGTGGCTGTATTAAATAGTGCACATTAGTACCTGTTATAAAAAGTGAACAGGTAGCATCCACATCAATATGACCATAACATTAACAGCACAGTCATATGTTTTAATGACATGAATAGCACGGTGTATAACTGTAGCTTAGCTCAGTTAGTCCTGAGGTGCAAATCAGGGAAAATTGTTGAAAGGGTTATCAACTTAAAACCTGTGTTTTAGGCATAATGGGACAAAAACTTATTTTAAGCAAAATACATTAAAGATTTTCAGGGATCTTAAATCTATTTCTAAATGTAAATGCTGTTGAAAGCTGAAAGCAGGTGTGCATACATATGGGAGCAGATCACTAATGGGCAAATTTTTGAACGCTTTGCACACCTCACACAACTTCACTAATTCACTAATATGGGAAGTTGCATCCTGGGCACCGAATGCTGTCGACTTTTTGCGTTTCTTCTGCAGTGTGAGCATGCGCTAGCGTTCATCTGTGCCTAGTGAAAATTGACTAGTGATCTTACACTTAGGTCAATTTGAATAGATCAAGTATATTAAAGCTGCGTGGATATCTTTATTAGAGATGTTGATACAAATGCTTGAAGTTACCACGTTTTATAACAAATGTCCAAGGAACCTTAATAAAGAGTTAATATTATGCCCTACACAGGAGCCCACTGTAAAATTAATGTTCCACGTGTTCCATACATTTTCAAATATCTGGGATTGAGATTTTTTCAGGCAAAAAAAGGAAAAGTCGCCAGCATATTTTAAACTTTAATGCAGTTTTAGCAGACAGGATATGATGTAACTAAAATCAGACTGAGGAAGATCTAGCTTAATTTTAGCAGTTCACCTGGTCTGAGGTGGCGACGTCATCTCTGGAGAAAGAGGTAACGTTCAGTAAAATCCGCACTTTACTGAATTTGCGGATCAACAACCATTCATCCTGAGCCTGGAGATAGAGTGAACTCTAGCAATAGTCCCGTTCACTACCGACTTGTCCACTGCACCTGTTAGTCCCTGTGGATTGGATTATTGGTGAAAAGTCACTAGCGTTAGCCACTTCCGCCTTTAGTGAATCTGCCCCATGGTGCTTTTAATGGCAATTGCATTCTTAAATAACTGAAAATGTTTAATTAGTGTATATTGGAAAGTTACGTTCTCTTGTCTAACCATGCAAAATGTTTTTGGTTGGCCAAAAGAGCAAAAATCTGTTCTTGTATAGGAATGTATATAGTGTGGGATGGTGGAATGCTAGTGTTGACAGATATTTATGTGTTCTCTCTAAGGGGTATATTTATCATAGAGGGAAGTTATAGAGCACCACAGTCCACCAGGTTGAAATTCCAACACTCTCCATTCATTTCTATAGAATATTTAAAGGCATATTTATCAAAGGGTGAATTTAAACTTTGACTCCTTGATAAATGCTCTAGTTTATTTTCAGTTGGAATGGCGGACTGACAGGGGGGCCTTGAGACCAAAAACATTTTTTGTTTTTCAATTTTCAGTGTGTCATTTCTGTGGCTAAATTCTATCCTTATGTTCTTCAAGTAAAAGAAAAAAATGATGCCAAACATACCTTCAGGCATAGATTTTAACAACATATTGTTGGCACCAATGACAACTAAATACTAGAGTTGGCTGTTCTGAAGTAAGCATCATACAGTGTGAGTAGATGTAGGCACTTGTACAAAGATATAATTAATGACTGGAGCCTGAAGTAGGTTCGGAGTGTAGCCATTACACTTGGCTCAGCAAAAGTTTTAAGGAGAAGGCTGGCATTGCCACTGTTAGAAGATGATCAAATGTTATTATATTGGGTTTTCTTATTAATTGGTATGTGTGTTTTAGACTGTCTAGGGATCTAATCAGTTTTATGGGCTTTTTATATATAAGTACATGAATTACATGCATACCTTTTAGTCACTTCTATAAAAAGTAACACACAGATATGTAATTGTAAGTAAATACAGGCCTTCAGGAGAGGTGCACAAACCCTTAAAGTAACGTGTCTATATTCTTTCACTATTAATGTTAGTGAGCATTTTAAACTCCTATGTGAAGGATTCAAGTGTGTTCCTTTTTTAAGCCTCATTTTTCTTACTATATGAATGAAAAATGGCAAAGGACACAAGGACAGTCTATGTTACACTTTCATCCAAGCAGTATGTACATATGACTTTCATCTTTGCAATTAGGCCTCCATAAGAATGTGGCCATTTTCAGCCCGAGCATTGGAATGCTATAAGAGTTATTACAGCTAAAGGTCATAACTCCATTCTGACAGGTAATTAAGAGCTTTACTAACTAGAATCTTTGAATTATATGGAAAATAATCCAGCAATGGTCTGAAAAGTACTGTATAATAATAATTTACAATTTTCCTTAACATAAAATAATTTTTTTGTAGACAGTATTAGCAAAAATAAAGTTCATATTCATGCTTTCCAATAATGGATGCATTTTTACTGACATACAGCAGCTTGGGAGAAAAAAAATATCTACTTGAGTTTTAATAAAAGGTTTTATGTAATTATTTGTTATTTGTATAATAATAGTGCTAAACCTGGTGCCAGATTTTTAAATATTTAATAGAATAAAGCCTGGATATGTTTAATAATGAAAAACTTCCCATTAATATTGTGTTAGCCCACAAAAATTAAAATAGAAATTTTTAAGGGTGTAATTTGGAGAAGACAATCTATTTGAAATCTGTGTATCAAATTTTCTACTGCAGAGTTCTGTAGAAAGGAATGCCAGTAGAATGCTGATAATTACATGTGGTCAAGCATGATTTAGACCTGTTTGTCCAGTGTACCGGTCAATCAAACCCTGGAATGTTGAAAGGGATTTTGATGTCTAAATGTGATTACAGACAGTAGGCTGCAGCATAATCACTTCTCATTCCGATAGTGACTTAACTTGTCTACTGATTACATTTACAAAACTATTTCAAAAACAGCATTACTAACCCTTTGCATGCCAGTCACCTTTATCTAATAGTGCTATACTTTACTAATAGATATGTGACCTGGCAGAGATAAAGAGAAAGCTGGAGATTGAAAACTATGGCACTGCCAATCAGGCCCCTGAAAATTAGAGCTTCATATTAATTGCATCATGATTTTAAAAAATTACAGCTTTCCTTTATAGCAAACCAGCTTATATTAAGATTTCATGCAGTAAAAAAATACTTGTATACCATTACATAGGCGGTGGTAAGATTTTGCGAATATTCTTGTGTAAATTTTGTCTTTCGCACATTTTGCTGTTTAGTAAACCATGCATAAATGTGTACGTATCGTTATTATCAGCGAATGCGATAACTGGTGATCACATATTCGTGTGCGAGAAAATTTGCAAATTTAGATTTACCGCAGGGTAAGTAAACTGGTGAAAACCTATTCAGAAACACTTTTTTCTATATTTTGTACACATATTTTTACTGCACTTTAGTAAACCAACCCCATAATCCCTAGCCTTGTTCAATCTTGGAGAAGCAAAAAACGTAGATGGTAAAATATCAAACATAAATGTTAAAATAGGGATTCTGATTTTTCAATCACATCTTGCTCTACCAGTTTCTTTAGTTCCTGTGAGACAGTCTCCCTTATAGAGTAGGGCAATAATTTCTCGTGGACTGGTTTTACATCTGGTCTCAACTTAACTGTGTGCACAAAGTTCTTTGCACAGCCCAGTGAAGCTGTGCTCTGTGGTGAAATTTTAGACACAGGCTGTGTGGCACAATGTAATGCTAGTCCCATTTTGCAGTATTTTATTCAAATTGTACAGTCTCTGGCAATCAGTCAAGCACAGGGATTGGATCCTTTAAGTAACTGACCAGTCTCAGGGCAGGTGCAACAAGC
>CM044439.1:109504151-109514962 GCA_024363595.1 Xenopus borealis
GTGATCCGACCGCCCATATCTCCTGTGTTGTGCGCCGATCATTGGGCCCTAGGGCCCACGCTCGGATCAGCCCAATATTGCCCACCTCAAAGTGGGTATATCGGGGAGAGATCCACTCATTTGGCAACATCACCAAACGAATGGATCTCACCGTGTATGACCAACTGAACCCCCCCGAATCTGCCTGTGTGCCCTGACCCTAAATTCGTTTGCCTCTTCTCTCTGTGGTACTGTGGTATGAAGAGATGAACAATGAGTCTGAGTCTCTGTGTGAACAAAGCTGTGATTTACAGGGGTGAACAAAACAGGGATTAACAGCCTGAATCTGAGGTGGAACAATGTAAAATCTACATAAGGTACAGAGACACAGCAGCCAGACTTTAACCCTTTCCCTGCCAGCCATTTTGTCCTAAATGTGAACATCTACTGCCAAGTAGTTTTTAGACTTTTTGTGCTCTTTCACTTTAAGGGCTTTTCCTGGGGGGTCTTTAGTTTACCCAGGAAAACTATATATTATTTCCGTTTCGCCCATCACTATTCAGGACAACATGAACTTTCAAAATCTGCTAGAACGTTGTTCTAAATCCACTTCTGTAAAAAGATATAGGCTTCTAAATGTCTAATAAAATGAAAAAAATCATGTTTCACAGGAGAGGTGTCCAACTTGCGAGGGGTGTCCAACGTGCGGCCTGAGAGTCGCATGTGGCCCAGGATGGATATGATGAAGCACTCCAAGTGCCATCCCGCCGGCAATTTACATTCTAGCTGGCAGGAAGGTAGGGAAAAGCAGTTTGGGTAGATTAGTTGCCCACACTAGAGTAGATTTGTCGCTGGGCAACTAATCTCCCTGAATCTCAACATGTGTCTATGCTCTAATAATAAGGGTAGAGAATAGTGATGGGTGAATCTGTCCAGATTCTGTTTGCCGAAAAATTCACAAAACGGCGAAAAATATGCAAAACAGTGAAAAATTCTCAAAAAGCATTTGAGGTAAATGGGCTTAAAATAATTTTGACGCAGAACAATTTGAACGTGAACAACAATTTTTATATGCGTGACTATTAGGGTTGCCACCTGGCCGGTATTTTTGATGGTTGATCATCAAATGATGTTAATAGGAAAAAAAGATAAATAAAGGGCGGTATTTTTTTAAAGAAAAGTTGAATAGGATAGGCCTGAATAGAAAGACGAGTAGTAAAAAGAGAAACTTGTCAAAACATTCCTCAAACTTCAGTTACTACTGAGTGCCATAATCTAGATTATTTTCAAAATCATTGTCACTTACTGTATCTTCAACTCTGAGATGGTTATATAGTCATATTTCTATAACTCTCGCAGTTGGGGTGCTGTAGCCTAATGGTTAAAGCATTTGCTTTAGAATCAGAAGGTCATGAGTTTAAGACCTATAGCTGACTTTATGCAAAAAAATTTTTTACATGTCCTAAAATTTCAAATTTAATATTATATACCATTAAACATAAATATTAAACACTAAAGACTATGTTTAATAGCATATAATATTGAATTTGAAATTTTAGGACATGTAAATCCTTTTGCATTGAGTCAACCAAAGGTCTTGAACTCAAAAACTTAATTTATGACATAATATAGTGAATAAGCACTTTAAAATAACTTACAGAAAAATTGTCATTTTCAGAAAACGCAGCGCCGTGTGTGAATTGCCACAGGTGATTCTTTAATTTAGCTGGCGGCAGGCAGGAGGAAGGCAATTCGGGGAGATTAACTAGTGGGGTGTCAAATATTGGGCTTAGTTCCCCTTTAAAAAGTGGGATGTCATTTTTTGGGCTTAGTTCCCCTTTAAAAAGTGGGATGTCATATATTGGGCTTGGTTGCTCTTTGAAAAAAAAGGGATGTCATATATTCGTCTTAGTTCCCCTTCAAAAAGTGTGATCTCATATATTGGGTTTAGTTCCCCTTTAAAAATTGAGATGTCATATTTTGGGCTTAGTTCCACTTTAAATAGAGGGGTGTCATATATTGGGCTTAGTTCCCCTTAAAAAGTGGAGTGTCACATATTGGGCTTAGTTCCCCTTTAAAAAGTGGGGTGTCATATATTGGGCTTAGTTCCCCTTTAAAAAGTGGGATGTCATATACTGGGCTTAGTTCCCCTTTAAAAGTGGGGTGTCATATATTGGGTTTAGTTCCCCTTTAAATAATGGGGTGTCAAATATTTGGCTTAGTTCCCCTTTAAAATTGGGGTGTCATTTTTTGGGCTAAGTTTCTCTTTAAAAAGTGCATTTGGACTTTTGGACTTCAAAGTGCGAATCTAAATTGATTAATATTGAAAATCGGGTGCAAAGTAGATGTCACAGGTCTGCGCCGTAACCATTTAGCTATTGCAGAACCACTGCCTTGGTTTAAACATGTGCGCTGAGCCACTGCCTTGGTTTAAACATGTGCGCTGAGCCACTGCCTTGGTTTAAACATAGGATCTCTCAATAAGTTCTTTCTTAAGAAGTAAGTGTTCCATGCGCCACCTGGTGTCCATTTCAAGAATTGCGGTTGAAGGAAATCTTTTTGCATCGTTAAGGCAGCGCGAGTTACTTCATTTAGCGCGACGAGCGTGTCTATCCAGGTTAGTTACAAACGTACAAACCAGACTGCATCTGTATTACGCAATTTTTTCCGTTATTAGTTTTGCTAATGAAGGTGAATTGCCCTTTAAGCTGTAAGTCTAAGTCTCCCAAGAGAGATTGCTCATCTCAAAAGTATAAAAAGTAAAAAATAGTTGCACCTGGTGGCTGTTCTGGGCTCTCTACCAAAAGCCAATTAAGTCACAAGCTTTGTTTCTTTTTCTGGCTGTTAAGTGCAGAGAAAGTCTGGACATTCCAGTATACATGCGGGACTGGGGGTTGAGGTATTAAAATAGGGACTGTCCCTCTAAAAACAGGACAGTTGGGAGGTATGTGATCAATCCCATATTTTGGCTAAACCTATTATGTAGTAGTAGAACTATAGCTAAGCTATAGGTGATATGTAATGTGGAATAAAGGTTTTTAGTTTGATCAAACCCATGTCCGGAGGATCCTTGGAAGTGCATGCCAAAGGTGGAAGTTATACTGAGTGTGCTCCCCTGGCTACGGGTTCGGGACATGGCACCCGTGCCACGGACAAGGAGGGGTGAGTGCCTTTGAAGTTTCTAAAGTGATAGAGTTTAAGCAGAGGGTTCGGGGCAAGGGCACCTGAACCACAGTGTTTTCCTGGTGAGCGTGTGGTATAAACGGGACGTAGTCCATTTTCAAAGAATTAGGCAATTCGCACCAGGAATGGAAATAATACTTTGAGCTGGGAGCATTTCTACATTTATTGTTTAAATTAGAACTATAGCTAAGCAATATTAAGAGAGTGCTAAAAGCTAACTGGTGCAAGATTAGAGCTAGGAGGAGACACTAGAGCCTAACATATACACAATGTGTAAGTGACTGTGAGAATTTGTCAGACATCATTGAAGGGATATTAGGCCTATTATAATGATGTTACAGTTAGGCTGATGGATAGGGATGGCGCGAACTGTTCGCGCGCGAACTTGTTCGCGCGAACATCCGCTGTTCGCGCTCGCAAAATATTCGCGAACGTCGCGCGACGTTCGCCATTTTGGGTTCGCGCATGGTTGCGCGACTATTCTCAGCATTTATATAGTTGCGCGACTATTTTCAGCATTTATATGGCGTATTTTTTCTGTGCTTCAGTGGCTGCGACTATTTTCAGCATTTATATGGCGTATTTTTTCTGTGCTTCAGTGGCTGTGACTATTTTCAGCATTTATATGGCATATTTTTTCTGTGCTTCAGTGGCTGCGACTATTTTCAGCATTTATATGGATTTATACAGATACATTTTTGCCCTTGATCCCCCTCTGGCATGCCACTGTCCAGGTCGTTGCACCCTTTAAACAACTTTAAAATCATTTTTCTGGCCAGAAATGTCTTTTTTAGCTTTTAAAGTTCGCCTTCCCATTGAAGTCTATGGGGTTCGCGAATATTCGTGAACAGTTCGCGTTTTGTTGCAAGTTCGCGAATATGTTCGCGAACATTTTTTCCGCGGTTCGCGCCATCCCTACTGATGGATAATAAGTGTGATAAACTGTCTGGTAGTGGATTAAATGATTCTGCTGTGTTCAGGTAATATTAAGAATTAGACATGTTGCTCACCAACCCCTTGGATTTTGCTCTTAGTGGCCTCAAATCAGGTGCTGTTTTTTTAATTCCTGGCTTGAAAGCAAATTTTAATTGCATGAAAACTAGGTATACTGCCAAATAGAGTCTCCTGTAGGCTGCCAGTCCAGATAGGGGGCTACCAAAGGGCAAATCACAGCCCTTATTTGCCACTACAGGGAACTTTTTCATGCTTGTGTTGCTCTTCAAATCTTTTTATATTTGAATGTGGCTCACGGGTGAAAAAGATTGGGGGCCCCTGGTGTAGTGCAACTGTAACAATTGTGATATGCACAAGAACTGGGTACCAGTGGTTCTTTTATGCTTAACCAAGAACTTAGTTTATTTACAGGAATAATATCCACAATGGATTATAGAGAACATATAGTACAAAGGAAGCATATACTCACAACACCATACATGAGCTGGATCCCTGCTGGCAAGGGAATATGTCAGCAGTAGTTAAATGGCAATTGAGAAGGAATCCCAGCTTGTGCCCTAAGTGGAACCTAGGGGAAAATCTACCATCCCTAAGTTTATGCACCTAGTGCCTACTTCTGGGTTATTAATACCGGGATCTTAATCCCTCTAGCTCTCCTCGTCGGAGTTTTCAACTGCTCAACTATATAACCTATCTATCACTCTTAGAGTGATCTATGAACGAGTATAGCTATCCACTTTGCTAGAGCCTAAGCACCTAGGTTCCAGTGCCCATTCCCTTCCTGCCTGCTCAGGTAAGAGCTAAAGCAAAATGGACCCATACCGCATGGTTCCCAAGAGTTGTATGCCATCTAGTTTACACTGTGAGAACTACAGGGTCTTACATAAGCAGAGCATTGACACAAGGTCCCCATTAGGATACATTTAGGCATCTAGAACCTTTAGGATGTGCCTGCCATTAATGTCTAAATGTGTCTACATTTTCACATCCCTACAATAGTAAATGTAGATCCAAGTGGCATGAGTGCACACCAGGAGCCTTCAAAAAGGTACTTGAAAATCCACAACTGGTAAAGCACAGGGAGCCCTCGCACAAGGAGGGAGCCATGTCCGCTAACTCGCATGCGCTTAATGAAAAGCTGCCTCAGTTAGGGACTGCTTTTCATTATGCAGATATAATTGTATTTGAATATTTCACTATTCGATGGTCAAAGTACTTCAACATCAAGGAAATGTATAAGCTCAGTATGGAGTTCATAGGTGAATTTTCGTGATGGGCACACCAATAAACCGGTGGCTAATAAATTTATAATTATTATTATAATAATATTATAATTATTATATAATATAATATAATATATATAACATTGTTTTCAGTGTCATCTCTTCTACCTTTTACAGCTGCACTATACAGGGGTATGCAGGGCAGGGTGCATAGTGCAAAAAAAACTGAAGGCTTTCTGCCCTGCCCAAGGGTGAGTGCCCATGCTGCAGATTTTATTGTGCAGCATAAAGAACCGCAACATTCATGAAGGATAGGATTGGGGAGTGAAATAGGTGTCTTTGTCTTAATGACAGGAGTTCTTATGGAACATAACAACAGTTTTTAGAAGTCATTCTCATCCAGGAGTTGGGAGTCTGATTTTGAATGACATTTAGCTCTGATAAATCTTTTAGGGTGGGCTCCTTTTTTTTACAAGATGTATTAGAGCAGGAATGCCTGTATTTTACGAATATGGGGTCTACTTTTAGTGATGTTGTCCCATTATGTACATCCATAATATCACTGTTAGCATTCCGTTCCATGGAAAATATTACTTAAATATTATTTTAATCTATAAAAGTATTTATATTACTTTGTTGTAGGAAAACTATTTCTTATGTAACCTGAACAGAAGAAATATCTGAATTAAAAGAATTAAACAGAATTAGTGTTTACTCTTTTAAAATCACTAGTAATCCTGTAAATGCCGATTTGTGCCAGTCAGTTATGTAGTTAGATTTTGATTGAACTAGAATCAGTTATTTGAGTGAGCTCTTACACATCTGCTAAGAAAGAGCTGTCAATGAAATCTGACACCCAACTCAGTATGAAGAGAGTCAGGACTTCCTCAGGGAGCATCATCAAAGTTTCACCTGTTGAAAAGCAAGCATCTTATTGGTTACTATGGGTGCAGCACTCGGGTAATCCTTTTATTTCATATGGTAGTAAAACTGATTTAAGGAAAGTGTTTAAAAGAATGACAATATAATGTACTGTTGGCCTGCACTGGTAAAATCGGTGTGTTTGCTTCAGAAAAACTATTATAGTTTATATAAACAAGCTGCTGTGCTTCTATGAGGCAGCCATTCAAGCACAGGATACACAATGGATCACAGATTAGTGCTGATGAATCCCATTGTATACTAAATACATTATCTGTTATCTGTTGAGTATCATGCCTTTTCTTCTTCTTCAGCTTTGAATGGCTGAATCAATGGCTAAACAGCAGCTTGTTTATTTAAACTACTGTAGAGTTTTTTCAGCGAACACGACCATTGTACAAATGTAGCACAATTAGTACATTCTATTTTCATTACTTCTTTATTTTTTGGTGTTATTGTTCTTTTAATGAGTTTCCTTCTCAATTAGAAGCTCCTAGCTAGGTAGTTCTAAAGGTGGAGGTCAGTTGCAGGATGATGAGGGATATAGCTGTGTAACAGTTAGAAAGCTTAATGTTGAGAAAATAATTTGCAACATTGACCCTTTGTTTACACATCCTAGCAGATTTGCCTGGCTGTTGGAAATTAATGGCAGTGGGATTCAAAAATGTTAGTTCTACTAGAGAAAGATCTTTCTAACTTCCATGAAACCAGTTCATCTAGTAGATGATCAGATCTTGAGTATTCTTATTATTATTAACATGTATTTCTATAGCGCCAACTTATTTCGTAGCGCTGAGTCTTGGATTGTGCTTTTTAATTGTTAGAAAGTTATAAAGGGTTAACTGTCTCCGAGGTCTAGGTGCATATTGATTTACAAAGTCAATTGTAGATAAATAATTATAAAGTCTGATTTCCAAGCTAAATGAAAGCTTTTTGAAATTTTACAGTTCCAGTAGCAATGTTTGGAAGACAGGATATTAGGGTGCAAAATGTGTGGCTTAAGTCTTGGTGTAGGAAAAAATGATCTAGGGGCAGATTTACTAAGGGTCAAATTGACTGGCAAATATTTGGCGTTCGATCATACGAATAATATTCTATGAGAAAACTTTAAAAAAAGCCTATGGGGGCTTCCCTTAGGCTTCTAATGCAATTCGGTAGGTTCAATCTGGCAAAGTAGGCAGTTGAATAAAATTTTAAAGGGCAAGTTCTTCTACTGGCGAATAGTCGAGCAATTGAATAAATATTTATTCAATCTATTCGATCTATTCGAAGCGACCGAATATTCCATATTCGATAGTCGAAAATACAAGAAAGTCCAAGAGGCACATTTATCAAAGGTCAAATTTAGAGTTCATGGGAGTTTTTAAAAATTTAAATTTATTTAAAAAAATTACATTTTCCAAACTTGGGTGAATAGGAGCACCCAAAAATTGAAATCGAATTTAAATCAAATTCGATTTGAGTTTTAAAAACTCAAATAGAGTTTTAGAAACTTGATTCAATTTTTTTCTCTGAAAAAAACACAAATGTCAGGAAGGCTACAAACAACTCCAAGTTGATCACAGGATGCCTTCCATTGACTAAAACAGCAATTTGACAAGTTTTAGGTGGCGAATAGTCCAATTTGAGTTTGTAAAGGGCCAGTCTATGATAAACCTCAAAAATCAAATAAAAAAAAAACTGGAATCGAATGTTAACTATTCCCTTGTCAAAGGGTCATAAAAAAACTAAATTCTAATGCAAATTTTTATTCAAAATTTGAATTTTCACTTCAACCCTTGATAAATCTGCCCCCAAGTGTTCTGTTTTTTTTTCATTAGTGGACATTCACTATACCTGTACTAGTATTAATCAAGTGCTTTAAAGGAGAACAAAACCCTGTCATTTGTATCCCCCTACCCTAAATAGGCCCCCTCCCTCCTCCCCTCTAGCCTACCTGGTACCCTGGGCAAATGCCCCTAACTTTCTACTCACCACTCCTTGCCGGTCCTGTCTAGCGTACATTACATTCCCTCAAGTGGCTCCTTGCACTTCCACATACTTGCGCTTGGCTTATCTTGCAAATCTGATGCAATGTGCCTAATGATGCAAGGAAATCCTCAAAGGTGATGCTAACTCTATTGTTCCCAAAATGACCTGTGCCCATGCATGCAACAAATTTGCACCTAAATACAGTAATTTGGTACAAATGTTATTTTGATTCTGAGTTTTGGGACCTGTTATCCAGAATGCTTGGGACCTGGGGTTTTCCAGACTGGGCATCTTTATGTAATTTGATCATCCATATCTCAACCTAAAATTAATAATCCAGAATCAACCAAAAATTATTCAAGTAGAAGCTACTGTTTTATTATTACAGAATTAAAAAATAAAAGTAGAATTATTTGAAATGGAACCTATGGGAGATGGCCATGTATTTTGGAGCTTTCTGATAGGTCCCAGGTGAGAATGCATCCTATACCTGTACCAGAAAACCAAAAATGTACATTACTATGACTATATTAAGTTGAAATGAGTAAAACAGCATTTAAAAAAACCCTGGAACATTTTAGAACTCACATCCGTTTATTAAACTTGATGTATATTTAAAATTTTAATTATACACTCTTTAATTCCCCTTGTCTCCAGCTTTTGCTCCACCCATAACTATGGCACCTGCATTGTTATTAAGGTCATATTTGGAGATTTGATTCTCCAGCTGTTATCCACCCATAGCTATGACACCCACATTGTAATAAGGGTCATATTTTTATAAGATTTTGAATATTTGACCTCAATGAGAACATGGGTGTCATAGCTATGGGTGAATTAATTGGTGGAGACTAGTGATGGGCGATTCTACCCAGTTTCGCTTCGCTGAAAAATTTGCGAATTTCCAGCAAAATTCACAAATTGGCGAAAAAATTCGCGAAACGACGCGCGACTCGTTTTTTCTGTGAATTTTCACTGGCGTTTCACTAATCGCGGGAACTCGCCACAAATTCGTCCCTGGTGAATAAATTCGCCCATCACTAGTGGAGACAAGTGGACTTATAGGTATAGTTGTAATAATTTGACAGAGGGGCGTGAGTCTCAAAATGTCACAAATTTTTATGTTGCTGAAAGTGACTTAACCTTTGTCTATTCATACACAGAATCTTCAGTGACATCCACACCAATAACTAACACCCATGACGCCTCATCATCTACCAGTTCCTTGCCCTCAATGGTAACTTCTGAAACAGGAGAAACCAGATCTAGAACTGTTTCAGGGCCAACAGCAAGTTACGCCAGGGAAAGTGAGTCAACCTCTGTCTCATCATCCACAGACTCTTCACCTATAGCAACATCCATACCACAAGCAAGCACCCCTACCTCATCAATGTCCACTAGTTCTTTGCCTTCAATAGTGACATCTGAAAAAGGAGAAATCAGCTCTAACTCTGTATGGGAGACAGCCAAGGAAAGTGAGTCAACCTCTGTCTCATCATCCATAGACTCTTCATCTACAGCAACATCCATACCACAAGCAAGCACCCCTACCTCATCAATGTCCACTAGTTCTGTGCCTTCAATGGTGACATCTGAAAAAGGAGAAACCAGCTCTAACTCTGTATCTGAGAAAACAACAAGTTCTGTTGCTGAAAGTGAGTTAACCTCTGTCTCTTCATACATAGAATCTTCAGTGACATCCACACCACTAAAAAGTTTAATTGACTCACCATCATTTACTAGTTCTTTGCCCTCAATGGTAACTTCTGAAAAACGAAAAACCAGCACTAGTACTGTTTTATGGCAAACAGCAAGTTTAGCCATGGAAAGTGAGTCAACCTCCATCTCTTCACCTACAGCACCATCCATATCACAAGCAAACTCCACTACCTCTGAAAAAGAAGAAACTAGGACTGTTTTATTTGAAACTACAAGTTCACCAATGGAAAGTGAGACAAACTTTATCTCATCATCCACAGACTCTTCAGCTACATCCACATCACTAACAACCAAATCTGGCTTATCATCGTCTACAGCAAATTCTGTATTGGAAAGTGAGTCAACCTCTGTCTTCACACACTCTTCACCTACAGCAACATCTATACCAGAAGCAAACATCCCTACCTCATTATTGTCCACTAGATCTTTACCTTCAGTGGTGACATCTGAAAAAGGAGAACAGACAAAAAATGTTGTTGCCGAAAATGAGTTAACCTCTCTCTCATACACAGAATCTCAAGCAACATTCACATCAGTAACAAGCACCCATGGCTCATCGTTGTCTACCAGCTCTTTGCCTTCAATGACAACTTCTGAAACAGGAGATACCAGCTTGAGAAAAGTATTAGGGCCAACAGCAAGTTCCCCCATGGGAAGTGAGCCAGCCTATGCCTTTTTATCCACAGACTCTTCATCCAAAATGACATCCACACCACTAACAACACTAACTTCATCATCATACACTAGTTCTTTGCCTTCAATGGTGACATCTGAAAATGGAGAAACCACCTTTAACTCTCTATCAGAGACAACAACAAGTTCTGTTACTGAAAGTGAGTTAACCTCTGTCTCTTCATACAC
>CM044439.1:109539611-109602316 GCA_024363595.1 Xenopus borealis
ATTGAGGCCCTTTGTCACTGAGGTAAACGAATTTGTACAACCACTGCTTTTACCATGTACTCATTTGTGCTAAAACATTGTTGTTGACAGCCTGTTGAAAATGATATCAGAACAATGACAATGAAAGCAAGCACTGCAGCTCATCCAGGCAAAGAAATAAAGAAAACCCTTTATTTAATGTGCAGTAAAATAATTTTATTTAAATTTTAGTAACATAAATAAGATTAAATATAGAATCATCAATGTTGAACCGTAAACATATCTCATCCTGAAGCATAGATTTTTTTTTTTTTTTTTTACAATACTTGCAGCTTGATAATTTAATAAACTTTTTAGTGACAGATAAAAATAAAAATATCTCCAAAACCATAATCTCGAAAAGCTTATATAAAAATATATCCTTTGTTTTTTTAAAAAAGAAAAAGAGGACAAAGTACATAACAAATTGTGCAAAAGGGATTTTATGTTTTAAAGCTGAGGTATGTCAAAATAAATCTGTAAAAGATAATTTTTCTTAAAGTATCAAGTGATAAGAAATAGAAAGGCACATGGTGTACAGTTAGGCTTGTTCAGTAATAGCAATTATACGGCAGTCATTCATTCCGAAGCATTATACTGTAACTTATATGCCTATCCTGACACTCTCCCTACATTGCACAGGTCATTATGTAAACACTAGAAAAATAAAACAAAGACAATGATAATTTATCAAATTCAATTTGTTCTTAAGAATATAACAAATAAGTACAGAGATGCTGCTGGCCACAATTGTTGCTCTTAAACAGCGAGTAATAAATAAATGTTCTCTTTATCATAAAGTAAAAGTGCATATATTACTTATAGAGGAAGGCCATTGTCATATATATTTGACTTTGAATTAAAGCATAGGACAGGGTCATTGGATATCTCAGTTTTAGTAAACCAGCTAAAACTTCATTGACGTAAACATTTTTCTATAAAGCAGCTGTTCAGGTTTTTATATCCGGTCTTTTTATCTTCACCTGGAAAAAAAACAAGATGATCTTTATGTGAAGCATAGGCTAGAATAAAGTATTTACTGAAATCCCTGAAACCTTATCAGGGGAAACCACCCCCTCCATCTCAGGTGTGTTACAGAACATGAGTTTTAGGGCTAGAGCAGACGGGGAGATTCGGGGGCATTTTGTCGCCTGGCGACTTGTAGCCGCGACTTGTAGCCCCCGAACCTCCCCAAATAGCCAGGTCCTGGGGCGCACCGGCGTTACTTGAAAACGCCTGCGCCTATTCACACGCAGCGGAGCGATTTGTGGAATCGCTCCAAATTGACTCGAATCTCCCCGTCTGCTCTAGCCCTTAAAGGCAAACTGCTTTGTTCAACTTGGTCATTATTACGTGTCAAAATGGAAGCCATGCAAGCTGGAGATCCCCCACTGTATTAAGAATCATCTAATCAATGATCCAGCAGAGCAGTCCATGGACTGATTTTGGCCAGTTACAGTATACATGCAGTTATAGAATCACTGCAGGCCAAATAGCTTCATGGTGCTTAAGCCACTGTAGAAACACTATTTTAGTGTGTACAATGTCTAGAATCAGTTCAGGAGTAAATGGATTACTAGAGGAAAAAATTATTTGAGCAGGTTGGCAGTAATACTAATAGTAGGCCATCAGTTTATTATTGTTCATGTTCTCTACTTAATGCATTAGACTTGTAACCTGCATTTACTCTTGTTTCCTACTTTTTCAACTTGTCTATTTCTAAGTATTAAATATTGCACACTCTTACAAAATCCATAACATAGACAGAAGTGTGTTCTAAATATACTGCCTTTATATAGTATATCTATTATAATCCCTAAGCATTTTTCATTACTCCAGATTATCTTCTGTGCCCTGCTTGTAATGCCTTCCTTTATTTCACCTTCTTCTATAGTCTACCCTTCTCTCACTTCTCGGCCCCCTTCTGAAATTTTCTTTTTCATTTTTTCTTGTAATGAACACTAGAGCAGTAAAGCCAGTTTTTTGGGGACTGGAGAAACATTTATTATGAAAACCAATGAATAAATGAATGAAATGTTAGGACAATGACTGTAGGTTCTCCTTCCTGCTGCAAGGTAAAGGTAAGGACGCCAACACCATGCTCTCAAGTGTCCATCTGTGCACAAGTTCCTACCCAACCCTGGTGTGACATGCCCCATAGTCTGTTACTCCTTGGTTCTAACTATGTGTACAATAGCAGTTATAATTATACCTTTGCTTTTAACCATCTATTAACAATTAACTACAAATAATTGCTGGAATACTTCACCCAACATGATTTGCAACAAAGCAATCAAACACATTGTGACTGATTGGCTCAGGTATCAGCTTTGATAAAAGATTAAATTCAATGTTTCTCACAGACAATCACAAAAGATCAAACTGCAGGCAATACCTCAGAAAAGCTGCCAACTTTCTCCAGATTAGGTTTCCAGCTAACAAGGTGGGGCTCATTTCTTGTATTAGTGGACATTACTGGTATATTGGATTCTTTCAGGGTAGTAAAGCCTATAAAAGGGAGAATAAAGCAGTGTAAATACATGTAGGACACACAGGCACTGAATGAATACACATAATAAGAGATGGTTAAAAAGTTTCTCAAACTTACTGGAAAATGGGGATCTTTTTGAACTAAAGGTAGTCGGGAACATTCTGCAGCAATAACAAAAAGAAAAAAAAGTCACTTTTATTTGAAGTACAACTAAACCCCTAAGTTAAAGGGATCTTGTTGTATCTTGACAAGACTCAGTGGGGGTGATTTATCAACACAAATAAAAGATTTAGGGTAAAGATTTAAATTAAAGATTTAGATGTATTGTCCTATAGTGAGAAGTGTGCATAAGGTCCAAATCACATACAGTATATAGTACAAATTTAAGAACATACACAGTATCTCACAAATAAATTTTTTTAGTGCAATTCAACCAAGACCACAGCAAATACATCAAAACATTTTCTTTAGAAACACCATAAGTTTTGTGCTATTGGGCGCTTCATCAGAGGAGGTGATGAAGAGCCCAATAACAAGAAACGTGTCAGGAGGGAGTGGCTAACAACATGAGGTAGACAGACAGTTGTTGACATTGCTTTGTGGTGTTTCTAAAGAAAATGTTTTGATCTATTTGCTGTGGTCTTGGTTGAATTGCACTAATAAATGTTATTTGTAAGTTATTGGGCATGTCATTTATCAACACCAGGGAAATTTGCCCATAAGCAGTAACCCATGGCAACCAATCAAATTGCTACATTCATTGTTCTACTTGCAGATGGCTTTAAAAAGCTAATTCCTGATTGGTTGCTATGGGTAACTACCCATGGGCAAATTTGCCCAGTCTTTATAAATGAGTAACAGCTGTCAAAGGCACTTAAAAGGCAAACTACACTGTGAGTAAAAATAATAGTATTTAGCATAATAAAAGGTTATTCAAAGCAACTTTCTGATATAAGTTAAGGAAAGGATTTCAATTATTTGATTTTGAATTGGTATTGAAATCAGTATCATTCTATTTCTCTTCAAAAAGTAACTTAAATTGAATAATTTTTTTAAATCTCCAATAACGTGCTTTTAAGGAGAGCACTCAGAGCAGTACATGTTTGGTGTCACACTTGAGAATGGGCATGTAAGGTCCGAAACATGTTGTGTTAATTGTAGTCCACAAATAAACTTTAATCACAGAAGTACTGCTCTAAGTGCTTTCATTTAAAAACACTTTATTGAAGGTATAACGTTAGGGACAGTGGTTTCTATTTTTTTTATGTAACATTTATCATAAAAACAAATACAAGCTATACAGTTCTTTGCTCCCTGTCCTATTGGTAGCTACCAAAAGGCACAAGTACTTACAGAATAAGTACTAAGGGAAACAATTTTCCCCACTTGCATCTGGGGACTTCATAAGGAACCCCTTATAACACATGCTTTTGTTATACATGTTTGCTATGCAATTTTATTAAGATACTCATCAGATGCTTCTGCTGTAGTAACCCACCTTTCTGTATCATCTTTATTTTGATTCCGTCGACAGTAGAAGATAGCTAAACCAATGCCCAACATAAGGAGGAAGAGGAAAGCCAAAGCTCCAAATAATATACCAAAGAACGCATTCAGGTTCATGGAAAGATGGTCGCATTGCTTCCCACTGACGGTGTACATGGTGAAGGAGGTACAGCTGTCATAAAAAAGAGGTACAGTAGGATGTGGTTAATGTCATGATAGAGGAATGGTGTATAGTGCATTTTGCCAGTTTGCCATTATATTGGTAGGTGGTACAGAATGCTGAGAAGGGTCATAAATGCTTATTATCCTGTTAATTTCTGTATCAATACAAATGTATTCTTTTGCCAAAATAGGTAACTTAACTATATAACTTTCCTAAAAACTACTTCATGTTTCATCTTCAGATATATCTGATTATTGGCAAAGCAGATCACTTGGCATGAGAAAAATCACATATAAAATCTATAGGACCACAATATATATTTATATGTAGGGGTCATGTGCAATTGACAGTTTCTGTATCACACTGTGAAATATTCTGGTACTTCTGAATTATTATTATTATTATTATTAATAATAATAATAATAATAATGATGCAAAGTAAATAAACCCATTCACTTACTTGCAGAAAGGTTCATTAAATAGCAGTGTGCATTGTCCATCATTCTGGCAATAACCACTACACCTTGAAACACATGCGAAGTTTTCATCCACAAAATAACCTCCACTATAATCACCAGCATCGCAGACAGTCAAATTTCGCAGTTGGTCCAGAGTCACTATGGAAAGAAGTCATATTAAAAACTTCCTTGCACACTTTCATACAGCACAAGGCCAAATGATTTTAACACAAGACATCTTACATGCAGTTTGTAATGTTGGAGCTCCAAGTGTACCATGCACACAGGGTTTATTTATCATACTGTGTAAAACAATGTAAAAAGCTGTCTTAAATAAATGGCAAATTTATCAAAGTGTGCGCATTTTGTTATTTAAAAATTTGATCCCATTATATTACACCACTTAAGACCTCACATAATACATTAAAGTCAATGGGAAAAATTCAAGCAGCAGAAAAAAATTGTGGAAAAAAATACAATGGATGAAACGAATGCCATATTTTCCCATAGTATTTTCAAATGGATGCTTCTATTTATAGTGGATTTTTACACAAGGTGTAGAAAATCAATACATTATTAAATATGGCATTTTTTGCACCACATGATAAATAGATCACAGATACAGATTTGTATGATAGGAATTCCACTATAAGGTACCCTAAGGGTCTCAGCACCACAATGTTTTATTCATGTTTTATTCACAGCACAGCATCAAGGGCTAAGTGAAGGACCTTGTTGTAGCCTGTCTTCTGAAGTTTTCTAAAATCAGAAGACACTAATGGATGACAATTTAGGAGATAGGATGCCTATGGTCCTCCTCCTGCTCACCCCTCATGAATATAGCAAAACACAGAGGGGTAGCCAGAGGTCATTGTGCTCCAAAACAGAGAGTAGAGACCTGTGGCCATTTGGCAGCAGGGGACAGCAATGTGCAAATAAAGTGCTCTTTTTGCGCTTTGCACATTGTGTTTCCCTAAGTCAGTGATCTATAATGTTTGAATAAACACTGATCTGCGTTGTGTCTTTCTTTTAGTAATTATTAGTTTGCATAGTTACATTTACACCTGTGGCTGGGGTATTATTCTGAGACTGAGAGCCTAGCTGGTCGGCACTAGGTCACCTTCACATATTTGACCTGTAGTGTTAGCTCAGGAAGATAGGGGGAAAAAGAGGTGGAAAAGAAAAGGGGAAAGAATGAGAGATGGGGAAAAAAGAAGAGAAAAGGAGGAGCGAAAATAACGCAAGGTTAGAAACAAAATTGATCTACAAATTAAAAAAGAAAACTGCAATATGGAGGAAAAACATGGTTAGACAAGCACATTAAAAGGAAAAAATATATAGGAGAAAAATACAGAAAAGTAGAGGGGTATTTGAAAATTAATTGAGAAGATAACTAGTGTTGGGCGAATCTCACCCGTTTCACTTCGCCGAAAAATTAGCAAATTTCCAGCGAAATTCGCGAAAAAATTTGCGAAATGAGTAGCGTGTCGTTTTTGGCGCGTGTTGCATCAATCGCGGTGCGTTGTTTCCGACGTGCGTCGCGTCATTTTTGCCGTGCGTCGCGTCATTTTCGCGCGCCTCGTTTTTTTTGGCAATTTTTTGCTGGCGAATTTTTGCTGCCGTTTCGCAAATTTATTCGACAGCGGCGAATCACGGGAATTCGCTCCTGGCGAATAAATTCGCCCATCACTACAGATAACAAATAAATACAGAAGAGCAGAAGAGGAACTGGACATTACAATATAGTACAAGTATGGAATTGTGTGATTTAGAGTGCTTGGGACCTGTGGCTTTCTGGATAAGGTTTTTTTCTGTAATTTGAATCACTGTATCTTAAATTTACTAAAAAAAAATCCAAACCTTAAATACACCCGATAGGATTAGAAAAAAATAGAATCACTTGCTTAAAATGGTCTCTATGGGAGATGGTCCACCCATAACGCAGAGCTTTAAAAAAAAACAGGCAAAAGACAAATTTAAATTGCTTTGTGATAACATCAATCAATATGGCTACCTACATTGTCTATGAACCTTTCTTATCATGGAAAATTTGAGTGCATACAGTACATTTGATTTATGGTTATACAGTAAAATACTTACAAAAGTTTCCACTTTCCACATCATTATAAATCGATAGTTTGTTTGCCCGGCTTCTTGAATTTGTAGTAAAAAGCTCTTTCTGCATTTCTTTCACCAAGTCGTTATTCAGGTATTCAACTAATGTCCGGTTCGTATCATATCCAAATTCAGCTGTGATTTGCGCCAAATTATTCTTGTCATTGGTAGCATTTCTGTAAAAAAAAAAACACACCAAGAGTGTTGAATGTGAATAACCATTGTTTTTTACCAACAATGTGAAAAATAATTATACTTTGTAATAATGATATAATAATGATGCTCTGTAAATCAGGGTCCTCCTCTCTCTTGTGTTACTTAAAGGACCAGTAACAGTAATTTTTTTTATTAAATTTGTTTCTTTTTAATGAAATAAAAGTACCAACACAATTTAAATTTTAAATTGGCAAAGCTTTTATTAAGAAATTACTTAACGATTCTCTGCATGTGCTCCTCTTCTGTAACAGAGCAACAATCCATCGTGCGGCGCTCGATTTCTCCTCCCTGCCTTCTATAGGAGAGAGGGAGAAATCGAGCACCGCAATATGGATTGTCGCCGTTTCAGAACAGGGGTCAGTAAGTAATTTCTAAATGAAAGCTTTGCGCATTTAAAGTTTAAACTGTGTTGGTGTTTTTATTTTGTTAAAAAGAAACATTTATTTTTTAATTACTGTTACTGGTCCTTTAAAGCATTCCACTTAATTTGTTAATTGTTACTGTGGGTTTATTCATATGTGCATGTATACTGCTTCATAACTGGTTGACTATTAAGATGCAGATAATTAAAACAAGGACAGGGAAAAGGGCGTACCTTGGCGCAGTGAAATCATTCAAGTTAAACTTTGGAAATTTCTTTATGTCCTGAGAAACCTACAAAGAATAAACAGAATAAAGACAAATTAGTGGTTAAACATATTTTAAAATTGTATAGTTATTACTTGCAATTTTTTTACTGTATAAATTTCCCTTTGTTTAGACATCTAAACCTGATTCTTTAGATGCAAGAGCACTGAGCCTATTGACACTGGACACAAAGGGAATACTGGAGTAACCAACGAGTCAGGAGGTGGTGGTGGTAGCTCCAGGCTTCCCAAGCACAGCCATGCTCAATTAGAAGTGCAGAAGTGCAACCCCCTTTGTATCTATATTGCATGTGTATCTATAAATATACCATGACCTGGATGAATGAGAATCTTCATGGTCATATATTTTATGTGCTTTTCTCACTCTGTAATTTCAATAATTTATATATTAAAAAGTATCTATAAAATTAAATATTTCATAGCTGATCTACAAAACTTTACTTTTAGATCCCTGGACAGCTGCTATTTGGTATCCCCTACAGCTTTTTTTTGACTGTTAGAGTGACGGGATGTATAGGACAACAGGATATATATATGTTATCCCACAGTACCAGCACTCACGACTCATGATCCTGTAGATAAATATGCCCGTCCGGAGGCCACACACTTTTTGGCCCCTAAACCGGGGGTCTTTAGGCGTACAGGGTGCGTTGTGTGAAACACTTTAATATTGGGCACGGAGTTCAGGCTTCCCAGAACAGGCAAGCTATATAGAATCAGGCACAGAATGACTTGCACTACCACCATGGTTGTATATGTGATAAAGTGTCTCTGTGGCCTGATATATTGTGGTAAAACAGTAAGACAGTTAAAAGAGAGGATAAGCATGCACAGGGCGAGTATCAGAGCAGCTCTGGACCCCAATAGGAAAGTGGATCCCAAGAAGCAAGATATCGCCAAACAGCCAGTAGCCAAACATTAGCGGGAGGCAAGACATGATCCCTCTCAATTTAAATGTATGCCCATTGACCACATCCCCCCACCACCTAGGGGTGGTGATATTGAAAAGATGTTGCTTAAAAGGGAAGCTTTCTGGATTTTTGATTAGGCAAGAGAGTACACGAGCACACCTGGCCACTCCAAATAAATTAAGAACGGTGCATGGATTCACAGGAGGACGGCACCTCCAAAACAGCATAGATTGAAGATAGAACCAGCACACATAAATGCCAAAGGGATTACTCCCGTGTTTAATGTCTGCCAACAAGACAACATTTTGGGGGTGTTCCCCTTCGTCAGGGGAACACCCCCGAAACGTTGTCTTGTTGGCAGACATTAAACACGGGAGTAATCCCTTTGGCATTTACGTGTGCTGGTTCTATCTTCAATCTATTCTGGATTTTTGAGCTTGATTGCGTAGCCCCAAAAGGCCTTAATGGACAACTACAGTTGAATTGTTTTCTGACATAACAAAAGCGTTTAAAAAATATAAGCGACAATACTAAGCCATGATACTGGCATGTACAGGCACAGGAATACATTGTTGCAGAGATATGTAATGATTTTACTGATCATGGAGCAATCAATTGGATATCCGAAATTCTGATACTATACAGTAAATGCTTGGGCTTTACCATTATCAATTCCTGGGCAGCAATGTTTGGGTTTGTTTGAAAAAAAATATTGATTAAAAATCAGTTGTATGAGGTTGCATAATATGCTTTGTCTTTATAAATATGTATCAATAATAATTGGCATTATTACTTGGGTATTATTATTAATGTTAAGTATACGGTACATTATATCTGTGTTCATCTTACTGTTTATCACAATATGAATTTAGGTCTGTTTCCACAACTGCTTATTCCCATTATTGGGTGGAGCTTTCAGCTGGGGGTGTAATTTTTCTGTTACTATGTTACAATTACCAGGAATATATCACATTGGACACTGATTGCACAAAGTATGCAGACACTGACATCTAGTGGTGGAAAAAGGAAATACGTGCCTATGTTGGTTAAGAGAATGGGATATCCTCATCTGACACTTCTTTTTTATGGACATGTGACGTCATTTGGAGCCAATATTCACTAGTGGGGGAGGGTGTACAATGTTTGTCTCACCTCTAATATTTGGAATAACAGTGCTGGTCCTTCTTCCTGAATATATATATATATATATATATATATACTATTATATACTAAAGTGTATATAAGTATTTTATCTTACTTAAAGGATAAGCAAACCTCAAACAATGTTATGTAAAAAATATTTCTTTTTTCCGTTTCAGAGTTTTTTAAGTTTTTATTACAGCCAATATAATGAATTTTGTAACATTAAAACCATCTGTTGGTCAGTTTTTCTGACTTCACCCTCAGTGAGATACACATGATATTGATCTGCACAGGAAGGAAAAGAATGGGAAAGGACATCTGGGGCATAAGGTTTATTTTATGAACAAAGCAACACTAGAACACTTTATTGTTCCTTCTGAACTTGCACTTAGTCCCAGACTAAAGGTGGTCATACACGGAGAGATCAGCTTGTATGGCGATGTTGCCAAACAAGCAGATCTCTACCCGATATGCCCACCTTGAGCTGGGCAATATCGGGCTGATCCGATTGGGCCCTAGGGCCCAACGATTGGATCAGAACAGAGCAGATGCAGGCAGACCGATTGCAGGGCTGCTTCAACATATAGATAATCTGACGGGATTATTAGTCCCATTTGACAGACTTTCAGACAGATATCGATCGGGGAAGCCCGTCAGAGGGTCCCATATACGGGCCAATAAGCTGCCGACTTCGTCTGTCGACAGCTTTAATCGGCCGTGTATGGCCACCTTTAGATAATACATGTTAAAATAGGATGGCGTTCAATTATTATATATTTACCAAAGCTTATTCCTTGTAAAGCATTCTCTCATTCTCCCTGCCAATCTCATGCCACCTACTGCCACCATTTATTAAAAACAATATCTCTATTTATGAAGCTGTGCCTTTTAGTGGCTCTGCATTTGCAACCAGGTCTTAACTAAATGAAAGATAATAGAAATCACCGACAGTATGAATGCTTAACTGATTTTTGCAATAGGTGTATTCCACATACAAACCACTATACAGTTGTATCTACTTGGAATTCAGGCAGTAAATATTCAGCTGTGTTGCCTTAGAGATTTATGTATTAAAGATCTGCTTTTCAGCACTTATAAAAATGAAGGCCCTCCTTCTCTGGGTGTTGCAAATATTTTGTCTGTTCTAAGTAAAAGAGTAAAGATTTCAACACAGCCTTAAATTAAAAAGAAAAGCTTGGAAATACATACATTTCCCTTAGCATCGTTCTCATTGGTGGGTCCATTTTGATTAAAATATATACGCACAGTTCTGTTTGGTACACCTGAAATGAAAATATGTAGCATTAAAAAGTTAATACAGACTAAAAACGAGTACAAAAGAAGTAGCTATACAGTACAAACTAAATTCAAACTTTTTCTGGAATATTGTTCTTTTTTATTTTTTATAAAGTGCTAGTGTTAGGACTCTTTCACACTGGCATTTCCCATTCATTCCCCTGGGAAAAAGGCTAGGTAATAGAGGAAACTCAACACCACCAGCCCCATGGGAAATGATTCACTATGTCTCCAACAGGAAGGTTAAAAGTCTCTACTTTCTCCCAGTGCTCCAGTCAACACCCACATACTATCCAATATTTGCTCCTTTATTTGTGCATGTCTTGTTTGTGTGAGCATTTGTGCATATTTATATATGCATGTTTGTGTTAGTTATCTGTTGTGTGTTTTTCCATTTTCCAATATAATTAGCAAAGTTTGCCTGCTTATTGTTGGAGTGAAGGAGAGCTTAACCAATCAGTGTAGACAGTAACTTTTTCTGTGAAGGAATATTTTAAAAATTGGTTATCCTGGATGTTTACAAGAACCAGTTGAATAGTAGTATATGCTTATTCCCTAAACCTTTGTTACTAGGCAAAAATCTGTACAGCAGAATATTTGCCATTTCAGTAGAATAGATAGAATCATGAAACACATTTTATACATATAATTATTCAGCATGTCATGTACTTACTATGTAAAAACTGTGCAGAGAATGCTTCTTTTAGTTTTTCACATCTGTCTCCCTTAAATGCTGATTTACAGATGCATGTTTGGGCACAGTTTGCTCCTTCTCTTTGGCAGGCCCCACCGTTCAAGCAGTAATTTGATGCACAAATATTACACGTACAGACAGTTCCATTTCCTGTCAATGGTGACAAACATATGTATTTCACCACGTATATAATAATAATTGCATAATAAATGAATGTTTAGTTAACCTTTACAATAACTGGGTTTCCTTAAATTTCTTTACATAGTTAGTTGCATAGTTAAATTGGGTTGAAAAAAGACAAGGTCCATCAAGCTCAACCCCTCCAAATGACAACCCAGCATCCATACATCCCATAAATTATACCTATATCTATATTAACTATAGAGTTTAGTGTCACAATAGACTTTGATATTACAGATGCAGTCACTTGGATTTGTGTGTTTAATGCGTCGTGACTTAACTCATCTATCCCATTTATCCCACTTAGCACAGAATATTGTGTCACAACATCCCATCCAATTAAAGAGTTCACCATTGAAAACAATGGTGCTTTGGTATGCTAATGAAAAGGTTAAATGCATTAAATGAGTTAAGATAACTTTGGATAACACAGTTTCTTCAATTAGCCCTGAGTCACAACACATTTAACTTACAAATCCAAGTGACCGCATCTGTATGTCTGTCCAAGAAATCATCCACTCTTAAAGGCATTAACAGAATCAGCCATCACAACATCACCCGGCAGTGCATTCCACAGCCTCACTATCCTCACTGTGAAGAACCACCTACACTGGTTCAAATTAAAGTTCTTTTTCCTCAAGTCTGAAGGGTTGGCCTCTGGTGCGGTTCTATGATGTCCTCTAAAATATTTGTAGGTGTAATCATGTCCCAACCTTGACAGCCCCAACCTTGACAGCCCCAACCTTGACAGCCCCAACCTTGACAGTCTTCCCTCATAATTTAAGCCTTCCATCCCTCTAACCAGTTTAGTTACACTTAGGGGCAGATTTACCAAGCATTGAATTTGAGGGTTAAAAAACCCTCAAATTCGACCATGGGAATAGCTGGGAATAACACTTCGATTGGTCGAACGATTTAGTAGAAAATATTTGATCGATAGATAAAATCGTTTGAATCTATTGATTTGAACAATTTTAACCATTCGATCGCATATTTTAATCCGATCAAAAATAATGAAACCCAATTCGGTAGCTTTGATCTGGGAGCTAGGCAGTCGAATAAAAATTTAAATGGGAAGTGATTCGACTGTCGAATAGTCGAATATTCTATTAGATTTTTATTCAAATTATTCGAATCATTAGATTCGATCGAATTTTCAAAATTCCCTGGTTGAAGTAGTCTTCAAAAACATTAGAAAATTTTAATTTGAATCTTTTTGAAAATTTTCGAATCCTTCATGGGAATTTAGTAAATGTGCCTCTTAGGGCAAGGCCAGACGGCCAGGCGAGGCAATTTTGAGCGACTTTTAAAATCCCACCGCTGCGTGTGAACAAGCATAGGCAATTTTATGCCTAGCGGGTGCGCAGCGCTGACTAGCTATTCGGGGAGATTCGGGGGCGATTCGTCACGGCGAGAAGTCGCCAGGCGACAGAGCTCCCCCGAATCGCCCCGTCTGGCCTTACCCTTAGTCTCTGCACTCTCTCCAGCTCATTAAATCCCTCTTAAGGACTGGAGTCCAAAATTGCACTGCATACTCCAGGTGATGCCTTACCAGGGAACTATAAAGAGGCATAGTTATGTTTTCATTGTTGAGTTAATGCCCTTGTATGTGCTTTAGTGGCCACAGCATGACACTGCCCAGAATTAGGCAACTCGTTATCAACACAAACCCCTAGATCCTTCTCAGTTAAGCAAACTCCCAATATACTGTCAATAGTGTATAACTTGCATTTATATTATTTTTGCCAAAGTGCATAACCATGACTTTTTCAACATTAAACATCATTTTCCAGTTTGCTTCCCAGTTTTCCAACTGTAGCATTCGCATTTTGCCAGTCTCTCGGCACCATACCAGACCTCAAAGAATCCATAAAAATTAAGTAAAGACGTTTCGCAATCACAGAGCCAAGCTCGCTATGTACCCTGGGATGAATACCATCTGGCCCCAGACCTTTATTTATCTTAACATGTTCAAGTCTCTTTTGAATGTTCTCATGTGGGAACCATGCGTCATTAGTTGTTTTATTAGAATTGGGATTATTAAGAAGGAAACCTTCATTAACTGTCTGTATTATCTATGTGTGGGCTGGACCTATACCCGCGGGACCCGCAGTTGGGCGGGTTCATTGCCGACACCGCGCTCCCATTTGCGGGTGGTGGGCGGGTCCAGGTTAAGCTCTTCCTCCTACTCTCCTCGCCTACCACCTTGCACTTTCAACTTCCGGCGCAAGTCTATAAATGAAGGCCGGAAGTCGGGCTTGGGCTGCAAAAACAAAGCAACAACTAATGTTACTAAATGTAATAGCTAAGTTGTTAACCTGGCATACTGAGCTGTTACTAGAAACAAGAACGGAAGAAAATTTAAATCAGTTTAAAACAAGTATACTGGGTCACTCGTTTTTTGGGGAAAATGGCACCACCCCAGGGAAAATGTGCTGCCATTTTACTTATCTTTTCCTAATGTTTGTAAACAAAACACTAGTGATGGGCGAATTCGCGGCGAATTCCCGCGATTCGGCGCTGGCGAATAAATTCGCGAAACTGGCAAAAAAATTCGCCAAAAAAAATTTGCGTCAGAAACGACTCGACGTGCGTCAAAAACGACGCGACGCGCGTCAAAAACGACGCGCGACTCGTTTCCCGAATCGGCAAAAAATTCCGGCGAAAATTTTTCGGCGAAGCAAAACGCGCCCATTTCGCCCATCACTACAAAACACTCAAGGCTTCTTCCACACGAGCAGATTCAGCGAAATTAGTCTCCCCAACGACAAATTGTTTGTCGCTGGGGGCGACTAATTCCCCCCGAATCTGCTTGTGTGGACTAGCCTTAAAGTGGTGGTTCACCTTTAGGTTAACTTTTAGTATATTTTCAACTTTTCATTTGGTCATCATAATTTATTTTTTATAATTTTTGAATTATTTGCTTCTTCTGACTCTTTCCCGCTTTAATACAAGGGTCAGTGACCCCATCTAAAGAAAAAATGCTCTGTAAGCCTACAGCATTATTGTTATTACTTTTTGTCACTTGTCTTTCTATTCATGCTTTTTCCGGATTAAATTCTAGTATCAGTGCATGGTTTGGACCCTAGCAACTAGATTGATGAAATTATAAACTGGAGAGCTGCTGCATAAAAAGCTAAATAAAAATAACATAAATAATAAAAAAGGAAAACCAATAGCAATCTCTACATTATAGTGAAAGTTCGGTGGGGACCTCCTTCCTCTTAATACTTAATACTATTTAATACTTAGCTCTTATTTATTTATATTTATAATTGTATTGACACGTTTGTTCTTGTATTCTTTTGTTCTTGCTTATTCATGTATTGTTCTACTATACAGTGCTGCATGCATAAATAATGCTATATAAATAAAAATTTACATAAAATTGATATACATAATGTATAATGACACTCTACGATAAGGAGTAGAGTAGAAAAATTTACAAGCCATGGACATCAAGGAATAAGTAATTGACAGGTGCTATTTCAAAATGCGTATTGATCTTGAGACAATTGTAATATAGGCCTAAAGATTATATTCTATTATGCATATTGTTGAAATATTTATTTATTGGTTTATCTGAATCAGGGCTGGAACTAGGGGTAGGCAGAAGAGGCACAAACATGGGAACAAGCCTGGAACCTTTAAAGAGTGTTTTTGAAATGTTTTGAAAATTGGAATTTTTAACCAAAAATGTTCAAATCGAACAATGCATTTCAAGCATTTGAAAGTTTTTATTTGATCGAAAATGACCTATTCTAACTAAAAATGTAAATTTTTTATCGAAAATACACTTGGACGAATTTCAAATATTTTTCTATTTGAAATTCGACTGTTTGATTGTTATGTCTAAATTGTTTTATATGCCACATATTTTTTAGTAAATTAATCCTATAGAGGTTTAGGTGTATTCGAACAATTTTTTTATTGAAATTAGCCTTATAAAAATTTGAATTTCAAATTTTTTTTTATTCGACCCTTAGTAAATCTGTCCCTTTTTTTTAGTAAATTATTAATGAATTAGATTGGACAACTATAGAAATGTTTTATTACTCACCTGTAAATCCAGTCTTACAGGCACATGTGTAATTTCCTTGGGTATTGTTGCACACAGCATTAATATCACATGGATTCTTATCACATTCATTAGTATCATTGCAGACAAATCCATTGCCTAATTGCAATGTAATACACAATTAGTATGAGGAATTCATGGTATTCCCAAATAATAATTAATTTATATTTTTTATGCTCTTCACTTTTCGTGTACATAAATAGTGCTATATAAATAAAAATGTACATATTTATAATGACCCTTGGTGATAAGAAGTAACATAAAGGTTCAGTGAGAAGAAAGATTATCATGTGAAAAGTCATGAACAAGGTTCAATTTGAGATACATTTCAATTCAGAAAAACATTTCTCACTGTTTATCACATGAAGTCTATAGGAAAAAATTGGAGCTGAAGTTTTCAAGTGGATTCTTATAACATTCATTAGTATCATTACAGAAGACTCCATTACCAAAGTGCAATATAATACACAATAAGTTTGAGGGATTCATGTTATTATTAAATAATAATTGGATTCATTCATATTTGTTGTGCATAAATTGTTTAATTTACCACTTTATATTTTTTAGTAAGTTAATCCTATAGAGTTTTAGATTAGACAATAGTGATGGGCGAATTTCCCGTGACTCTTCACTGGAGAATAAATTTGCAAAACGCCAGCGAAAATTTGCCTGGCAAAAATTCTCTTAAAAAATGAGTCGCGCATCGTTTTTGACACGATGCACTGAAAAACGGTGCAATGCATGCCGAAAACATTGCGACATGCACCGAAGATGACGCGATGCGCGTCAAAATCGTGCCGCAACTCTTTTTCGCCAATTTTCGAATTTCGCTGGAAATTCGAGAATTTTTCGGCGAAACTCGCTAGATTCGCCCATCAATATTGGACAACTGTAGAAATGTTTTATTACTTACCTGTAAATCCAGTCTTACAGGCACATGTGTAATTTCCTTGGGTGTTGTTGCACACAGCATTAATATCACATGGATTCTTATCACATTCATTAGTAGCATTACAGAAGAATCCATTACCTAAGAGCAATAAAATACACAATTAGTATGAGGAATTAATTGTATTATAAGCAGTAACATAAAGGACCAGATTCAGTTCAGTGAGAAAAAGGTTTATCACATGAAAAGTAATTGACAAGTTTAAATTTCAATTCAGAAAATCTTATCTCACTGTTTATCACATGAAAATTCCATTTGAGTCTGTAGGAAAAAATTGGAACTGAAGTTTTCACATGGATTCTTATCACATTCATTAGTATCATTACAGAAGAATCTATTACCTAAGTGCTATGTGATACACAATTAGTATGAGGAATTAATGGTATTAGTGAATAATAATTCGATTAATTAATATTTGGTATGGTCTTAACTTTTCATGTACAAAAATAGTGCTTTATAAATAAATATATATATATTTATAATGACCCTTGGTGATAAGCAGTAACATAAAGGACCAGATTCAGTTCAGTGAGAAAAAGGTTTATCATATAAAAAGTCATGGACAAGATTCAATTTGACATGCAGTTTAATTCAGAAAAACATTTCTCCCAGTTTATCACATGAAAACTCTATTAAAGTATATAGGAAAATAAAAATGAAAACTTTATTTTATATATTCATCTTTTGCCTGACGCGTTTCGTGTCAATGGGACATATGATTAAGTGTCCCATTGACACGAAACACGTCATGCGAAAGATGAATATGTAAAATAAATTTTTCATTTTTATTTATCATACTTCTTTTGATCTGATCCATGCATGGGCTTCCAGTGTGCCTTGCACCAACTAGTTGTGCTATATATATATATATATATATATATATATATATATATATATATATATATATATATATACGAATTGCTATTTTAGCCTATGGGGGACCTCCAAGAATCTTTACAGAGATTTTTCTAAGGTTTGGAAAATCGAAGGATTTTGGTGAAAACCACTTGAATTGTTCTATGTATTCGAACAATTTTTAGTCGATCGAAATTAGCCTTAAAAAAATTTGATGGTCGAATTTCAAATTTTTTTTCATTCAAAATTCGACCCTTATTAAATCTGTCTCAATTTTTTTAGTAAATTAATCCTATAGAGGTATAGATTGGACAACTGTAGAAATGTTTTATTACTTAAATCCAGTCTTACAGTCACATGTGTAATTTCCTTGGGTGTTGTTGCACATAGCATTAGTGTCACATGGATTCTTATCACATTCATTAGTATCATTACAGAAGAAACCATTACCTAAGTGAAATTTAATACACAATTTGTATGAGGATTTCATGTTATTATCGAATAATAATTACATTAATTAATATTTGTAATGCTCTTTTCTTCTACATAAATAGTGCTATATAAATAAAAATATACATATTTATAATGACCCTTTGCAATAAGCAGTAACATAAAGGACCAGATTCAGTTCATTGATTGAGAAAAAGGTTTCTCACGTAAAAAGTAATGGACAAGATTCAATTAGACAAGCAATTCAATTCAGAAACCATCTCACTGTTTATCATGTGAATCTCTATTGAAGTCTATAGGAAAAAAATGGAAATGTTTTATAACTTACCTGTAAATCCAGTCTTACAGGCACATGTGTAATTTCCTTGGGTGATGTTGCACACAGCATTAATATCACATGGATTCTTATCACATTCATTAGTAGCATTACAGAAGAACCCATTACCTAAATGCAATGTAATACACAATGAGTATGAGGAATTCATGGTATTCCCAAATAATAATTAGATTAATTAATCATTTTTATGCTTTTTACTTTTCATGTACATAAATAGTGCTATATATATATATATATATATATATATATATATATATATATATATATATATATATAAATATACATAGTAATAATGACCCTTGGTGATAAGAAGTAACATAAAAGTTGGAAATGTTTTATAAATCTGTCTCTATTTTTTTAGTAAATTAATCCTATAGAGGTATAGATTGGACAACTGTAGAAATGTTTTATTACTTAAATCCAGTCTTACAGATACATGA
This sequence comes from Xenopus borealis, assembly GCA_024363595.1. Taxonomy (NCBI): domain Eukaryota; kingdom Metazoa; phylum Chordata; class Amphibia; order Anura; family Pipidae; genus Xenopus; species Xenopus borealis. Next base: position 109,558,559 of record CM044439.1, read on the forward strand.
GTAACTTCCTTGGGTGTTGTTGCACACAGCATTAGTATCACATGGATTCAGATCACATTCATTAATATCATTACAGAAGAATCCATTACCTAAGTGCAATGCAATACACAATTAGGATGATGAATTAAAGGGGTTGTTCACCTTTGAGTTAACTTTTAGTATAATGTAGACAGTGATATTCTGAGACAATTTGCAATTGGTTTTCATTATTTATTGTTTGTGCTTTTATAGTTATTTAGCTTTTTATTCAGCAACTCTCTAGTTTGCAGTGTCAGCAATTTGGTTTCTAGGGTACAAATTACCCTAGCAACCCTGCATTGATTTGAATAAGAGACTGGAATATGAACAGGAGAAGGACTGAATAGAATGATAAGTAATAAAAAGTGGCAGTAACAATACATTTGTACCCTTACAGAGCATTTGTTTTAGATGGTGTCAGTGACCCCCATTTAAAAGCTGCAAAGAAACAGAAGAAAATTGCAAATCATTAAAAAACTATGAAAAATAAATAATGAAGACCAATTGAAAAGTTTCTTAGAATTGGCCCTTCTACAATATACTAAAGGTTAACTTGAAGATGAACCACCCCTTTAATGTTATCATTGAATAATAATTAAAACAATTAATATTTGATACTCTTTTTCTAAATTTGAACATCTGTATGTGAAGCAACAATATACTGTTTAAAGGAGAACTTAACCACTGCAATGTGAAAAGCCCCATCCACTACCCTCCATAGCGCCCCCTCCTTGCTTCCTTCTCACATAGTGCATAGGTGAAAAACTTGTCCCTAATTGTGATTCCCACGTATCCATGCAGAGTAGCACAGCAGACCTCAAGGGTGCCATCTTCCATATCTTTGGTTTTCTTCAGGAAGGGCCACCAACACTGAGATATGTGGTTCAATAAGAGCCAGTCCGGTGTTTGCACCAACTGCACATACTGTATGCCGGAAACTCTGTAAATGGCCAAAGGAAATTAAGAGGAAGCTACTGAAGATACAGGGCATTATGGAGAGTAGTGAATGAGGTTTTTCACATTAGGGGGGTTTAGTTCATCTGTAAAGTACAAGGAATGGCAAAAGGGTGCCAGTTGGCAATTCCAATTAATTCAGTAGCAAAAGGCTCACTATCTAAGGGGCAGAAGTAGCTATTCTGTACCATTATGTTGCTTACCTTTTCCAACTATCCCTATATCAAAATGGTACTATACTGTATATGTGCGAGTCTGGCGCACACATTTTTTGTGAATTCATTTTCTGTTAGGGGTTAAGCATTGACAATCCCCAATCAATCAACCTTCCTATGTCCTTTAATGAAGTACCAACAACCTGAAATTAAAAATATCTTTCCCAGCATTTTCAGTAAGCTTTCAGAGGTTAAACTATTTAAGAACAAATTGCACATGTAAAAATTTACCAGTAAACCCTGTGCTGCAGTTGCAGCTATAACTTTGAAAGGTATTCACACAGGAAGCGTTTGTTGAGCAGTTGTTAGGCAGAGAGCATTCATCTATATCTGGAGGGGGAGAAAAAAGCCAAGTAAGCATGCTTTCTAAATAGACATGGACACAGAGATATAGATCCACTGAAATCATATCTCCTATCAATACACTATGGGGGTTATTTATGAAAGTCCAAATTTATCTCATTATTTCTATTAAAAAAAGTCCAAGCAACTCTGAATTGCTGATTGTACCTTATGTATCATACAAAAAGCTTGCTAATATTGGTTAAGCCAAAAATCCTAAAAAAAAAAAAAAAGGCTTTTCCCACCAAAAGTCAGATTTTCCAACCAAAAACAAAGATTTTCCTGCCAAAATCCAAAAAAGCGTGGACCTTGCAATTGACTTCTACAGGAGTCCGACAGCTTCGATATGGCAGGTTTTTGGATTACGATTTAAATTTTATACTAAAAAAAAAAAATCACAAACTTTTCAGAATTTGCATTTGGAGTTTAGTAAATAACCCCTTAATATATATATACATATATATATGCATACTGTGTAGATAGATAGATAGATAGATAGATAGATAGATAGATAGATAGATAGATAGATAGATATCCTTGATAAAGGCCCTAATGTGGGCCGCACGTGGAGTGTGGGTCCATTTTGAAGATTATATATATATATACATACATGTGTATGTGTGTATGTGCATGCATAAATTTTATCTACATGTTTGTATATATGGATCATCATATCATAATATATCATTGTATACAGTATTCAAGACTGTTTTTTAATAACCTGTTAATCTGTTTTCTTTTTTTTCTAAATGTTTTCAGCAAACACCAGTGTTTTTTATACATATTTGTAGAGGGGTTTTCTCTGTGACTAGTTGTTGTTAAATGAAAGTTCTTCCTAAAAGAAAGTCGATTTTACTGTTTTCTTGCAAAAAAGCCTTTTCAACTCTCTAGTATTCTTTTAAATGTCCTCAGAAAATGCTGAAAACTGGTTAACAAATGTGGAATTTCAAAGCTTGTAAAAGACTTAAAGAGGTACATGGTGCAAGAGTAGTAGTGATTCAAGGTTGTTTTTAAGGGTTTGGACTATGGGGGAAATTCACTGCACTTCACAGGCAAATTTTCGCCAGCGCTATGCAAATTCACTAAAGGGCGAAGTTATGCTCAGGTCGGAGAACAGTATCGTAGTTGTGCTAATGTCACTTCGCCAGGCAAAGTGCATTTACGCTAGCGATGCCTAATTTGCATACGGCGCAAATTTCAAAGTATAATAGAAGTATATGTTACAGCCACTACATTGCACTACACAAGCCCAGAAAACCTTTAATATAAAAAATTAAGTTGTCCTATTGCCCTAATCGTGTGCCCCCTGTATAGTTGTGTTGCCATATGTTAGGAAATGTATGGGGGAAGGAGGGTAACCCCCCAAAAAAAGTTGCTCTTTTTCAGACTATCACCCTAAAGAGGTAAATCACGCCATCAGTTTTTTTGGGACTTAAGTAGTAGCGAAGTAACGTCTAGCGTAAGTGGTAACGTTCAGTAAAATTCATTAGTGCGCAACTTCGCCTGGTGTAAGGGTGTGAAGTTGCGCTAGTCTATCTACTTCGCAAGCAAAAATTCACCAGATTCGGTGTTAGTGAATTTGAGAAGTTACGATTTGACGTCATGCTGGTGAATTAGCGCTACCGTTAGACGCTTCGCGCTTTAGTGAATTTCCCCCTATGTCTCTGGTTCCAGTGGAAAGAAACTTTAATCACAGAAAATATGTAATTCTTGATAATTCTATGCTTCCTACTGTGCAGCAATGGTTGAAGGAAAGATGTCTCCTGTTTCAGCATGATAATCCAGCAGAAAAACTGACTTCCACAGAGCCCTGACTTCAACAATTAATTTAGCACAGATTAGACATATAGGCTAAATTATAGCCTAGATTTAGTTGCGGCAGAACAACTAACATTGCTGCATAACTGTACTAGTTTACAAAAAAATAGTTGGGGCTGCAAGAGCAGCAGAGAGCGGAGAAACATCATTTTATATATCCTCAGTTTGGAATAAGATATTTGATTTCATATATTCACTCATTGCTGATTAGTCATATAAGGCACTGTCATTAACATTTCAAGAAAAAAACTAAGTAGAAACAATAACATTATATTTTTGTTTGGTTTGATTATAGTCGAAAGTGATTTCAGTAGTTCCTTACCACTGCAATGCAGGCCATCACCAGTAAGACCCACAGGACATTTTCCACAGCCATTAGTATTGTCACATGATACATTAGTGTAACATCCCTGAGCACAGCGGTTTGGGGGAGACTGACAGAATGCCCCACTGTAATTGCCGGTGCAGCTGCAACTTGCAATCTGTTAGCAAATATAATTAGCAGAATTGTTTTGGTCATTCATGAAGAAATAATCTACCACTGGTTGTGTAATTAAATCAGGGGTACAAAACTAAAACACAAGACTGAACAATATACAGATGAAACTCCCCGAATCTTCCTGTCTGCACCAGCCCTTAATCTACTTATCCCATTTAACACAGAAAATTGAATCATAGCATCCAATTTTTTTGAAAGGCTCACCACTGTGAACAATGAGCTTTGGTATGCTAATGAAGAGGTTAAATTCATAAAATGAGTTCAGATTACTGAATAACACAGTTTCTACACTTTATCCCGAAGTTTATCATGACGCATTTAACACACAAATCCAAGTGGCTTCATCTGTATACCAAGCATGGAGTAAGATGGCTAAAGGAATGCTGCCTTCATTATATATATATATATATATATATATATATATATATATATGTACCCTTTCATTACTGATGTATGTATTTTATAGACCAACTCAGTGTTAAATCTTTAACATTACATTACACCTCTGAATTTAATTTCTCATACGTACAGACAAAGAAGTATTGCTGACTGTAGTTGTTTGATTGTAGTCACATTCACTGGCCAAACGGCAATTACAGACTACAAACTTCAAAATCAAGGCAGAAGAAAAGTTCTGTGAATCTGTAGCTACAAGCTGAAAGGTGAATCCTTCAATACTTGTTGGAGTCCAAGTCAGAAAGCCATTTGCTGTATAAAAGAATATGATAAATTATTTGGTAAATACTGTATCAAAAGTAGAATCCCTATAGATATTTTCAAACATTTGAAAACCCCAGGCAATGGCTTTAACATATAAAGTAATATTTTGTATGCTATAATATTGTATATTATTACTATTTGATATCATCACTTACAGGTTATGTTGATATCTTGATATTGGACACCTGCAGCAAAAGTGACTCCTGTCCCATTGGAAGTATATTGCACAGTGACTGTTTGTTTCATGAAAGTCAGGAGAGTATTGTTACCAGAAATATAAGGTGGTATGGCATCTAAAATAAACAGAGAAGGGATGTTACACAAATGAGGAGAGAGCTAAAATATATATATTTTTTAAACATAGTAGGTAATAGGACTCACAGTACATGATTTTTATCTAGAAATACGTCATTTTTAGAGTTGACAGGAAGAGGGGACTGGAACTAGTTTACCAATACAGAAATTAATGTATGTTCTCACTGGTAATTTGTGTGCAAGTTGCATTCATGTTTTGCATCCATCAGTGAGGGTGCTAATTCTGTAATTTTCCATGTGGCGATTGAAATTATGATATAATGCAATATATCAGTTGCATGCAAAATATCCAAAAAGAATCCTGGAAATAACACATTCTCAAGGCAGGTATTCATTCTGTGAATCATTTGCCTCTATGTAATTAGTAATTTGGGCCTAATACCTAATTCAGAAAATGTGGTTCAATGCTCAGGTATAGAAGAGCCTGTATTGATGCAAGTACCCATGAACAGCATATACGTATATTATGCTGTGTTGACAAAATCTAGTGCAATGAGCTACTCCTCCCTATAAGTACAGTCCTGTATCCATAAGAGGCAGGCAATTCGCAGCATGTGGTCACCCCTTTGGATGCTACTAACCTTGTGCATTATTCAGGTGAGCAAGTTAGTAGAGCAGTGCTAAGTATCTATAAGTGATAAGCAGACATTAAATACAGTGATGTCCATTACTCACAGTACTATGGTTTACATCTTGCATAGTCTGCACTCAAATCCCAACTGTAGCTAGTGCTCAATGGATAGGTCCAAAAGAGGGGGAGGGTGATTTTAAACCTTTTATGACTCAGCACTTGTAAGGGATAGGATTAGTAAATTATATCTTTACTGCACTAAACTAGCATCAAAATGACCTCAGAATGATTCATGTGAATGAGCTTTGTTGAAAATACACTTACTCAGAAGAGCTTTTGTTTCTTGAAATGTTGATATTGCTTGTTGAGTTGATAAAGCCAAATCAGTATTGTTGGTAACCAAAGCATCATAAATACATTCTAAACTGTCTTTGCAGGTTTTTGCCAGCTCGGAATATCTGGAAGCATTCTTAATATCATTCAGGAAGAGAGGCTTGAATATGCCGCTATCTTTTTGCTGTATTCTTAATTCAGTAAATAGGTTGACTCCAGTGACCTTCCCTATTCGGTAGAAGACAAGATGAATGCACCATGAATTTAAGAAATTTTTACATTCTAAAACTGTCATGTGTACCCCTTTTTTTTTTTAAAGCCATATTATATTTTTCTTGAATTCAGAATAATCATGATTGATAAAAAGCAATGGTACATGGTACAATGGTACTTTTTTATGGCATATAATTTTTTAACATTCAGTTACTTGTTTAAGATGACTGACGAACTCAAAATTTAGGACTAAAAGACCTACACAACATCCCGTAGTTATAAATCTCTTCTTCAGAGCTGTTTATACTAATCCTGGTTCCATTTGGCATCTGAAAATCATCTTTCTGGTCTGAATTCCACACTCCTGCAACAAAAAGGAGGCAACATTTAGGAGTAATTGGCTGGGGTCAATAATTCATTACAAATTTTTAGCCATTTATCTGGAATATAATAAATATGTTGCTGATAAAATACCAGGAAAAAATACCTACCCAATAAGCCTTGGGTTTGTCCAAAGAATTCTGATGGGAGATATGTTATGGCATTCAATATTCCATAATAGGCTGACACTGACACAGTAACGGTACCGCCAACAGTTGCACTGATTGAATTATTCATCACCAAGAAAACATCTTTATTTGAGTTATTTATCAGTGTTTCCATATCTAGAAGTTCATAAAAGATTAATACAGTAAACATGGTGCATGGGGCACAGTTTCACAGTCATAATTTGTGATTTAAAATATTTTATTCGGTTTTTAGCTATGCAAAAGATTTTTAACTAATAGTCTTACAATTAGATTGGCATTAGTTAAGGTAAATGTGATAACATAGAACTGTGTTGCTCCATGAGCATACAAAATAGATAACTTCAGTAACTGAGACAAACGAAAAATGCACAGTTTCTGACATGCTGCAGCTGCATGCTTCAAATCACAAAAATCCAATTTGGAAAAAGATGTGCTTTATTCATTTATAAATGAAGACCACATACCGTCTGAATAGCTGAATGAGACATTCTGACCATTAACATAGGTTGCTATTGAGTCATTTCCTCCAAGATACCACTCAACCTGCACAACAGGGAGTATTACATTACACATTATATAGATCAGTGTGCATTCATGTCTTTGATATTTTTCTGTTGTAACAATGCTCGAAATTATATGTCACTTACTTTAACAATTGATGTGGCAGAGCTGTAGTGTAATGCAAATGCCTTAAAGTTAGTGGCCAGTGCAGTTCCAGTCTGCTCTGTCCGTCCCTGTAGAATTATGGAAGTTGTAGCATCTGTTGCATTTAAGAGGATAAAATCATCCAGCCCATTGAAAGTATAAGCAAGCCCATCCAAAGTTGAAATATGTGGGTCTCCAACGCTCGAACCTATCATAATGGAAGAAATGTGATGATAACTAGCATGTATAAATAAACAGTCAGAACACATGACAAATGTTAGAGTTATTTAAATTAATTCTATTCTAGTATGTGTTAAGTTATATTTGCTCTAAATTGTATTTACAGTATATTTTTCACATCTCTTTCATTCCAGGGTTCTGGAATGCTACATATCAAATAAAAACTCACCAGAAGATAATGGCCTATAATTTCTGCAATTGATTTTGGGCCTCTTTTGCATGTACAATGAACAGAATCGTGGGTCATCCAACTGATTGCAACAAGTGTCATAAGCCCAGAGCTCTCCATCTGTAATATTAATATTTGTTAAAAATAGTTCTTAAAGTTATTAAAAGAAAATTAAAAGAAAATTTTACTTAGATCAGTGAAGAGTTACATACAAATTATTTGGGGTTGAAAAGGACTCAAAGTCATTAAGTTCAACCTTCTAATCTAATTTAAATTGATTCAGGGTAAAGGTAAAAAATCTGAAAAGGGAACAACTGAAAATTTCAGCTGGTCTAATCTAGTGATAAATAATGAAACCACAAAGTTTAATGTTGATCCCTATGTATACAATACAGTATATAATTACATTTATATTTCCTCTTACATGCATCTTCCATTATTGTCATTGTGGTTCCAAGAACTGACAGCCGATTTACTTACCAGACTGAGGGGATGGAGATATGAAAGACCTTTCTTGGAAGCCTTCTAAAAACTGATTTTTTTTCAAGTACAGGCACCTAACACCAGCATTTGACCTACTGGACACTGAACTTCGAAGCATAGTGATGCTGCCAGACGTCCCTGTAAAAATATTCACAACATTATACAGAGTCCCTAAAAGAGAAACACTCCCTGGAATTTTAGCTTTTATTATTGTGTAACTATATTGTTATGGTCAGTTTAAGAAACAGTAAAGCATTTTTTCCTACCTGCTTTGGTTTTTCTGAATCTGGAATCAGAGAGCCCTTGCTGGTATAAACATGGACAGGACACTAAACCTGAATTCCAGTCTGAGGGAGCAGGCTGAGAATTGACCCAGTTCATACATGTCATACGGTTGTTATCCACAGCCTGGCTGTTCAAGTCATATATCCAGAGTCCTCGAACACTGGCTGATAACGATACAGAAAAAATATTTAAACTATAAATCATTGCATGTGAACATAAAAAAAGAGCATTTTAATTTTTCAGGAATAAACATCATATGCTCTAATTCGAAGAAGAGGGCATATGATGTTAAACACAAACCTACCCAGTAAGTACCCAAATCCCTTCCCTTTCACACACAGACTCCTTCCTGAAACCACCCTCTACATTACCTGAATAATTGTGGTGGGGGCAGTGCAGAATGGTAGACACAACATGGGGGCAAATGTTTTTTTTCAGGGGGCACATTAAAATAAAGCAATTAGCTAGTGTATAATTCCCCATAAACACATATGGGTGGACTTATATGCTCTGAAACAAACATTTATTCCCCTTAAGTAACACTTAACCTTTACCTGATTTCAGTCCTTGGTAGTTATTAGGACGATATCTTTCAGCTGCTGGGAGTTTCATCTGGTCATCATTTTTGAAAAAACCATCCCTATTGCCACTACAAGGTGCAAAAAGAAATGTTTAGGGATTTTTGCTTTATTATTTTAGATATTTAAACTAACATTTTAAACAAAGGAATTGTTTCTCAAATACATTCACAATATTTCTTCTTCTTTTTTTTTTATAGAAATCCTTGGTCACTATCACAACTTAATGGATAGTGAGTTAACTTTGATTTGTTACAGAATGTCCTTTTATCAGAAATTATTTAATTGGTCTTCATATTTTATAGAATTGTTGGCACCTCTTTTTAGCTTTGCAAGACTTCAATTGTAAGTTTTGATTAATTATTCAGAGCCTCTCCTATTCACCCTCCAGTCTCTCATAGCCAAAAATAACTCTCATATACAAAATAACAGGGAAGTCCTAGGGAATGTGCCACCCATGCTTCACCCTCCCTCCCAATCATGTCCCACCCTTATTGACACAAGGGGTGCAAAACACAGAGGTGCATTGAACTCAGTTTCTTGTGCATCTGAATGACAGAGGACACCTCTTTAACTACCCCACTCTGCTTAATGTAAATCACAAAGACCTGCTTGTCTTTCCACTTGCCAGCAAATACTTCTGAATGGCACACAAAATTGGGGAAGTCCCATATGCACTGATTCAAGCCTGCCCCTAATGAATACAAAGCTGCTAAAATTAAAATAGATTGGTGTAAATTATACTACACTTGCACATGGGTGACTGGCCCTTTCTAACTCAAGGTTTTCAGGTTAGTAACATACAACCCACATGTGTGAGATAACAAACCCATAGTTTAGATTTGATATGCATTTTTTGTTATTGACTCAAAAATTCAAGTCACTTTGCAAATGCACTAGAATGGCTTAAGAAGAAGTATATGAATGTCCTACAATAACCCAGTGAAAGCACTGATTTTAATCCAACTGAGAATCTGTTCTCTTATCTGAAAATAAGTACAGCCTGGAACAAATATGGGGCAACATCTAAATCGATAATCCCAAGAGAATTGAAACTGCTACTACTATTTTAGAAATATTTTTCTAATGTTCGGAAAACTTACCAGTAACTTTTGGAGGAGGTAAGGATAATAATACAGACTGCCACATGTAAAAGTAAAACGTTGTACCGTACCTGGAATAACCGATTATGACATTGGCTACACGACTGCTCACATCCCAATTCATTTGGCCATCCTTGTATAGCATCAAAACATAGGATATATGACCATCAGTGGTAAGCACAGCTTGGTAGGTATTGGTCTAAAATAAATATGAGTGGTGTGAGTTTAGAAATTGTACTAGGATTTGTACACATTCACAATGAAAGGGTTCATATTCCAAATATGCACAGTTGAAATGCTAAACCTTCTCACCTGTGTATTATCAGCTGTAGCTAGGAATGGAGGAGCCTTTTCCCACGTTATCTTTAAAATCCACTGAGCAGTGTATTTGGCATTAAGATAATTTCTGACCATTTCTTCAACACCTTGAAATATGGAATTGCTTCCAGAGCTTGGATTATTCTTAGTGTATTCCTATTGTTTTCAAACAAAAATCACTAATAAAGATATATATAAGACATGCAGTGGTCAGTCTATGTATGTTATCAAGTATCAGATCTTATGATCAGCATTGCATCATGTTAATCCTTTCTTTTTATTATACATTTTTATCAAGTCACAGAGTGGAATCCTTTACCTAACTTCAAATTTATGTGATATTAGAGGTTTTATCTACTTCAAATAAACTCTAATTGTAGAAATATGAAAATGTTTGCTTTTTTAATTAAAGCTACCACCTTCTATATTTTTTATATTATTAATATTTTTGCAAGGTCCTCTCCAGAATTTATATATATGCAAAACAAATCTAAATGTAACTATTATGGGCAGATGTATCAAGAAACGAATTGCAAAGTAATGGGAGTTTTTTTGAAAAAAAATCAAATGTTTTTTCTGCGGGTAAACAGGCTGTATTCAAATCATTACAATCAAAGTAAGATTGTATTCGATCTACTTCGATTCAAAGTTTTTAAAAAAAAATTAAAATTTTCAAAGCCCACCAGGTTCTAGGAGGTCCCCCATAGACTAAAACAGCTAGTCAGCAGGTTTAAGATGGCAAATGGTCGAAGTCGAAGTTTTAAAGAGACAGTACATAATAGATTTTGATATTTGAATAGAAAAATTCTTTTCAAATTTGAATCGAATTTTGGCATATTCGATAGTCGAAGTTTACAAAAATAGCTTAAAATTCGATTTTTTTTTTATTTCCAATATTTACTTTGTCCTTTGATAAATCTGCCCCAAAGGCCAGTAATGTGGTTTAACTTTAAAATCATTATGGAATGATTTTGTCTTAGCATGCCATAAAAACCAACCTGATGATAGGTGGTCCCATTAATGTGGGAGAAATCTGCATCATCCCAAAACACAGCAATCATCGACACAGGATAGTCTACAGTAAACCCATTAACTGGTGGATTAGTATAGGAGAAGATGTCATTTTGAGATGCTGGGAAGATGATCTGCCCGTTGTCAGTGTACTAGAAAAAACAAGGACAATGGCTTGAATGAATTTGTTATTTTACATTAAGGGTAGTCAACAGATCTATAACTTAAATAAGTACATACATAAATGTTAGTCCGCAGCTTGTTCCCAAAAGGAAACCCTAATTGTGGCTGGAATAGTGGCGACGTAAAATCGGCTTTTCTCTGTACAAATTCTGTATCATTTTCGCCTTTCCCATAAGGGAAGAGGGGGACAGCTGAAATATAAATATAGAAGAAAGAGAGCCTGAAATAAAGGTTTACTTACCCATTTGACCCATATTTTTAATCCCAATACAAAAATTGAGTTGCATTCATAACACTGATAAATTTACTATACCTACTGGAAAAATACAAAAATAGTAAAATAATAAAATATGTTTTAACACTAGCTTTATTTTTTAAACTGCTTTATTCTCCAAATATTTTAAATTTTAGCTTTATAGTTTTACCTTGAAGCATTAAGGGTGAAGACACAGTTGTTATTTTGGGAGTAGAGGTTGGGGTGGTAGTTGTTAAAGTGGTAGTAGTAGTTGTTGTGGTTGTAGGTTTAACAGTTGTTGCAGTAGTAATTGTGGTTGTAGGTTCAGCAGTGGTAGTTGTTGCTGCCATTGTTGTTTTTTTACCTGTGCTCAAGTTAACAGTGTTTGTTGTTGTTGGAGTAGTGTTTGTTGTTGCAGCAACAGTTGTGTCAGTGTTTGTTGTAGCACCAGGGGTGGTTGCTGTACTTGTGGTTGTTATTACAGCAGCAGTAGTTGTTGTACCAGTAGATGTTGTTGTTGCACCCGTACTTAGAGCAACAGAATGTATTGTTGTTGCACCAGTGGTTGTTGTATCAGTGTTTGATGTTGCACCAGTGGTTATTGTTGCAGCAGCAGCTGTTGTGCCAGTGGTTGTTGCAGCAGTGCTCATCATAACAGTATTTGTTGCTGCTGAAGCAGTGCTTGTTGTTGTAGCAACAGTTGTATCAGTGTTTGTTGTTGCAGCAGTGGTGATTGTTGTACCTGTGGTTATTTCAGCAGCAGCAGTTTTTGTACCAGTAGAAGTTGCTGTTGCACCTGTACTTATGGGAACAGTGGTTGTCGTATCAGTATTTGATGTTGCACCAGTGTTTATTACAGCAGCAGCTTTTGTGCCAGTGGTTGCTGTTGTTGCAGCAGTACTCATGGTAACAGTGTTTGTTGTTGTTGGATCAGTGCTTGTTGTTGCAACAGTTGTGTCAGTGTTTGTTGTTGCACCAGTGGTAGTTGTTGTACCTGTGGTTGTTATTACAGTAGCAGTAGTTGTTGTTGTACCAGTAGATGTTGCTGTTGCACTTGTGCTTATGGGAACAATGGTTGTTGTATCAGTGTATGATGTTGCAGCAGTGCTCATCACAACAGCATTTGTTGCTGTTGAAGCAGTGCTTGTTGTTGTAGCAACAGTTGTGTCAGTGTTTGTTGTTGCACCAGTGGTGATTGTTGTACCTGTGGTTATTTCAGCAGCAGTAGTTTTTGCACCAGTAGAAGTTGCTGTTGCACCTGTGCTAATGGGAACAGTGGTTGTTGTATCAGTATTTGCTGTTGCACCAGTGTTTATTACAGCAGCAGCTGTTGTGCCAGTGGTTGCTGTTGTTGCAGCAGTACTCATGGTAACAGTGTTTGTTGTTGTTGGAGCAGTGCTTTTTGTTGCAGCAACAGTTGTATCAGTATTTGTTGTTGCACCAGTGGTAGTTGTTGTACCTGTGGTTATTATTACAGCAACAGTAGTTGTTGTACCAGTAGATGTTGCTGTTGCCCATGTGCTTAAGGGAACATTAGGGATTGTTGTTGTTGCACCAGTGGTTGTATCAGTGTTTGATGTTGCACCAGTGTTTATTATTGCAGCAGCAGTTGTTGTGCCAGTACTTGTTGTTGTTGCAACAGTGCTCATAGCAACAGTGTTTGTTGTTATTGGAGCTGTTTTATTAGTGTCAATGTTTGTTGTTGCACCAGAGGTGGTTGCTGTACCTGTGGTTGTTATTACAGCACCAGTATCCACAGCAGTGGATGTGCCATTGGTTGTTGTTGCTGCCGTAGTGGCACCAGTGGGTGTTGTATCAGTGTTTGTTGTTTCACCAGTGGTAGTTGTTACACCTGTGGCTGTTGTTGTTGCAGCAGCAGCAATGGTTGTTGACTCATCTGTGCTCATGGTAACAGTGATTGTTGCTGGTGATGAAACACTTGTTGTTGCTATTGGATTGTTTGTTGTAAATGGTTTGCCAGTAGTTATTGATGTTTCACCAGTGTTCACAATTATGGATGTCCCACTGGCTATTGTTGTTGAGGTGTTATATACAGATGTACTTGAATTCACTGTACTTGTGTCTGATATTGCAGTGAAAAGAACAGTTGTTGAACTGGGTTCAGAACTTAAAGAATGGGGTTGAGAAGAAGTGACATCATTGTTGCTGGTAACAGATTTAGGACTAGTCACACTGCTCACAGTTCCAGATGGGAGAGTTGTTGGGTTGGACACAGATGTTGTATGAGTTTCAGTGTTCAGTTCGGGAGATGTAACAAGACTATTGTTGGTCACAGGCACAAAACTTGTCTCACTTATATTTTCAGTTGTTAATGCTTTTGTGTGGCTTATGGTTGATGTACTATATTCAGATGTGTTCTGGATTATGGTACTTGAAGTATCTGATGCTGAAGAGATGCCAGTAACACCACTTACAGTGGCAGTGACTAGGTTATTTCCAGTGGTTGTGGGTGATGTATTAAATAAATTTGTGGTCAGATTTGTTGTACTTGGAATACCTGATGTTTCAGAAGTGGCAGAAAGAGGAACTGAACTACTTCCAACAGTCACATGTTCTTTAGTCACAATAGATGTATCATGTATGGATGTGCTTGGATTCACTGTACTTATAGTGTCTGATGTCTCAGCAACAAGAACAGTTGTTGAACTGGGTAAAGAACTTATAAAATTGGGTCCAGAAGAAGTGACATCACTGCTGCTCGTAATAGAATCAGGATTAGTCACACCGCTCACAGTTCCAGATGGGAGAGTTGTTGAGTTGGACACAGATGTTGTTTGAGTTTCAGTGTTTGGTTCGGGAGATGTAACTAAATTGTTGCTGGTTACAGGCACAAAACTTGTCTCAATTATGTTTTCAGTTGTTAGTGCTGCTGTCTGGTTTTTGGTTGATGTAATATATTCAGATGTTCCAACAGTCATCTTTTCAGAGACTACAGCAGATGTATCATACACAGGTGTGTTTGAATTCACTGTATTTGCAGTTTCTGATGTCTCAGTAACAATAACAGTTGTTGAACTGGGTTCAGAACTTAAAGAATAGGGTCCAGAAGAAGTGACATCAATCTTGCTGGTAACAGATTCAGGACTAGTCACACTGCTCACAGTTCCAGATGGGAGAGTTGTTGAGTTGGACACAGATGTTGTCTGATTTTCAGTGTTCAATTCAGGAGATGTAACAAGACTATTGCTGGTCACAGGCACAAAACTTGTCCCACTTATATTTTCAGTTGTTAGTGCTGTTGTGTGGCTGATGACTGATGTACTATATTCAGATGTGTTCTGGATTATGGTACTTGAAATATCTGATGCTGAAGAGATTCCAGTAACATCACTTACAGTGGTAGAGACTGGGTTATTTCCAGTAGTTATGGGTGATGTATTATATAAATTTGTGGTCAGGGTTGTTGTACTTGGAATACCTGATGTTTCAGAAGTATCAGAAAGAGGTACTGAACTAGTTCCAAGAGTCACATGTTCATTTGTCACAGTAGATGTATCATGTGTGGATTTGCTTGGATTCACTGTACTTATAGTGTCTGATGTCTCAGAAACAAGAACAGTTGTTGAACTGGGTTCAGAACTTAAAGAATGGGGTCCTGAAGAACTGACATTAATGTTGCTGGTAACTAATTCAGGACTAGTCACACTGCTCACAGTTCCAGATGGGAGAGCTGAAGTGTTGTACACAGATGTTGTCTGCATTTCAGTGTTCAGTTCAGTAGATGTGACATCACTATTATTGGTCACAGGCACAAAACTTGTCTCATTTATGTTTTCAGTTGTTAGTGCTGCTGTCTGGTTT
The DNA here is from genome assembly GCA_024363595.1 of Xenopus borealis. Lineage (NCBI taxonomy): Eukaryota > Metazoa > Chordata > Amphibia > Anura > Pipidae > Xenopus > Xenopus borealis. Next base: position 109,574,159 of record CM044439.1, read on the forward strand.
ATGGCTGATGTACTATATGCAGATGTTCCAACAGTCACCTTTTCAGAAACTACAGCAGATGTGTCATATACAGGTGTGCTTGGATACACTGTACTTGCAGTTCCCGATGTCTCAGTAGCAACAGTTGTTGAACTGGGTTCAGAACTTAAAGAATAGGGTCCAGATGAAGTGACATCATTGTTGTTGGTAACTAATTCAGGACTAGTCACACTGCTCACAGTTCCAGATGGGAGAGCTGAAGTGTTGTACACAGATGTTGTCTGCATTTCAGTGTTCAGTTCAGGAGATGTGACACCACTATTATTGGTCACAGGCACAAAACTTGTCTCATTTATGTTTCCAGTTGTTGCTTCTGTTGTGTAGTTTATTATTGTCTCAGTTAGAGTTGATGCTATTGTAGTTGGCATAGATGTAGGAACAAATTCTGGTCAGGGAAAGAAAAAAGAAGTAATTTTTAAAATTTGCTATAATTATAATTCTTCTATGACAGCCCACTAGAAGAAAAACAGAGGCTGATATTCAGGAAATATATATCTGCAGTAAATTAAACTTGTTATTTTACTGATTTAGAGAGTAAATCATAAAGGAAAAGAGCTGTAACTTTCCAGTAACAATGTCAAGAAATATCAAGACTATAGTAGAAGAATGTACATACCTTCTACCTTATTGATAGAGGCATATTAAAGTATACCTATGAACATTCCTATTTTTTAAAATGCAGTCTGATTCTGAATGAATAGTGTTTCATAAAACTTACAAGGTTTCCCCATGCAGGGGGGAATATTGCCTGGAATTTAACATTTGTTTTTTCATTTGGGCATGTGCAAACATTTCTCAATGATTTACTGAAAAAGCAGACTCAAATACTTAACTTGAATAACCCCACTTCTAACCCTAATGGCAGGGGATGCTAACCCTAATGTTAGGGTGTATGTATTCCTAACTTGCACTAATAATTCCTGCAGCAGCTCATACATATTGATTTAATAAATCTCACATCACTGTTCATTGTTATCCATTAAGAGTAAAAAGACTCGAATATAAAATTATAATTGACATTTTATTGATTTATTTGTCAGTACAGGTATGGGACCTATTATCCAGACTGCTTGGGAACCTTCCATAATTTGGATCTTCATACCTTAAGTGTACTAGAAAATAGGCTGGTTTTGCTTCAAATAAGGATTAATTATATCTTAGTTGGGATCAAGTACAAGCTACTGTTTTATTATTACAGAGAAAAAGGAATTCAGTTTTAAAAGTTTGGATTATTTCATTATAATGGAGTCTATGGGAGATGGCCATTCCGTAATTCGGAGCTTTATGGATAATGGGTTTCTGAATAAGGGATCCAATACCTGTACTGTACATCTGTTCCCTTGCAGTACAGTTCCTGTACATTCAGTTGTGCGAAATCAAGCTATTGTGAAATACCTGTGCAATTCACACCATCGCCTGAATAATTGCTTTTGCACTGGCAGACGAAGGAGCCACCAATGTTGAAGCAGAATGCATTAATCGAGCAGTTGCTTGTGTTAGTAGTACATTCATCGATATCTGTCGAAACAAAAAAAAGGATATAAATAAATCTACATACACATGTGCCTGTGTATCTCACAGAAAACCATGTATTAAAGGCCTCTTATAAGCTTATAAGATTGCCTTTAGGAGTCAATGCCAAAATCAATAGTTGCTTGGTTGTTCATTTGCTACAAAGTGTTGAATGCAGATGATAAGACAGCTTAATACATAAATGCATCTTGGACAAGAATGAAAATGACATATGTGACATATTGGGAATTTTAAGTACCTTGTGATGTGTGGGAGAAATACTTTATTAAGATTAGATTTCTTAGCCACACTGTCTTATCCTAGTTTGTGTCGAAGTTCTTTGATGTAAACTTTCACATATGAAAACACTACATACCTAAGCAGGTGCCATTGGTCGAAATGTAACCTTCTCTGCAGTTGCATGTAAAGCTGCCTAAAGTATTTACACATGCCTGTCCGACAGTTGAGCAATAGAATGGAGAGTTGCATTCATCCATATCTGCAAAGAAAATTCAGGGTATAAATACATTTGTAATTAACTAGTAACATGACTTTTAAAAACCAGTGCAAGTTGTAAGTATAGAGCTTGCAGCACCTTATGCCCCTCTGTGCTCCCTGTCTTGCACATATGAATGAAGTACAAGCAAAGAGTGTTCTAAGGGACATCATTGTGCCACCCAAATATTTCCAGGCAGCATAGTATATATAAAACTGTTCTAAGGGTTTTTCTTCATTCATAAGCAGAAAAAAACACAGGCTATGATCAGCAGAGCCAATGTTCTGTGTGTCATTGTCCCTTGCTTGTAAGTTCCATAGTGGCAGAGGAATAGTTACTTGTCTATCTGGCAGGTCTGAAAAGTAAGATGCACTGCAAATTAAGAAAAACAATGAAATGGAAACTGCACAAACAATATGCTTTTTGTTGTCTAGGGGTTAGTGACCACAACAACCAGGCAGCATCTGTTGCTGCATGCTGCAAGTGGCAGAATTAGGAGACCAATATTTCAAAAGCCATAAAAACAAAATGCAAAATGAAGACCAACTGAAAAGCTGTATGGAATAGGGTCCATCTATACCTTAATAAAAGTTAATTTACAAGTTAGTGATGATATAAGTAATATTTTAGAGGGAGCCAGGCATTGTACATACCTACACATGTACCATTGACATCTATAAATCCCACATCACATTTACAAAGGTAACCGCCTATGGTGTTTTCACAGGTGCTGTGTTCATTGCAGAGAGAACTGTTACTCAGGCACTCATTAATATCTGGAAGCAATAAAAAAATTCTGTTAATGGTTGGGTAAACATAAAATATTTGTGATAGTGTGAGCTGATCATAAAAGTGATCCTTTCCTTACAAAAAAGCGGAATAACAATCATGTGGTTCCATTGTCACAAATTTAATTACCGTACATTTATTTTATGCATATTGCAATACATGTACAAGATCGGTTATCTGGAAACCTCTGGTAATTTCAAAAACTACAAATAATGGGATGGCCACCCCCCATCAGAGGCAAATCAATGATATTGGGCTTATTTAATGTAAAACATTTTTTTTTTATTCGACAAAGTATAGAGATCAAACCTGCAGAAAGCCCATAGCTGAAAAACCACAGGTCCCCCAGATTCTTGATAACAGGTCTAATACCAATAATCATGAATCATAGAAACCTAAACATTGAGAGAGACCCACAAGACCAAACTTGCCTGTACATTGTAGACCGGTTGCTGTGAATCCAGGTTGACATGAGCAATTATAGGACCCATTTGTGTTGACACAGACTGAATAGGTGGTGCAGTTATACTGTGAAGTAGCACATTCATCAATATCTGTGCAGTTTGTTCCTTCATAGCCAGAATTACATTCACATTGGTAGGAGCCAACTGTGTTATTACAAATGGAATTTTGGGGGCATGTGTTATTGGCCTCACATTCATTTATATCTGCAATGAAAAAGCAACATAAAGTCAATGGATTATAGCCCAATCAGAGTATGTGGAAATTGTGCTGTCATGAGTACACAGTATGTATGGCTTGGGTTTTATTTCCAGATTACAAAAAAAACTTACTATTAGAGCCAGGAAATTTTAAATGGGGTTCTCTAGTCAAAAACTGGTTCTTGCATAATAAGAGAAAATAATTTAAAACAACATGGCATCATTCATCTTTTAAACATGTCCAATATTATTTGTGATTGCTGTGGTCACAGTGTGTGTATATATTATATATATATATATATATATATATCCCTTTTTGTTTAATGACTTGATCTCTTAAATGCAATACAGGTAATACCAAAATACTGAACATTCCTACAGTGGATGATGCCATGGATATGACACCCAGCCTTTGAGGTGGTGAATATTGATATTGTTTTAAACTCGATAGATTGAAATGATTCATTGTACTCACCAACACATTGTACAGTGGGGTTTCCTCCATACCCATCTTTGCACTGACATGTGTAATTACCAGGTCCATTAATACACACTGCATTCTCACCACATGCAGTGCTGTTCTGACATTCATCAATATCTGATAGAAATAAGAGCAAGGCAATGATATTTAATTTGTTTGTAGTACACAAGCTATAGGAACATGCAAGTGAAAGATAATTTTTGTTTTATTCAAGCCATCAAGAATGTTCTCTCACACATTATATTACCTTCACACATAGCGCTGTTCACCTCACTGGTTTTGTATCCTTCCTTGCAACTGCAGATGTAGCCACCCGGAACATTATAACAAAACTGTTCACATATTGATGAATTTTGATGGCACTCGTCAATATCTGCAATAATTATGAAAGAAGAACATTATTCTGAAAAGATAAACAGCTAATGGCCCTAATATCTCCAGTACCTAATATGTTCACAGAATTTTAATTCACAGAATTTTAGTCATAGACTTTAATGAAACACTTAAAAGACCATTTTACCTATTTTTATTCATATGGAGCTATCTACTGAAAATTTTAGCAGTTGAATTTCATAGTTATTTTCCATTTGCTTTATTACCCTTATAACTCCCAGTAACTGCAACTTTAGTATTATGGTACATGGGACATTTTGTCAGCCAAAGTGCATCATGGTCAAAGGCTTTATGGCAGCCAGTCTCTGATTGATGGGTAGTAGTGATGAGCAACATTTTTCACCAAATGGTGAATGGTGAAGACTCCAGTGGATGAACAAAAAAACAATTTGGCCCCACTGACTTCAGTGCATTTCAGCTAACTTTCTGCAAAGTGCAATGGGTCAGATTCGCCCATCACTTATGGCCAGGAATGAGGTAGCCTTGTGACTGGAGGAGTGGCTGATTGAGTACAATCTTAAGTAGGGACAGTTCCCTATGTTGTCTCTTAGCCTGTGTTTTGAAAACAACATCAACCCCTCTTATTCCTTTAATAAACACATAAGAGACGAATTGATGTAAAGTGGGAAAGTATACAAGTCCATATGCAAATCTTTTTCAAAGTACAGTATGCAGTAAATAGACATCCATGTTATTGCAGAGCCTGAAGAGCTCATCCCAGATACAAATTTCATATTATTGTTTTTCTGTTCTATACCCCATTTGTGTTTTCTGACATTATTTTTTTATTTCTCCCTCTCTTATCCATTTCTACTTTCGCATGCAAATAGAAGGAATGGTCACTGCAAAGGCATTGAAACTGAAATGACTGGGTAAAGAGATCATCCTTGGGCCTACAAGCAGATTTCCCCCACCCTGGTGGTTCAGTCAAGCTGTGCTAATTACATTAGCAGATTAATAACTACAATAGCAGTGGCTACTACTGCATGTGATACTACTGCATGTAGTACTGCATGTGCATGTACTACATATTCAACTTTGTTAATGGTGTAACCACCTATGGCCTGGATTTTATTTAATTTGCACTGCATCCTATATTGTTCCAAACATTTTCTGTTTCAGTTGATGCAAGTGTGGATATTCAAATCTTCTAGATAGTATCATACTGTATCACTGCAAGTACAAATACATGTCTTCCCATTAGATCATTGTGAACCACTTCTTTTGACGGACCATCTGCAACTTTTACAATACAAATTGTATTACATTTACAGCAGTGTTTAATCATTTCTTGAATGATTTTTATAAAATCAAACAGAATGAATAAATGCATACTTTATTACCTGTGCAATTGACACCATCACCCATATAGTTGGTATTGCACTGACAGACATATGATCCAGCCACATTTGAGCAGAATGCATTGCTTGAGCAGTTGTTTGTGGTATTTGATGCACATTCATTAATATCTGCAAAAATACAAAAAACAGACACCAATTAACTAAATAGCAGCTCTTGTGAAGAAGAAAAGGAGAGATGGTCTGTGTTGAGTTTGGGAGACTAGCTAGGCTGGCATGTACAACAGCAAACTATCTGAGCATCTCATGATAAGATCAGCTATGTGTCTCTCATTACCCTTCCCACATTAGCAGGTCAACATACACCAATCATTTTTCCACACAACAGGTAATTGTGTTGTGGGACCTTAGTGAGGTATAAGTTGTGCTTCTTGGCCTGGCCCTGGCTGCTGTTAATGTTGGCACTGGCAAACTTCTAAGTGATTGAGGCAAAAAATAGGGCAGATGCTTCACTTCTGCTTTTTACTTATGCAAATGAAATATTTTTGCTTTATGATGACAATATAATAATTTTACATATGCATTATTGATGATTATGATTAGTAGCTTTTACTAAACCTTAGTTCCAAAGATCTACTCAAACCTATTGTAACAGCTGGATAGTGATTGACTTGTAAGTAAATATGGACAGGAATATCAAAATCCTAAAAGCATCTCATTCTGGTATATACATTAATTGTACAAAATAAATGTAGATTTCCACATACCTATGCATGTATTATTGCCCAAAATGTAACCAGTTGTACAATTACATATATAGCTGCCCACTGTATTTTCGCATATTTGTCCTACAGCCGTGCAGTACGATGTAGAGTTACATTCATTAATATCTGTAAAAAAACAGTCAATTAGTGAATTTTAATTGCACAATTATTTGCAATTCTAATAGTTTCTAGAAAATCATAAAGTGCCAGTATGCATAGAGAAGATACAACAATCTTCTCACTGTTTACAAGGGTTTGCAAGTATCCATGCAGGGTTCTGTGTAAGCCCTTCCCTATATACTGTATAGCAGAAGAGTGGAAAGATATTTAAAATGCAGTATTGTTTGTAATCATAAGGACCAGTTATGCCATAAAATAACATTTTTCTTTTTGCACTGCCAACAACACAAATCCATCTTGAATAGCTGTCTTGATGGCTACATAGCTTCTTATATAGATAAACTATATAGAGAAACTGGATGTCCTTGAAGCGAATAAACTGTAGTATGTGCGTGAAAAAAACACGTTCTTTGACCTGTGCAGTTTATTATAGTAAAATATAATTAACACCATATCATTTTATGAGTGACTGGTCATTTAATTGGTAATTGGATGAGAACCTGTCAGAGCAAGTAATATGAGAGGATTTCACCGCATACTGTCAGGTTTCTTATAAAAACGGTACACATTTTTTAATTAAAGCATATTGTAGATTTCTTTTTCATTAAATAAAGTAAGAAGGGGATTTAATTTTTTGCCTTTACATACCCTAAAACTGGCATAAAACTGATGTAGAATTATATGTTTATACATTTGATACATATTATGGAACAGGGTTTTTTTTTTTCTTTTTTAAGATGTCATTATGATCGAACCAGGTTTTTAGCAGGCTCAATATACTTATAATTATCAGAAGATCAAATTGATTTCCACAATTATAGATTGGGCACAGTGATCATTTTTTTGTGTAAACAGGCATCAACTGCCTGTATGCATTGATCATAGCTTCACATTTTGTGAGAGAGAAAGCCTGACATTTTACATACCTATGCAAGATCCAGTATCGTTTGTAAACCCATCCTTGCATTCACAAATGTAGCTGCCGTTGGTATTCAGACAGCTGCTATGTTCCTCACAGATAGAGTTATTACTCATGCACTCATTAATATCTGAAAACAATTAAAATTAAGTGTCAGCTATTGAGTGAATATAGATCCATAAGACAGTTACTGGTGAGGAATTATTCATATAAAATAACTTAACTTGCCTTCACATTGTACACCATTGCCTGTGTACCCAGGTACGCATTCGCATCTAAAGGACCCATATGTATTGAAGCAGTTTGAATTAGGGCCACAGTCATTCATTCCATTTGAGCATTCATTAATATCTGTGCAATTTTCTCCTTCAAAGCCAATATTACATTCACATATGTAGGAGCCAACAGTGTTATTACACATGGAATTCTTGGGGCATGTGTTATTTGTCTCACATTCGTTTATATCTGCAATAAATAAAAAGTCAGTATTGGTAAAATATTAATACGTGTTTAGGATTTTATACAATTCTGTATGTGGAACAAAAATGTAGTATAATATGACTTAATGAAAGAGCCCCACATGCAGCTTTGCCATTTTTTTTACTGAATCAAATAATGTATCACCCTGGATTCAACTCAATCTTCTCTCTAACCATTACCTGTAGAAGCCATTTTAATGATATAGATGTTTCGTGTTTCTTAATCTTACCTGTGCAATTAGTCCCATTATACCCTGTCAGACAGTCACATATATATGAGCCATTGGTGTTGGTACATGTAGATGTATTTGGACACAGCGACACATTTTCAGCACATTCATTGATATCTAAACAAAAATAGAGCTTGGTTAACACATACTCAATATTGGCACTGTAAATGCACGTTTTTATTTGTGAGCATCTGCTCTACTACCATAAGTTAAGAAGCTTTCGTAATAATATTTCCAATAATAATTTTCCCCAGAATGCCTAACATACAGTATAAGTTTCACTGAATAGAAATATTGAGGGGTAGTTCTCCAGTTAACACCTTCCAGAATTCAGGGACTTAAGTAGTTAGGACCCAGAGTAGTGTGTGAAATAGGGATGGCGCGAACTGTTCGCCGGCGAACTTGTTCGCGCGAACATTTGGTGTTCGCGCTCGCCGGAAGTTCGCGAACGTCGCGCGACGTTCGCCAATTTGGGTTCGCCTTAGTTGGCGCTTTTATTTTGCCATTTCTCCCCCAGACCAGCAGATACATGGCAGCCAATCAGTAAGCTCTCCCTCCTGGACCACCCCCACACCCCCTGGACCACTCCCCTTCCCTATAAAAACCGAAGCCCTGCAGCGTTTTTTCACTCTGCCTGTGTGTGCTGAAGAGATAGTGTAGGGAGAGAGCTGCCTGTTAGTGATTTCAGGGACAGTGGATAGTAAGTTTGCTGGCTAGTAATCTACTGTACTTCAAACAACTGCCATCTAGCTGTGTGAGCTTGTTCACATTCTGTCTAAATATCCATAATATTACCCTCTCCAGAAAAAGCACCTGAGTGACTTTTTTCAAGCAGCCATAATATATTTTACGTAATCCGTATCCACCGCTGTAGTAGTGTATACGTTGACCTTGTAGGCATTATTTGCCCTGTAGCCATTTTTTGCCCAGTGTGTTCTTCAAACAACTGGCATCTAGCTGTGTGAGCTTGTTCACATTCTGTCTAAATATCAATAATATTACAGTGTCCACAACCACCTGAGTGACTTTTTTCCCTTTACAGCACAAAACGCAGCGCTGTGTCAACAATGGATTTTTCAGATACATTTTTGCCCTTGATCCCCCTCTGGCATGCCACTGTCCAGGTCGTTGCACCCTTTAAACAACTTTAAAATCATTTTTCTGGCCAGAAATATCTTTTTTAGCTGTTAAAGTTCGCCTTCCCATTGAAGTCTATGGGTTTCGCGAACCGTTCGCGAACCGTTCGCAAATTTCCGGAAGTTCGCGAACATGTTCGTGCGCCATCCCTAGTGTGAAATCCATATGAGCAATACTAAGGGGGATATTTATCAAAGGTCAGATTTTAGTGGTTTTTAGAGTTTCTTTAAACCACTACTAAACTCAAAAACTCAAAAACAATGAATGTCATTACATTTCTTAATCCGAAGTAAGAACTATGCGCTAAACAAATACAAATACCTCACAAACCTCTATGAATTCTAGTTTTTCATGCAATTCCTTGTGGGAAAAAAAATTTGAAAACCTCTAAATGTACAAATTGATTTTAAGCATCCCAAAAGTATCAGCGCAGCTCCCGCTGACTTCTATAATTCTATACTTAAAACATTCTGACTTTTTATAAAAATTAGAAAACCACAAGATTTTTAGTAAATGGACCCCTCAATGTTCAAGATTTCGCCTGAAAGTATAAGGGCTAGTCCACACAGTAAAATTCAGGGAGATTAGTCGCCGGGTGACTAATTGCCGCTTCTTTGAGGCAACTAATCTCCCTGAATGACTTGCCGGTATCTCGCTCGAGAGGCAATTTCGAGCGACTTTGAAAAACGTATTGCCACATGTGAATAGGTGCAGGCGACTTTAGCGCTAGAGGGTGCAAGATACCAGCAAGCCATTCAGGGAGATTAGACGCGGCAATTAGTAGCCAGGTGATTAATCTCCCTGAAATCTTCCCGTGTGGCCCTAGCCTAAGAGAGTAATAGTTGAGCCTGGAGAACACTTAGCTCCACTATTGTTCAAGAGCCCAGAGATTTGCACATAACACTCATCTGCTTGAAGTATTGTTACTTATATAACAGTAATTTATTTAACCTATGTTGTACTAAACTTACAGTATATGGTCAAGATAAACATGTCTCTCCACGAACATTAAACCAGTCTTAAGACAGTGAAGGCCAAAAAAAAGTATAAAGAAAGATCCAATGGTTCATTGTACTCACCAACACAAAGAACAGCAGGGTCCCCAGTATATCCATCTTTGCACTGGCATGAATAGTTTCCAGGGATATTAGTACACTCTGTATTCTCACCACATAGGTTAAGAGTTGTGTTTTGACATTCATTAATATCTGATGGGAATTTAAACAAATAGAATGTATTGTCACTTGCTCTTTTATAATAATGTGAATGCTAAATGGCGTATAAAACCAACAAAATAAAATGTTCTATATAAATGTAAATGCAATTTATTGGTACCCTGCACTGATACAAATGAGATGTTTGCTTCAGAAGGAATACAGTTGAATAAGACAAAAGATAACAGAAAGCTATGTAGAATACAAGGTTTCAGTTAAATAAACAAGGGTCAAATGCCATTCATTAACCACTTCTGGACTATAGAAAGAAAATATAGCATGTAAAATAGCACAATGGTTACCAAAACATTGTTTCTTTGTTCTGTTGAACAACAGATTATCATTATCTCTGGGGGCAGATTTACTAAGGGACGAATTTCGATGTTAAAAAACTTTGAAATTCGGCCAGCAATTTTTTTTAAAGTGTTTTCTCGAGCGAAAATGTACCTTTTTTCGTTCAAATAGGTCCATTTTCGTTCGAATCATTTGATCCCATAGTTCAAATCAAACAATTTGAATGATTTTTGTAAAAAAAAATTAAATTTAAAAAAAAATTCAAAAACACTCCTTAAAGGTTCCAGGAGGTCCCCCATAGGCTAAAATAGCAATTCGGCAGCTTTAAGGTGGCAAGGTACAGTTTTTAGATTTTCAAATGGTTGAATTTTAAAATTTGATTCTAATTTTTTTCAGTTTGAATTGAATTTTGGCCTAAAGTCAAAGTACCCAAAAATTACTTCGAAATTTGAAATTTTTTATTCAAATTTTCACTTTGACCGTTAGTAAATTTGCGACTTGGTGTTTATGGAGCACTTATAAATCACTGCAGCACTTTACAGAGATGATACATGGTTTCTTGCCCCAGTAGATTTTTCAGTCTACCACTATTACATTCACATTGACTATGGCCAATTTAGATATACGCCAAATAACCTGCCTGGATATTTTGAGTACAGGAAGAAAGCCATGCAGAAATTTGAATATATAGAAACTCTTTTTAAAAAAGTGCCTTGGCTGGGATTGAACTCAGCATCCCAATATTACAAAGCAGAAATTCTACCACACTCCCTAACTTTATACTTATACATATATATATGTTTACGTGTAACTACTTGAGATTTCATGCATGAGTGGGTGCCTTAGAGTCTAAAGCCCTCATTTCTGTATTTTATAAGATTTGTTTTGTATTAGTTGCAATCATATTTATAACACAAGCGTGACTAAGCTGAGTCATAAAGACTGTCAGGACTTAAGATTGCTAGATTTTCAATGTGATGTAGAGAAAAAGTATATAAATTACCTTCACACTTAGAGCTGTTGGTTTCACTTACTCTGAAACCTTCCCTACAGCTGCAGTTGTACCCTCTTGGGATATTGTTACATATCTGTTCACAGTTTGATGTGTTAAGATAACATTCATCAATATCTGAAATCAATATGAAAAAAAGAGTGATTAACAAATGTTAAACCATTTTATACTGTCTATCCACTGAACCCAATATTATGGTTTGTTGTTGAATCTGAGGTATTTGACTTGAAAGTACACAATGTACAGTAAATAGATTTACACTACAGTGAAGCATATTACAGTATGTATTAATTCTTATAATGATATCAAAGTTATGTCTTCTTACCAGAACAATCTACTCCATCTCCTGTCATGCCAGAAGGGCATGGACCACAGGTAAAACCTATACCAGGTGCTTTCGTATCATTACAAGTATTGTTTACATAACATCGATTTTCCAAACAGCCATCAAAATCATCTTCACAGTAAATTCCAGTCCATGCTTCAGAACAGTTACATCCAGCCATCTAATGAATTAGAAGATAGCATTATTAATTATTAAAATGAATCTGTCAGAAATAAATAAGAAGATATACTTCAAATAGAACCATAACAATTATTGTATACTAGACATACTGAACCAACCTAAAGGTTCAGCATCTCTATAAAGGTAATGATTTAGTTCTCCAAAATTGTCTTAGGAGCTTCCCATCTTGGCTTTGATTGAGTGTCAATGATACACTCATACTCAGTGTGCTGTTGAGAAGCTAGACTCATGGGTTGTTGCAAGTTATGAAGCAGAAAATGAGGCTGTCTCCTCATAGACTACAAGGCTGATGTTACCAAGGCTGAACATTAAATTCTGATGGAAATTACATTGGTTTCTGACCTACTATGTAATGAGAATTTGAATGAATTACAAATCAGCTTTGTGTTGTGACTTTTTGTGTTAAGAAAATGGTTCAATAACAGGTGGTGTGAATCAACAGGAAAAACGAGGAGCTACTAGGAACATCTTCAGAAACATAGATTGTCACTGCTACAGTGACACTGGTACAGAGGGAGTTGGCACAGAACCCTAAAACATTATGTGCATCATTATTCTACTGTACATCTTTGTTAAGCTTCAGCTCTCCCTTAAAAGTTATTTTCATTAGATAGGTGATAACCATGTTGTTTTAGATATCCAACAATGGTTTATAATGGTTTTCCTTCCTTTTAGGTTGCCATTAGCAGAAATATATAATGTGAGAAGCTTTCTTACCTTGAAGTTAGGGTAATCTGGAATACTGATGTTTTTATTGAAGAGGCATTCGCCATTGTTTGAGCAGCTACACAGTACCAGTGTAAGGATAAAATTAGTGACTGATTTTGAATCATTTGCCTGGATAGTGACATTAAATGGGTCTAAGCTTGTTGCATTCCATAACAGTGTGCCATCAGCTAAATGGGAGGAAAAGAAAGAAAGGGAAAAAAAAGAAGAAAATAAATTGTTTTATTACTGAATAGATGCTTAGTTATGTTATGAAAATAAAATATAAAATTATGCAATTTTAAGAGAAAATTCAGGTTAGGTTTTGGTTACCATCAATTGTTATATCCTTGGAATCTGTCTGTAAAGTCAACACCACAGGATCATTGTTCTGGTCAGTTATTGTGTAGTTCACCGTCAATACTTTATTTAGTGTTCCATAAATTGTGCTAGGTCCAGTTATGTTTGGAGGGAAATTATCTAGACAGAAGGCAATGGAGACATAAACACGTCAGGATTCTTAAGTGAGCAGGTATCTAATTTTCACAAAGTATAGGATTTTGGAACAAAATTATTTTAGATAAATATATTGTTATTTCATCCCCTGAACATTTTATTCCAGCTGCATTTCATGCAATATTTTTTAATTAAAGGATTCTCTTTTATCTTACTCATGCTGTTTTCTTGTGCTGTAGCTGAGTTTGCTGCACCAAGCGTGGCTTCTCCAACTGCAAGATTTCCAGTACTCAAGATGTCAAAAATGCATTCATCATTTCCTTTACAAGTTGCATTTGCTGAGTCAATAAGTGTTTTGTTTCTAGTCTGCAGCAGTTCATCATAAAACAGGGGCACAAAGCTGTTATTGTTATAGCTGTACCAATTATTTGTTGAGTTGTAACTAAAAATGCTGCTCTTTGGAGTAGTTTTCCCTGTGGAAGGAAAAAGAATACAAACATAATCTTAATAGGCTTGTCGTGTACTTACATTCTTAAGATCTGATGTATGCACACCTTTTTTTTACAAAACAATACAACCAAATGAAATCTTATCGAGTATTTGGGTGAATGAAAAACTGAAAAATTAACAAAAACAACAAATATTTCATTTCAGGGCCATTCTCATATAGGGGTAGATTCATCAAAGAGCGAAGTGAAGAGTGAAGTTCCGCCACTAGAGGGAAATTCCACAGCTCTCCAATAATTTCTATGGGATTTTGAAAGGCTTATTTATCAAAGTAATTCAAAATTACTTGGAGAGCAAATTCCTCTTTATAGCAATTTCATTTTATTATGCATAATAAACATTGACATAACAAGCCTTTTATCCCTTTCACCCCACCAACAACACACACAAGCTCCATACACTGACACGGAGTGTGCGGTTGTTGAGAAGCAGTATACGGATTATTGGGACTTTTTTTCATTTATTCCGTATTTATCAAAGGGTGAAATTTCACTTCACCCATTGATAAATAGGACTTTCAAAATCCCATAGAAATAAACTGAGAGCTGTGGAATTTCCCTCTAGTGGCGTAACTTCACTCTTTGATGAATCTCCCCCATAAAGTCTACATTTATCCAATAATACTTTAAATCTACTGAACCAGTCATTAAAGTCCAAATACATATAATTTCTTTAAGGTATGAAGTCTGGTAATTAAATAATAGATTATTGGCACCTACATGTCATTCCCATCTCAAAGATATCAGAATCATTGGGAAGTTTGACACCATCATAACTTAGATGTGTTCCATTAGAATACATCAAGTCATCTGTAACATCCCCATTGAACAGACCTAGAAGGAAAAAACATGCAATTAGAAAGTTTACCATGCCACGAGGATTAGTCACGTTGGGAGCCTAACGTAGTTATAAGGAGACATCCCCATAGTTTCTCAGGTAAGCAAAAGTCCTATACAAGTAAATGCCCATTGATAAATATTTCCCTTGCGCCTAATGGTTTTTAGGGTTAAAAAAATCATAAATGCCCATCCTGTTTGAGCCTAGTCTTATTAGGACACTTATGCCTGACCAAAACTGCAACTACTTTAACAATAATATATTCTAACTCGACCCAACAATACCACTTGCTAAAAAGAATAGAGCGAAAGATAAACCAATTTCAGTCTGTATTTTGCAAAATCCACTATTGATAGCAAGCCATTCTATGTTTCCATTTTGTTTCATCATCATCAATTTATTTTACAGATGAGTGTCCCAAAATGTTACAGATGCAGTCTAAGAAATAATTTTCACATACTGTAGGCATTAGAAAAATAAATCCAAATTTCAGATTTTGTACATTTTGGCAGTTAATGAATATACAGCTGTAAAAATGTCTTGGCTATTGGATATATTGGATTGGATATATTCCAAGCAAAAGCATGGCTCTGCTATACATTCAAAAGGCTGCAGACTTATGTCTTTGTCACATCTACATTAGACAGCTTTTTCTCTATACTGTTCTCTGTCATACCGTAAACCACTAAATGACAAAGTAATGGTTGAAATAGCTCATGGAGATAATGACACATTGGTACAAAGGATTGGAACAGAGGTTAAAGACAATAGGAGAATTCTCTGCTTTCTTTTTCCAAAATGGTTAAGTTCCTACTCTGGTGCCTGATATACCATACAGAAATAAAGATCATAGATATTTTTGGATGGTTCACTACAACCTTCCTTGGCATATTAACCCCCTTACATGAATCTAGCAAGGAACATGGCTTTGTGGCATTATTTTATTTATTCTGAAGTCATGAGTAAAAAAAAAAAAATTTCTTATATAGGAAAGTACATACATTATCTAATTCAGGGATATACCATAAACATGTTGCAGTATACTGTAGGCTTTCTTCACTAATGTAGGGTGTGAAGTAATAACATGACCTAATATTAAATTTCTGTATCTATAAAACTTCCAAAATCTTACCCAGAAGTCCTTCTGTTTTGTTCTGATATGAATAATCCAATGTTGCTACAAAGCTCAGAGCCCCAAATTTTGCAGTAACTGCCACTGAGATGCCACCAACAAAAGAGGCTTTGAGTTCATTTTCAGTTGTGGTTTCCAGGGTGATCGTTCCCAATGATGTGATATTTACTGAAAAGGTAGAAAGAATTACATATTACAAACAGTTACTGAAATGTAAGAAAGCCATATTATTATATTTGAAAAAATCTGGATTCTAAATAAAAAATTTTGTCTGTGCTTTTGAAAAGTAGGCTGTTCCCAAATATACCATTCCATACATTTCACCACTGCTAACTTCTACGTAAAAAACTCAAGGGGTCATTTATAGACACAACAGCAAAGCAAATTAGGTGTAAGCTGCAACACAGCAGGTGCCCAAAATGACACTAGAATTCACAGAAAATACTGCATTGCATGTACAAGAATGTCAATTTGCAACCAAAAAGTACACTTTGTGATTTGAGCTGATCTCTATCCCTTGCATTAGTCTATGATCAAAGAAATTATCCATCTTACCTGTCAGTGGGAATTCTGTACCATTAACCTTCACAAAAGTGGTGTTTTCATCAGAAAGCTGCCATTCAATCTGGAAAATATTGGATATTCTTGAATTGCCTTTGCTTGTTTTGTATTAAGTTACAGCTTATATTAAAGAAGTGAACTCTGACTTTCAAGAATTTGTGGGGCATGAAGAAGTTCGGTTCTGAGCAGTTCAGTTTAAACTACTCACCCATTAAACCCCAATAATATACACCTCACTGAGTGGTTGTCTGCCAGTTCTGTTGCCTTTAACATTGCCTATGGCTCATATAGTTATTAGGATAATTTGGTTTAATAATGACCACTCCTGTAATGGTTCACGGAAGGAGGAAAAGTTGTTGAGTTTTCATGTTTTATACTTATTTGTACTGTACAGAGAACAAGACAATGAAGCATTGCATGATGAAAAAGGTTTTTTTTTAAAAAAAAAGACAGTGCCATATTTTGGGACTAGATAGTGGGTTATTGGGTAGTAGATCTGATACCTATACCAGAAAAAATGTAGATCCATGGAAATGTGGTTCACATACTGTATATTCAGCTAATATGGTGTGTGTGCTATCACATATAAATATCTAAACTGTATGCAAGCTTCCACCATAGGCAGGGGTGTTTTTTTGTTTGGGGAGGCTATAGGTGGCCATACTTGGGCTCACTTAAACCATCCAGAATTTTATTTAATTCCATTTTATATTTTTATCTGTTTCTGATGTTTTAGCAGTTTTATACAGCTGAACCGCTAACAAAAGGCTTCCACCTTTTCTTGTACTCAGATTAGACACATACTAGACACTGACAGGTGATTTTGCAAGAGACAGGAGGGCAAGTATCAGCTCAGCAGGCCAAATTTACTCACTCTCCGTTCATGCAAACTCCAAAGGGAACATACTTAGGAAGGTGTGAGATCTAGCGCCAGTAACCTATGATGTCACCTCTTTACCCTGCTTTAGAACGTAGCATTTTGTATGTTTTGCCTTCCAGCCTGCCCCACTATGCCTGCAAATTCACTGAAGATATTTTTTATGAGGGTGACAGACAGGCAAGCTTCCAAATAAGAACTGTTTAAAGGAATTATTCAGTATAAAAGTAAAAACTGGGTAAATAGATAGGCTGTGCAAAATAAAAAATGTATAATAATTATAAATATAATTGTATACAATTAATGTAATGTAATGTATAAAGGCTGGAGTGACTGTAAGTCTAACATAACAGAACAGAACACTACTTCTAACTAACTATATTAGAAACATTTTTTATTTTGCACAGCCTATCTATTTACCCTGTTTTTATTTTTACCCTGTTTTTATTTTTACCCTGAACTGTTCCTTTAAAACCCTTCTTTTAATCAGGCATAGTGTACCATAAGTCACTTAACTCAGTAAGGCTTCAGTTTAAAAAAAAAAAAAATTAAATGTTTGAGGTTTATCATACTCTGGCCATTTAAGAATTCAAATTTGACTAGCCTTCTTCACATTCACGTTTGAATTTAATCAAATTTAAAGTGATACTAATGCTACAAATGTTCTTTTCAAAATATTATTCAAATTAAACATTAGAAGTTATCTATAGGTCATGCTGTTCATTTTTTGCTGATAATTTGTAAGTAATTGTTGCTTAAAGTTCCTAAACCTGACTGTTTTGCCAACCTGACTGTCCCTTCTCAACCTGTCAGTTCAGAGTTTCCACTGCTAATGGACTCCTGCTCCACAAATATGGCAGCTCCTTCATAGAGGAACATGGAGGTAAGAAAGATCATGTAAAAACATCAGGCAAATACTTTCCTGGCAAAATTATAAATAGAATAATGTTATGATTCATATTAAAGGGATACTGTAATGGGAACGTTTTTTTCAAAATGCATCAGTTAATAGTGTTGTTCCAGAAGAATTCTGCATTGAAATCCATTTCTCAAAAGAGCAAACAGATTTTTTTATATTTCATTTTGAAATCTGACATGGGGCTAGACATATTGTCAATTTCCCAGCTTCCCCAAGTTATGTGACTTGTGCTCTGATAAACTTCAATCACTCTTTACTGCTGTACTGCAAGTTGGAGTGATATCATGCCCTCCCTTTCCCCCACCCAGCAGCCTAACAACAGAACAATGAGATGGTGACCAGATACAGCTCCCTAACACAAGATAACAGCTGCCTGGTAGATCTAAGAACAGAACTCAATAGTAAAAAACCATGTCCCACTGCATACTATTCAGTTACATTGAGAAGGAATAACAACAGCCTGCCAGAAAGCAGTTCCCTCCTAAAGTGCTGGCACAGGTTACATTACCGGGGCAGCTGGGAAATTGACAAAATGGCTAGCCCCATGTCAGATTTCAAAACTGAATATAAAAAAAATCTGTTTGCTCTTTTGAGAAATGGATTTCAGTGCAGAAGTCTACTGAAGTAGCACTATTAATTGATGTGTTTTGAAAAAACATGTTTTCCCATGACACTATCCCTTTAAAAAAGGTTATTTTGGGTGTCAGTATCTGTTTAATTCGACCCTTGATAAATTGCCTTCACATCTCACAGGAAAAGTTGTTTCTATAGTGTCAAGTGTGGAGAAACAATATTACATTCGAGAAAATAAGGTCAACCACCCCTCATGGAGACTTTACCGTAGTTTCATTGTTTATTTCTGCTGCCAGTGCCACAAAATTGGTTGCTTGAGATGTCCCATTATTCCCTGCTCTGGCTGTGCGTCCCTGGAGCCGGAACATTGTACCATTATCATTCTTAACATTGACCAATGTAAATTCACCTAAGCCATTAAAGGTATATTTCACTCCATCCAGTGTGTTAATATGAGGGTCCCCAAAGAAAAATCCTTAAACAGAAAGAGACATTACTCTTCATGTTAGAAGTCTAATGCTTAAGAAGTATTTACACAAGCATACTGTAAATCACATTCACAAACTGTTTCTTAAAATGTACCTATACGTGGTGGGATGTAACCAAAGCAGTAATCCCGAGGCCTCTTCTGAGAATACAGATAACAAAGATAGGGAGAGCCCAATGTACAGCAGTTTTCATAAGGATCCACTTCATTAGCTGCACAAAGAAAGATATGAATCAGGACACTCAATCAGCACAGAGCAAAAGCTAGAGCAGTTACGTGTATGCCTGCATTTAATCCCTCTAGAGAATGTTTTCACATATATCTATAATATAAATAAATATAAATGATATAATATATGATATAAATAATTATCTATTCACACAGAGAGCAAATTAGCCCTGTGTTAGTTTATATTTATAAAGAGGGCAATAATAGTGTATTTGATGTGCAAAACTAATTGCAAATATTTATTTATCTGCTTTTGAGCTGTACCATAACTCTATATTTGCATACAGTGTCCATTCTCATGTAAACACCCATCATATTTGCAAGCCATTTGCAAATATTTCTGCACATGGCATATCTCACTCTGATTTGCAAAAAAAAAAAAGATGGGCACAACAGTGCAATATGTCAGCCTTTAGGAGAACATGTGAACACAAACATAGGAGAATAAATATGCACTGCGCTACGTTTATAATTGACCGCAATGGGGTTATAAGGGGTATTTTCCCAATGCCACAAATAATTGCAGCAGGAATTGTCATGCAGAACTGAACCCAGGTCACTGAACAAGACTTCATTTACTTAAAGGGCAAGTTAACTCCAAAATAAAAAATTGCCCAATAAAAGAAAACAATATTCTAAGCAACTTTCTAATATACATTTATTAAAAAACTGCAGTGCTTTTAAAGTTACATGGATAAACAATTGCTATTGAAATCAGCATTTGCTAAAATCCTGGTTCTTACTTTTTAAATAATGTTGCAAATATCTTGGTTCCTCAGCAAAGATACTGTAGGTCTGTTAATCAGCTGCCTTGTCTTAGAAAGGGACAAACACTACTTTCAATAGCAATATGTATACAAATAACTTAAAAACCACGGAGAATGTGTAACTATTTTGCAAAGTACAGTAGCTTAGAATTATGTTTTCTTTTATTAGACAAAGCATTTTTTTTTTTTGGATTGATATTTCCTTAAAAAAATATCACTGGGGCACAGAATAGTAAAGTAATTATCTAGTGGGAAAAACATATGATAATTCCTGTCCCATTCCTCTAATCATTTATAGGAATGAAAAGCACCTGCTCAGGAGAAATTAAATTAATTTAAAAAATTTAAAAAGATTCGAAGAAACGCCAGCGCAAGCTTCGCTAGCGTTTGCCGCACTTCGCCAGGCGAATTTTCACCAGCGCTACGCAAATTCACTAAAGGGTGAAGTTACGCTCAGGTCAGCGAACGGTAGCATATTTGCGCTAGTGTTACTTCACTAGGCAAAGTGCAGTTACGCTAGCGAAGCCTAATTTACATACGGCGCAAATTACAAAATATAGTAGAAGTGTATAGTAAAGCCACTACACAAGCCCAGGAAACCTTTAATTAAAAAAATAAAGTTGTCCTATTGCCCTACATGTGCCCCCTGTATAGTAGTGTTGCCAAATGTAGGGGGGAAGGAGGGTAACACCCCCAAAAAAATCGATCTTTTTCAGACTATCACCCACAATGGTAAAACATGCCACAGCATTTTTTGGGCCTTAGAAAAAATTTAACATTTTTTTTTTTCAACCTCCTATCTATTGTATTGCACTTCGCCTGGTCTGACCTGGCAAAGTTACGTCTAGCGTAAGTGCTAACCAACAGCAAAAAGTTGATCTTAGTGAATTTGCGTAATTACGATCCTTCGCCAGTGCGCAACTACGCCTGGTGAAAGGGTGCGAAGTTGTGCAAGTCTATCTACTTCGCTAGCCTAAATTCGCCAGAGACGGTGTTAGTGAATTTGCGAAATTACGATTCACGCTGGTGAATTTGCGCTAGCGTTAGCCGCTTCGCGCTTTAGTGAATCTGCCCCAAAGTGTATATTAATACCAATGTATCTGTTTGTGTATTACTTAGGTACCTGCAGGATAGCAGAAAATGCTGGACAGTCAAGGAAAAGCAGTAGGGCTGGGCTGCCATAAGAAGATGGCAAGGGCAGGTTGTACAGGTCTGCTCTTGCTGTTGACCCCAGAAGCAATTGCATGCCAGGGGTCATTCATTTTCCCAGTCTGTTCAGTGCTCAGAAATGGGGCAGTGCCAGTACATTATTTACTGACCCTGATGTGCTGCATATTGTATAGTTTACAACTGGAGGCACTATTGTCCTTTAATCTATATACAGTACATCTACATCATTGGTACTAAAAGGTTTACTTTGCTTGATTTTGTTATATTGACTCTAGTGTTTATAATGTTTGTAAATGTAATATAGTCCTTATATTGTAGGATCAATTGGGCAAGAACTGATGTGAATGATGAACAGTCTCTGTAAAGTGTTGCAGAAATGTGTCTGTTCCATATAAATAACAGAGTAATACTAATATGAACTTGATTATAAACCTCTATGCCTCAGCACAGGATAAAAGGTTTCTATTTGGTGGTATTGGATCATAGGAGAGGGATAAACTTTTCTCCAGGGTTGTAGCCAACAAAAGAAGAGCATACAGTAGGTGGGTTACTTAACCTTCCCACACTTTTCTGACCACAATTTTTCATATGATTTCATAATCTTAGCAGTTTGCAGTAATTTCAAAATAGGCAATTGTACACAATTTGGATTTTTATTACAGATTTTAAACCAAATGTTCTTTTAATAGAGCAGAAAATGAGTTCATTCTGACAGCATATAATATGAACAAATCCCAAAATGGTACTGTATTCATGCATTTTATTATCCAAAATATGTTTGGATAATAAAAGCTTTATATAACATCCATTCTCTCAGTTCACAAGCAAAAATGTCTTAGTTCTTAGTTTTACAACACTGATCCATTCAATTCTCATATTCTTTTTACTTTGCATTCTGGTGTGATCAAGAAATCAGATGCATTATTACATAGGAAGACATGTTAAACCACAACAGACAGAAACAACAGAACAGAACAGACAACAGAAAATACAATTTATTTGACTTTCATGATATTACCTTTGTATTCACTCCTTAACGCTGGTAATGTTGTAGACCAAAAATAGTTTCGGTATTGAGGATACCACCACCAGAACCAGAAATTATCATATGTCCAAGGAGTTGGCAAGAATCTTTCTTTTTCTCCATAAATAAGTGATCCAAACCAGTTATAGTTACATCTTGTGCCTCCTCCATACCAACTAGAAAATGCACTCTGGAAGCTGATATAGTTGTCTATAGGAACAGAAAAGAAAGAAGCACTTATTTTACTAAGGGGCAGATTTATCAAATTCGCATGTATTCACATGAATGATTCGAAATTCGATCGAATTTTCCAAAAGATTCTAATTCGAATTTCGAATATGCAAATTAGGTAAATTCGACCAGTGAATTCAGTAAATTCGATCGAATCGAATGATTTGAATAAAAATCTATTCCAATATTCAAATACTCAACTATTGAATTATTTTCCCTTGAAATTTTTATTCGACTGCCTAGTTCGCCAGTTTCAATCTGCCGAAGTGGCTTGGCCGAATTTTGATCGAATAGTAAAAATGTTATTGAAGGGCTAAAATGGTTCAATTCGATCGATTCGAAGGATTTAATCAATCGATCGAATTTTTACTATTCGATCGTTCGACCAATCGAATAGCGGTAAAATCCTTCGAATTCGATATTCGAATTTGATGGATTTTACTTCCCTTCTATTCACATGGTCGAATTTCTAATTTTTTTAAATTCAAGCAGCTTTTCAATTAGCCTTCATTTGTTCTTTTTTATATTTTTTTAATTATTATATATACTTCTGTATACTCAGGCTCGCAGGTCTAGGGCAGCAAGATTTCAAGGGTGGCATGCCCTCCCAGACACATCCTAAGGAGCATGGGGAATGTGCACACAAGCTTGTTTTGCGGGGCCAGGGTAGGCACAAATAGGTTGGGCAGTACTAGAACCATGCGGCCTAGTATATACAGGCAAAGGCCTTTTATTTTATATAACAAAAACACAGTAATAAAAAAAGAAAAACAAATGAAAATTGTCTCAAAATATCACCGTCTACACCATACTACTATCTACTACTTATACACCACTATGGGGCAGAATTACATTTCCTTTGATCAACCAGGTGTCTGCCATCATCATATCATATTTCTTTTTCTGGCAACAATACTATACCACAGTTACCACTGTAACAAAGAATGGAATATATTATACAGTACATGCACAACTTACAAACCTTAGGAAAAAATAAGAGAAAAATATAATGTAGAAACTATATACTGTAATTGGCAAAATAAAATGTTTACAATGGTGATACAAACCATGAGAGCTTAAAGTAAGCTTGACGTTTTGCTGGATACTGGGGTACAATAAAGGTAAAGTGTGTATTAGAAAGTAACTGACCTGAGCTTTTTCTTGGAAAATAATAGTCATTTAGTCTGTTTGATGAAGTGAATGATGAGTCAAATATGGCTTGCCAAAAAGAGCAGGGACAAGGAGGAGAATAGAAGGACCAGTATGGATATGGCTCGTTGTAATACCAGCTGAGACACTGTTGCCAAGAGTTTCTGGTGTTTGCTGAATTAGCTTCAAGTCTATAAGCCCAGTATCCATTTCTGTCTGTTATAGGAAAGAAATACAATAATGGACAATAGTTTAACTGTAGTAATGCTGTCGATATACTTGTCATGATGTTTTTTAGATCATAAAAGACTTATAGTTTGCTGAAGAAACTGTTCTTTACCAAATACACTAAAATTTAAATAGAGGGTGCTTTTCCCGACCATGTTACCTTTCCCAGACAAATAACAGGATGGCATATTATTTATTATTGCTGTTATTGTAATTCATTACTTCTGTATATATTGTGGATAATGTACCCCCTACTGTAATTTACAAAGATATTGAAAGTCGAGTCACGTTATGTGACCATATAAAAGCACGAGGTCTCATGCCGAGTGCTTTTATACAGGTCAAAAACTCAGAGTTGACTTCATATATCTTTATAAATTTCAGTAGGGGGTACATTCTGCATTATAATCTATAGTGAAATGTCAACTGTTTAACCACAATAAACCTACTTCTGATATTGTTTTATCCATTGAATATAAGTTGTATTGAAAATAAGCTTTAAGATTTGTTAATATAGTATATTTCCCCCTTCAGAAAGGTATGCACTATATTAGTTTGTGCCATACACATCAATTGTTGTACTTACTAGTATTGTATCCTTTATACTGGTCTGGCATGTAAATCATTTGGAGGTTACCACTGGATGTCTGAGGATCATTGAATGCTGGCAGAGCTGGGGAATTGGCATAATTATATTGTCTAGGCTCACCACTGAAACAGAAACATTAAATATAAACACATCTCCAAAAACCTAAATGTTCACAGAAGAATTTTGCTTTCAGAGATCAATGTATCCATAGATGCGCCAACAGGGTCATAGCAAATTCCCAGATTAGTCAATACAATAGAATGGGTGAACACAAGCTACAGACTGAGAAACTGGAAAGACAACCACATTTTACATTTAGGGTCCCCTGACTCTAAATCATTGTTTATGGCTATTGTACTGCATCCTTTTTGTTTGTATACAACAGAATGCATAGAATGTAATTAATGAAACATGAAATAAAAAGGCTAAAACATATTCAAAATTTGAATAGCAATACCATTTCATAAATCTTACAGTCAAGACCATCAGCTACAAGCAGGGAGAAGTAATATTTGTACAAATCACTTATACTGTACACATGTTCATTAATTAAACATGTTGTAGCATATATTAAATCTGCAGTTCTGCATCTTATTTTAATAAACATTTTATTAAAACACTAAAAAGTCTAAACAAAATTACCTGAAATATCCCATTTTTGGGAGATAATATGTGGGCAGTGCTTCATATTGCCAGTTCATACCTCCATCATCAAAGCGCATAAGGCAGAAAGAATAGATCCCGTCTGTGACTAACACAGCTTGGTAGGTATTTGTCTGTAAATAGCAGTCAATATAATTTAAACAAACTTGCATGTACCTAATCAAAACAGGGCTCTTTTGTAGAATATCAATTTAACAAATGGGCTCATTGCATCTATAACTTTAAAGGGGAAGTCCGGCTTCCAAAACTAAACTTGATTAAGCGGCCTGAAAAACACAGTAACCCCTAATATACCCATCACAGTTACCTGTTTCTTCAAAAAGTATGAATAAATGCCATTTTCTGCTGAAATCCAGCTGTTTAACAGTTCTTATCTTTCTGCATTATTTGAAATCCTGGCTGGGAAGGAGGGACTAAATACTGATATTACAAATTGTAACAATTTCTAACATCTTACAGGCAGCATGCAGGAACTACATAATCTACAATGTATTGCACTGTGGTGTTTCGGGAATTGTTGAGTTTGAAGGATGCAGGTTGAGGACACAATGGCTGCTGATACAAAGTAAAAGTAGTCAGCCAGATTAGCAAAAGTAGTCACACAGATCAGCAGGAGAGCAGGGGCCAGCTATTTCTTAATTGATGTATAATGCAAAGTTGCTTGATATTATGTTTACTTTTCAAAAAGCTTAAGTTATGTTGTGATCAGGAGGGATTTCCCTCCAATGACTTAGAATCTGAGCAGGGGGTCAATTCATAAATTATATGTTTATATACTAGTAATATCCCTACTAGGAGCTGTAACCACAGTAACTAAATTGTCATTGCTGGAATGTTTTTAAGATGAAATAAAATTTCCCAATCCCTAATCCCATCATTAAATTGTATTGTAATACAATGCTCATTAACATTTATGGATTCTACTTCTGGGTGGGTATTATAGGTACCTAATTTAAGATGACTAAATTAAGTAAAGTACATCAAGAGCATGGTGTTACTGAATAACAAATGGGCCTCAACAGCACACAGTAATTATATCTAAATAGTTTACTGTGTGTTCCCCAAAGAGCTCTGCACTTAAAGGACATGTAAAGCCTATATGTGCCTACCATGTATATAAATTGGGCATATCTTCCCCACCCAAACAAAATAATTTGTACCACATATACTCCCTCCATTTGCCAGCACCATCACATTTTCCTACAATAAACAGGTGCACATGTGTTCAGCCCAGAATACAATGCACATTGGGACCCCTTCTTGATATCTTTCTATAACTGTGCAAATTTGCTTAAATTCCTCTGTTGGGGGTGGGATTACACAAACCTGTGAAATGCCCCATTTACACATTGCTTTACAACTAAGAATCCTAGGGAAATCAGTTTCCTGGTCACTAGATATCAGTCTAGCCTAAATGCTTACATTGGCAGTTGTGAAGTAATACGATGGGTATGGTCGAACTTGCTCCCATGTGATCTTGATAGCCCAACGGGCTGTAATTTGTTTATTAAAATAGGTTTGTATCTCAGTTTCAAGTTGTGTTTTGAATGTGTTCTGATAGTATGATTGTTGGAAGTCATACGTCTAGGAGGAAAAAAAAAGTTTTAAACAGTTACTAAATATGTGGTTTAATACAGTGAAGATGTTATAGAGAGTAAATATAAAGAATAAGTAGGCATTCACCCAGTGCTAGAAAAACATAATTGAGTAGAAAAAAATTGAAAAAGAGGCAAGTATATAAACAAAGTTACCTGGTAATACAGTTCCCCTGATTGGGACATGTCAGCATCCGCCCAAAAAACTGCAATCATGGGAGGCCTATAATAATCATTGCTGTAGAAATAACTATAGGGATAGTTGTATATATACATGGGCTCATAGAAATAACGCTGGAACATGATAACTCCATTGTCTGTGAACTGAAAAACAAAAAAGAGAAAAGAAGAAATTATGCAAAAAACCTAATCAGATATAAACAATTTTGCAGAATGTTTCCCCATAATTGTATATTTGTAATAATCATTTATTACCAATTATTATAAATTATTGATATAAGTATCAATTATATCTTTCTATATAAACAGTTTATCAGTGTGATGAGCTTCTATCTAAACCCAAACTACTTTGCTCAAAAATATGGTAATGCCACATGATGTATTCAGTGGCAGGATAACTTACATATAAATTGCTGTAGAATGAGTAGCCAAAGGGAAACCGCATGGGAACACTAATTAATGGAGAGGTAAAATCTTTTAAACGTCTGGTTATTCTGATATCCGAGCTGTAGTCAAACAGACGTTTTTCTGTAATTAAAGAAAATGAAAAAATACTTTTTGTATATGTGCATTGGGAAAAAGAAGACTTTACTTTCATAGATCAAAGTTGGCTCAGTTGTCTATCTTCATGCATTTTCCAATATGTCTAGCTTTTCCTTATTTTAGGTGTAGTTTGTTGGTTGATAAAATCAGTAATATGTATTCATTTGCATATCATTACCTACTGTATATGAACAGTAGTTAATCCTGGTCTCCAAATAAATGGATCCAAGTTAAATGTGGTCATTTACATAGAGGGCCAAATAGAACAATATATATTTATGAACCGATTTGAGCAACAGATAACCTTATGACATAGATGATCTATAGATGATAGATGATCTAGATGGAATAGATGTTCAGGTCAGAACCCCA
>CM044439.1:109623544-109636957 GCA_024363595.1 Xenopus borealis
AACTGCTCCAAGAGTTAAAAGAAGTGTGGCTAATTCAAGAAAAGATGAACTAAAAAAAACTGCACAAATTGTGAAAAAGATTACATTTCATGATAATAAATATGCCATAAGTAGAAACAGAAAACTGCCCACCATAATTATAAGGGCATAAAAAATAGAAGTATGTTCTAAATGAATGTTGCTTCTTCCCTCTGCCTCTTCTTTTTACTCTGCACTGCTTCTGGCTCTGTCATGATTTCTCCCTTGTCCTCTGCGCCATTAATGGGAGACCAGAAGACTGAGCTGTCTGTTTTTATTTAGTCCCTGTTTGTTCTATATCTGGTGAATAAGTACCTGATAAACTACCTACACAGGCTTGTTTAATGTGGGTATTTTCAATTGGTGGCATATGTGCATTTCATTGTAGTATATATATATTCAAGGATGAAAAAGGTCCCCAAGTGGGACCGAAACGTCAGATTCACATGCATCTGTAAAATAAAAATCTACTTTATCACTTGAACACACAGTGAGTGCTGATCCCTCCTTTGAAATATATGCAACTTTGATCGTGCACCACTGGTTATACTATCGTCTAGAGTGCCGGCACTTGGGGACTATATATATATGTATATATATATATATATTTTTTTTTTATATATATATTTTGTTATACTTTGTAATCTACACCAGATTATGTATTCTGTGCTTCCCTGCAGAAACTTTAAGGTAATTTGTGGGTCAATGTGGACTGTTCCAAGGGAGCTGCATTAAAACAAATGACACCACGCCTACAGCTCTGACTGTACTTTGCGAAATGCTTGTGTTCGAAAGGGATATTTACTTATGGTAGCGTATTAAATACCTATAAAACACAGTGACATTCTTGAAAAAAATTGCTCTCACTTACTTGTTGTTTTGATTGAAGTTGTAGTAAGAACATGATTTGCAGGTGTACTTATATTACTGTACCCTGTAGATGTAGAAATTACAGATGCAGTGGAAACTATTCCATTTGTGATCACATTAGTTGTAGTCAGTATAAGTACTGTAGCAGAGTTGCTGTCTGTGCTAAAGATTTCTTTAGCTGTGCTTTGTACAGATGATGGACTAGTGTTGCTTAGAGTTGTAACTGGTTCTTTTGTATTAATAGGATTTGGTGGTACATGTGAGCTGCTCCCTTGAGTAGAGACTTCTCTAGTCACAGTGACTGCTGATGTTGAACTAGAAACTCCATCAACAGTTGTAGTCAGTATAGGCACTGCAGATGATCTGATTTTTGTGGTAAAGGTTTCTTCTGTTGGAACTGCAGGTGAAATGTTCTCTGTGCTTACGGTTTCTTCAGTTGTGCTGTGCCCGGAAGCTGGACTAGTGTTGCTCAATGGTGCAATTGTTTCTTTAGTACTAATAGGATTTGGTGGTGCACTTGTGCTGCTCTCTGGGAAAACAATTTGTCCTGTCACGAGTACTTTTGATGTTGCAGAAGAAATTATTTCATTTGTGATCACATCAGATGTAGTAAATATAGGCACTTTAGGTGAGCTGCTCTCTGTGCTAAAGGTTTCTTCAGTTGTGCTTTGTACAGTCAATGGATTAGTTTTGCTCAGAGCTGTAACTAGTGCTTCGGTGCTAATAGAATGTGGTGGGGCACTTGAGCTGCTCTCTGGGGAAGAGATTTCCCCAATCACAGTTACATCTGATGCTGCACTAGAAACTATTCTATTAGTTGTAGTCAATATAGGCACTGCAGATGAGCTGCTATCTGTAGTAAAGGTGACTTCTGTTGTGCTTTGATCAGTACGAGACGTAGTATTGCTCACAGGTGTAATTGGTTCTTCAGTGCTAATATGATTTGGTGTTGTGCTTGAACTGCTCTCAAGGGTAGATAATTCTCTTGTCACAGTTATGACTGATGCAGCACTAGAAAGTATTTCATTAGTTAATAGAGGTACTGCAGCTGAGGTGCTCTCTGTGCTAAAGA
Organism: Xenopus borealis; assembly: GCA_024363595.1. NCBI lineage: Eukaryota > Metazoa > Chordata > Amphibia > Anura > Pipidae > Xenopus > Xenopus borealis. Next base: position 109,625,505 of record CM044439.1, read on the forward strand.
TTGCTTCAGTTGTACTTTGCTCAGAAGGTAGAGCAGTGCTGCTCAAATGTGTAATTTGTTCTTCAGTGCTAATTGCATGTGGTAGTATACTGGAACTACTCGCTGGGGTGATGGTTTCTCCAGTCACAGTTACTTCTGACGTCACACTAGAAACTACTTCATTTGTGATCAACTTATTTGTAGTTAATACAGGCACTGTGGGTGAGATGTTGTCCTTGCTAACAATTTCTTCTGTTGTGATTTTCTCAGAAGGAGGACTAGTATTGCTCAGAGCTGAAACTGCTTCTACAGTGCTAAGGGGATTTGGTGTTGTGCTTGAGCTACTCTTTGTGGTAGTGATTTCTCCAGTCTCGGTTATGTCTAATGCAGCACTAGAAACTGTTTCATTATTTGTAATCATAATAGACACTGTGGATGAGCTGCTCTCTATGCTAAATGTTTCTTCAGTTGTGCTTTGTTCAGAAGGCGGGCTAGTATTGCTCAAAATAGTAATTGGTTCTTCAGTGCCAATAGGGTTCGCTGTTGTACTTGAGCTGCTCTCTGGGATGGTGATTGCTCTGGTCTCAGTAATGTCTGATGCAGCACTAGAAATTATTTCATTAGTTGTAGTCAGTTGCACTGGAGATGAGCCGCTCTGTGTGCTCAAGGTTGCTTCAGGTGGGCTTTGCTTAGAAGGTGGAGAAGTGTTGGTCAAAGGTGTAATTGGTTGTTGAGTGATAATAGGAAGTGTTGTTGCACTTGAGCTGCTCTCTGTGGTAATAAATTCTCCTGTCTTAGTTATGTCTGATGAGGCACTAGAAACTATTTCATTAGTTGTAGTCAGTTGCACTGCAGATGAGCTTTGCTCAGAAGGTGGAGCAGTGTTGCTCACAGATGCAAATGATTCTTCAGTGATAATAGGATTTGGTGGTGCACTTGAGCTGCTCTCTGGGATAGTAATTTCTCCAGTCTCAGTTACGTCTGATGCTGAACTAGAAACTATTTTATTAATTGTAGTCATTATAGGCACTGTGGATGAGCTGCTGTCTATGCTAAATGTTTCTTCAGGTGTGCTTTGTTTAGAAGATGGGCTAGTGGTGCTTGAAATACTAATTAGTTCTCCTGTAGCTCTTGAAGCTATTTCATTAGTTGTAGTTAAATGCACTGAAGATGAGCTGCTCCGTGTGCTAAAGGTTTCCTCAGTTGTGCTTTGGTCAAAAGGTTGAGCAGTGTTGCTCAAAGGTGTAGTTGGCTCTACAGTGCTAATAGGATTTGGTGTTGTAGTTAGGCTGCTCTCTGCGGTAGTGATATCTCCTGTCTCAGTTACATCTGATGAAGCACTAGAAACTATTTCATTAGTCGTAGTCATCTTAGCCATTGTGGGTGAGCTGCTTTCTATGCTAAATGTTTCTTCAGTTGTGCTTTGTTCAGAAGTTGGACCACTGTTGCTTGAAATAGTAATTGGTTCTTCAGCCACAGTTGGATTTGTTGTTGCACTTGAGCTTCTCTCTGGGGTTGTGATTTCTCCAGTCTCAGTTATGTCTGATGCAGCACTTGAAGCTATTTCATTAGTTGTAGTTAAATGCACTGAAGATGAGCTGCTCTGTGTGCTAAAGGTTTCCTCAGTTGTGCTTTGGTCAGAAGGTTGAGCAGTGTTGCTCGAAGGTGTAGTTGGTTCTTCAGTGCTAATAGGATTTGGTTTTGTGCTTGAGCTGCTCTCTGCGGTAGTGATTTCTCCTGTCTCAGTTACATCTGATGAAGCACTAGAAACTATTTCATTAGTCGTAGTCATGATAGTCATTGTGGATGAGCTGCTCTCTATGCTAAATGTTTCTTCAGTTGTGCTTTGTTCAGAAGTTGGACTAGTGTTGCTTGCAATAGTAATTGGTTCTTCAGTGACAACTGGATTTATTGTTGTACTTGAGCTTCTCTCTGGGGTAATGATTTCTCCAGTCTCAGTTATGTCTGATGCAGCACTTGAAGCTATTTCATGAGTTGTAGTTACATGCAATGAAGATGAGCTGCTCTGTTTGCTAAAGGTTTCCTCAGTTGTGCTTTGGTCAGAAGGTTGAGCAGTGTTTCTCAAAGTGGTAGTTGGTTCTTCAGTGCTAATAGGATTTGGTGTTGTGCTTGAGCTGCTCTCTGCGGTGGTGATTTCTCCTGTCTCAGTTACATCTAATGAAGCACTAGAAACTATTTCATTAGTCGTAGTCATGATAGTCATTGTGGATGAGCTGCTCTCTATGCTAAATGTTTCTTCAGTTGTGCTTTTTTCAGAATTTGGACTAGTGTTGCTTGAAATAATTGGTTCTTCAGCGGCAGTTGGATTTGTTGTTGCACTTGAGCTTCTCTCTGGGGTTGTGATTTCTCCAGTCTCAGTTATGGTTGATGCAGCACTTGAAGCTATTTCATTAATTGTAGTTAAAAGTACTGAAGATGAGCTGCTCTGTGTGCTAAAGGTTTCCTCAGTTGTGCTTTGGTCAGAAGGTTGAGCAGTGTTGTTCACAGGTGTAGTTGGTTCTTCAGTGCTAATAGAATTTGGTGTTGTACTTGAGCTGCTCTCTGTGGTAGTGATTTCTCCTGTCTCAGTCACATCTGATGAAGCACTAGAAACTATTTCATTAGTCGTAGTCAATTGCACTACAGATGAGCTGTTTTCTGTGGTATAGGTGGCTTCAGCTGGGCTATTCTCAGAAGGTGGAGCAGTGTCAATGAAAAGTGTAATTGGTTCTTCAGTGCTAATATGATTTTGTGTTGCACTTGAGCTGGGGTTTGGTGTAGTGATTTCTACAGTTTCTGTTATGTCTGTTGCTGCACTGGAAAGTATTTTATTAGTTGCAGTCAATATAGGAACTACAGATGAGCTGCTATCTGTATTGAATGTTTTTTCAGCTGTACTTTGCCCAGAAGGTAAACTAGTGCTGTTCAGTGAAGTAATTGGTTCTGTGCTACTCCCAAATGATTGAGCGCTATAGCTGAGATCTGGACTTTGTTCTTGTGTTTTTGGTGGATTTGATGTTGCAGAAGAACTGCTCTCTGGGCTGGTGTTTTCTTTAGTCACAATTGCAGTTGCTGTTGCAACAGAATCTGTCGTGCTAGATATCCAGTTAGTTGTACTTGGTATAGTTACTGCCACTGTTATGCTTTCTGTAGCATTCACTTTTTCACTCAAAGTGCTCATAGATACAGTCTCTGTAATACAGCCATCATCTGTTGTCGTTTCTGTTGTTGCTGCTGATGTTATTGATTCTATTGAAAAATAAATACATATTTACAAATGTTTAATTATTTTAATTCTGTTCTGTTAAATATATAACAATTAGTTCAGCTCCAGCCGTTGGAATGGGAATAATAAAATGTACTATTTCCAACCACTATTAAATTCTTTTTTCAACATATATTCATCACGCTTACCAATATGTTCAACTCATTTAAAGCATGATAGTATAAAGTGCTGCATTTAGCTGGAATAATTTTATAAGGCTTTAGGGCAGTGATCCCCAACCAGTAGCTCGTGAGCAACATGCCCTTGGATGTTGCTCCCAGTGGCCTCAAAGCAGCTCCTTTTTTTTTTAATTCCAGGCTTGGTGGCAAGTTTTAATTACATAAAAACGAATTATAGTTCCAAGTAGAGACTCCTGTAGACTGCCAATCCACATAGGGGCTACCAAATGGCCAACCACAGCCCTTATTTGGCAACCCAAAGAACTATTTCATGTTTGTTTTGACTCACGGTTAAAAAAGGTCGGGGACCCCTGCTTTAGGGCCAGAGAACACATAGCATTGACTCCACTGCTCTCAGCCTGCAATTTTTTTTTGAGAGAAGCATATCAGCTGCCTTACTCAGCTCAGTTGATCAGCACTGAATCTAACAGCTTCAGCCTGCAAGCAGACGCAGTGTAGTGTTGTGGAGACCAAAAATGCCTGCTTTCCTGCTTTCAGGCCAGCCTCCACTCTGCTGTGTGTGTGCATGCAGGCAGATGCACCAGAATTAAATAAAGAGATAATAAATGTCCTAAATCTCCTAATTTAAGTTCAGATTGTCCAGCAGAACGAGATGCACTTCAATGAGAAAAAAATTCTGCGTCCCAACCTGCGTTAGGCGCTTACACACGTCTGGTGGGTACAACCTCATTCAAAAAAATTGCATGCGTATAGGCCCATGCTCCCCTGCGGCTGAATACGCCTATGTTGAAGGGCCCTTACTCTTGAAATGATTCTCACCTATAACTTTTCATGCGATAAACCATAATACAACTTTTATTACTGATTTGAATCTGGCTCATTCTATGAAAAAAGTCCCTAGAATTTATACTCAGTTCTAATAAGGTACCACAATGCAGTACTACTGTCTGTCTTTGTTTCCCAAGGAGGTTGCTAATCACCCCCAACCATATAAACAGTAGAGGCCCCCTGCTTGGCATGTGTTTTTCTTTCCCTCACCTCTTCTCTGCATCATAACACTTCCCTGTGGAAAATTTTGTCAGGCATAAATTAAAAAGAAACCTTCCATATAACTACAGCAAGTATTCCTAAAATATGCATTGTGAGGCAGTTTTAGGAGTGTAATGTGTAGCAAACATTGGTTAATATTCTAAGAACTAGGAACAAAATGATTACATAATAAAAAAAACACTGTACACCGAGTTCTTGAAACTTCCTATTCTCCCTTAGAGCAAACTGCACCAATATTTAAGTTGCATCATCTCCATATCAGCCACAAGTGCAAATACTGTTCTACATAGCACTACTGTACCTCAGATAAGCATTAAAGTGATTGTCAAAGCAAAGTGTTCCTTTACTAAATGCATTAATTAATAGTTCTCCTCCTGCAAAATCCTGTATTGAGATTTGTTTTGAAAAAGGGCAAACAAATCTTCTTACTTGTAATGTTGGGCATTGCCTTACTTTTCCAAGTGCTCTCATATATGTGATTTGTGCTCAGATGACCCTCAGTCTTTCTTTGCTGCTGCACTGCAAGTTTGAGTGGTAACCCCCTACCTTTATGCCAGAAGCCAACAAACCAGCGGGCAGGTAACATGATAAACAGCTCCCTAACACCAGGGCCAGAACCAAGGGTAGGCTAAAGAAAATGTTACTTTCCAATATACATTAGAAAAAATAAATCAAAACTATTTGAAAATCTGTGTACATTCTCATCACTCCTGGTTACAATGTTGCAAGCCAGCTGGACCTGGAGGAGACCCGACAGATTATACACTTACTGTATGAGCCAGAGATGTAGAGAACAGAAAGGGATTAACACACTGCTTTCAACTGCATTTACATTTGCAAAGAACTTAAATTATCTGCAAATGTTAAAGGGGTGGTTCACCTTCAAGTTAACTTTTAGTATATTGTAGAAGGGCCAATTCTAAGAAACTTTTCAATTGGTCTTCATTATTTATTTTTCATAGTTTTTTAATGATTTGCAATTTTCTTCTGTTTCTTTGCAGCTTTCAAATGGGGGTCACTGACACCATCTAAAAACACATGCTCTGTAACGCTACAAATATAATGTTATTGCTAATTTTTATTACTTATCATTCTATTCAGTCCCTCTCCTTTTCATATTCCAGTCTCTTATTCAAATCAATGCAGGGTTGCTAGGGTAATTTGTACCCTAGAAACCAAATTGCTGACATTGCAAAATAGAGAGCTGCTGAATAAAAAGTTAAATAATTATAAAACTACAAACAATAAAAAATGAAAACCAATTGCAAATTGTCTCAGAATATCACTCTCTACATTATACTAAAAGTTAACTCAAAGGTGAACAACCCCTTTAATAATGTACATTGGAAAGTTGATTAGAATTACATTTTCTTTCACTTTCAGAAATCATTTTGTGTGCAGGACTCCTTTTAAGCTTAACCTTTAAAATAAGTCAGAGTAAAATGAGGGTGTTATTCTAAGAACATTTGCAATGTACATTATTTATACTTTTTTCATTCCAAGATACTAAAGGTTACTTGAACTGTAAATATGATTGAATTTTGTTCCAACAGCGCCACCTGCTAATCAGTTTCTGACCAATCTGACCATCAAGTAGTCAAGGAAGTTGTCAGGGGAAAAAAGGTGGTTGGTCTGATTTTCTTCTGCTTAGGAAATTATTTGAGAAAGGTTTCTATTTTTTTCCTAAGCAGAGCAGCCTGTTTCTCTCTCCTGACAACTTCCTTGACTACTTGGTGGCCACACTGGTCAGAAACTGACCAGCAGGTGGCTCTGTTGGAACAAAATTAATTCCTATTATCATCTCAAGTATACTTTGATATCATAGAATAAAAAATAAATAAATAAATAATGAATACAAATTACAAATGGGTATATTTATCAAAGAGTGAAGTTCTGTCACTAGAGGGAAATTCCACCACTCTCCATTCATTTCTATGGGATTTGTAAAGGCAAATTTCACTTTCCCCCATTGATAAATACGCCTTTCAAAATTCCATATAAATGAATTGAGAGCTGCGGAATTTCACTCTAGTGGCGGATCTTCACTCTTTGACAAATATGAAAAATGTTTCCAATGGATATATAGATTTCCAGAATATTAAAGGAGCAGCAAAGCACAGTAAATACTAGTCAATCTAATTCATAAAACAGAGATTCCATAACATTTTCAGCAGCAAATACATAAAGTTATATACCTGAACCATGGACAGCTTGCTGTAATTATGTTCTTAGCTACAGTATATTCAAGCTGTGCTCTAAATTACTGCTTATATTTTCAGTTGGGAAGATATCTATAGTTCTACACTGTGTACATAAAGGTATTCTGTCATTATCCACAAACTACAGTAAAAGCAAAATTAATTAGGGGTCTAGCTTGAAAACCATTTAGGATACATTTTTGTCACAATCCTAATTTGCTTTCCTTCCTAATGCTGGAAGTCAAATATAAAGACTAATCAGAATTACTTAGTTCTATTTTTGTCCATGGACTTACAGTAGAGCAGCAAGTCTTGATAACATAAGGTGTTCATGTATCTATAAATTGATATCGAACAGGTTCAACATAAAGATGCTAAATAATTTTTTTGTGATTCTAAAGAATTCCTATTCAAGGGTAGTCTACATGTATGTTTGACTCTTCTCTCTGCTCTTAAATGTATTCCTGGTACACAGAGCCAACAAGAAAAATATTTTCTTGTTCCACTGTGTAGGTATGTTTCTGTGTGCATAATCTACATTTCAAATCCCTGTATTTATGGGGGGGACTAAACTAATCTATGTACAATATCTTCCCAAGACAAAAAATATTTACATGCCAATGAGATTATACTTCCCTGTTGAAACATTGTTCTAATTGCGAAATGATTTATAAAATAAAAGAACGTTGCTATCAAGTTCCTCTGAGGTTACACATCCTCTTTAAAAGGTTGCTACAATTATTGCGAAATTATATTTTCAGAAATGAATAAGGGAGCCTTGATAAACTAAAGATGAAGTGCGCCATGACTTGTGAATGCAATTCCCGCCATAAGATTAAGGTGGGCATGAATAAATTCTGATGGTAACATTTGAAATGGTTTGTCTTATTTTGTTATACAACATATTATTTCAGCCACTAAAGTGCATAAATATATGACTAAAATGATATGCATAGTGTATAGATGTATGTCATATGACCTGTTTGTGATGTAATTAACATTATAGAAATTCTGAGTACACATTATAATACATTTGTCTCTTATTCTGGTATGTTTTACATGAGATGAATAAATGCAAGCTGCTTGTTTTGTTTTGCTGCACTATTTTGTAGTCAAATAGCAAATTAGGCTTTTACACTGGCCATATTTCTGGACACTGGAATCAGGGAGCACAGCACTTGCTTGAACTGGCTAAACCTTAAATACAGGACTTTGCAGCCTTGTGCACTCACTTCAGCTGAGTCCTTCTCTATCCCCTATCCAAAAATGCAGATCCACAGCCTGTAGGTGGCCCCTCAAACAACAGAGAAATTACACACTTGCAAAGAATTTATAAATAAGCCTAAGAGACAATGTTTCTGTAATGAGCAAATATTTTGTAAAAACAGCAAAGTTTGCATTTCTGCATATAATTTACACAGTGATAAGGATGGCATTTTGATAAACAATTGTACATTTTATGGATAATGGTTGGAGCGGTCACAATGTTGCTGGTTACTGGTCAAATCTTACTGATACACTGCGTAACAATGATTGTAGTCAGTGTATAGATATTAATTTAAAAAATTCTAAAATGCTTGCTTTGATTTACCAAGAACATATACATTAATATTGCCTACTCTGTTCATGTTTGTACATGCTGGAGCTTGTTTTTGTTACTTTTATGAGATGTAAGCGGAATGCTTCCTTTATTTTCATTGACACAAAGAACAAAAATCCGTTGTGCTTCAGGCAAAGGTTAAAGAAACTAAAGAAAAGCTGTTCCGTTAGGCAAGGCAGTGAGCCAAACGAAAAAGAAATGAAATAAACTAAGAAAGAAAGAAAGAAAGAAAGAAAGAAAGAAAGAAAGAAAGAAAGAAAGAAAGAAAGAAAGAAAAAAGAATGCTTTCTAAGCACTTTTAATTATTCCAAGATTCTATTGAAAGTAATCCAGTGGCATTCATTGTATAATATAAAAATGTATGAAAAAGATATGTAGCATATAGAAAGTATGCTACTGTACTCTTGGGTGTTGTAATGGAAGGTAAGATTGAGTACACAAATAATACAATACAAGGGATTACGCTATTAGGTTGCCAGTATTTTCCCACAGATAATTCAGACCAATTCTGAGTGTACACCAACAGAGAGTTTCAGTTTTTACCTTTCATCAGGGTGAATTCTAAAAAACACATTACCAGCAGAAACAAAATTCATATTTTGAAGTCTGCCAGGTAAATAAATGTATTATTTATTATAAACAATATATTATTATTAGATATTTTTTTATATAATATATCCTTGTGATGGCAATTAAGTGCTTTGGGACTGATTTTAATGTCCATTTAAAGTTGTGTATACAATAATAAAAAATAATCCTCAGAAAAGCAAAAATAAATTATGTCCAAAATAAAAATATTATCTCCTTACCTGTAGTTGAAGTTGAAACATAAACTGGCAAAAGGCTGGCAAGAACAAAAACCCAAATATATTTCCCCATCCTTTATTCCCTATAGTACAAGTCTCCATATATCAGAACATAGTCCAGGATGGTGATATGCTTGCTGATAGTGAAGCAAGTGTTTAGAGCTGTCTTGTTGCAGGTAGCTAAGAGAGGAGGATCACAAGTCAGTTAATTTCCTCCCCACTCCACACCCACAGCTCCAGAAAATACAGGTGTAGCATGCTGGACATTTACACCATTCACATCATTTGTACCTATAACTTTTCACTTTACATACGTGCAATGGAATGCTGAGGTTAACCAGTATGTGGAATTCCTAACTTGTAAAATTTGTGAAAAGTATAAATGATGCAAAAGATGTTATTTGTTTCCTATGGATTAAGAAATTTTTTTTGTATAATAACACATATATATTAAAATTTAAGGACCCAGGAAACAGAAAAAATTAGGAAATAAAAAATGCACTTTGATAAACCGGTGAAGAAAATGTGTTTTGTAAGATATGGAATTCTGACTATTATGTGAAAAGTATCTCCAGTGTGTGGAGAAAAACCTCTGATATGAGGATAAACAGTAAATACCTGGAAGGTTTTCCAGGAATGCAGGCAGTGTAACAAGCAATGTCAGTCCTGGGGCAGAATAGTTGCGTTTGTGTGTTTTGTGGGACATGGTTACAGAAAGCAGGGCTTGGAAACTGGCAGTGTAATTGCTTGTAAGCAAAGTCAGCGGGGATGCGAAAGTGTTTGTTGTGGTGTGTATACATTATTTACATGAGAAAAGGTTGGAGAGTAAATTTGAAATCCAGATAAAAGAATTCAATGGGTTTGTCTTAAAAAAGCTGTTTCTCAGTAGAAGTCTATCTGGATTAAATCTTGCTATAGATAGAAAAGAATAATCCCCCTATTCATTTCTTTGCAGTGTTGTACTTTATGCCACATATACAGTGCAACATTTATTCCACAATTTTAAGTTTAAACTACATTTATATCGATTGCATGTACAAAAAAGATAAAGGTCCACCATGCTACACCATTCTATTCTTTCTGCTATCTGTGTTAACTAGTGGATAGACACACACAACAAATCGCTTGAAAACAGGAAAGTTCTTGAGTTTAACACACTCTCGGATGTATCTCCATTTCAGTGGCATCACTGGAGAAATGGGTATAAAAATAGTACTTTTGTACCTTATATTGGCAAGACACTGATGAAAAAGGCAAAAGGATTTGAAAGTTTTAATTATGGGCCTTATTTATCAAATTCCGAGTATTTTAATTTTAAAAAAAAGTCTGACAAAATTAGAATCCATGAGTGGGCATAGATTATTATTAAAAGAGCACTATTTAATTGTATCGGGGGCAAACAAACAAAAACTGAGCGAAAATCCAAATCGCACATTTTTTTCATTGTTTTTCACTTTATTTTTTCGGGATTTTTCATGGAAAGCCTGAATTTTTTGGATTTTTGCCCAAAATAGTTGGATTTTTGGGCTAATTGCAGCACAGACCACATACATTTCCAAATAGGATAGTTACCTCTCCCATTGACTTATATACAACCTCAGTAGGTCCTTGGGGTATAATAAATCTCAAAAGATCTGAGTTTTTGCTCAAAAGATTTGTTTTTTTTCCAAGAAAAAAATCTAATTTATAGTTAAAAAAACTTTAATTTTTCAAGTTTTTGGCATTTGGACTTTAATGATTAACCCCCCTTTATGAACTAGATTTGGTCCACTGACCATTGTCTATTGATGTTTTCCCTGGTACAGTTTTATGGCCAAATATATACTTTCAAATGTGAATAGTCTGCAATTCTTCACTGAAAAAAACACAGGAAAAATGCCAATGGCATAATTATAATTTCTCCACCAATAATAATAACAATAACAGGAATTAGAATATGTGTTTTTCCAAAAGGAAGTCAAAGATCTATTACTTTAAGGTGCTGCATCAAGTGTAATTATGAACTCATCATGTATGTTTTTTAGCTTGGGCTACAAAAGAAATGCCCTGGCATCGCTAATGAAAAAATCCCCAAAATGAGTAAAAATAGACAAGAACTAATACTCTAAGGTTCATGGCCAAGACTACATTCCTTCTCCTCCTTACACTGAAGGTACTCAACCAGTTTTATACAAAGTACTCTGCAGCCTACGTTTGTCCAGCACTGGTCTCTAGCTCTAGGTATACTTGAAGGCACTTTTGAATAATTTAAATAAAAGCCATCACTTTGCCAAAATAAAGTTCACTCTATATATAAAAAATGCCCCTAAAAGTATCATACAAGTCAATAGAGCATTATCAAGGTATGGAAATAGGCAATGCAAAGAATTTTTTACATTATTGTGGAAATTTATTTAGAAGAATCTTTGCATACCA
>CM044439.1:109638515-109657584 GCA_024363595.1 Xenopus borealis
TGAGAAGTGCTGATCTTCTTTGCAAGTGTTTTGAGAGATTTTTGATTGTGCACCCAGGCATATATATATATTATCTGTCATCCTGTTGCCCACATGTACACACTCACCCCCTAAACCCTGCTCAATCTCTCAAACATAAGTTAGGGAGCATCACAGCTCTGTCTTTTCCTAGGAAGAACTAGGGGTAGACAGAAGAGGCACATGCACAGATTACAGCTTTGGGGGGGGCAATAGGACCTTAAGCACAATTATCTGCTGCCTTCTCTAACTCTGGCCACATAATTAAGCAGGCCACATGTCAGCTGTTGGGGGTAAGCGTAGTGGATGAAGATTTTTTGTTTTGTCACCTGGTTGCTCATCTCATGCATTGTATAAGTTGTAAAAAGTAAACATTTTTCTAAGGTTTTAGGAAAGTTTTGTTACTGCATATTATAGGAGAAATTATTGCAAAGTCCATAGTGCAAAGTGCAACAAAAAAAACTGTTGCATCTTTGCCATTCTTTAATTTTCAATGCTTTCTTCTTTTACTGGATTTCAGGCCTACAAATTGAATAATTGGTAATTAAATATGAACCTGTAACTTTATATGAAAATGTTACTGTACCATAATATTCAATGATCGTCAAAAAAAAGAGTCATCAATTTAAAACCTACCATGCTCTTAATAACATTACTGAACCAACTCTTATTAACTAAAATAAACAATTTATTCAAACCCTCATTATTCATGCACAAGTGCTGCTTGCATCAAGGAGCGCTCACAACCAGTGTTTATACTGTATAATCCCTCCAGAATGACAGAGCAACTTGAAAAAAGATGTCAATTACAATCAGTTATTCTTTAGACTGCAACTTGAGTGGCTTATTTTACTTATGACATTTGAAGTTACTGTACCTCATTGCTTGAATCCTTTAAAAGGGGCCGATGTGTCATTCGCCTACTTTAATGAATTGTTCAATATAAATAGATAAATAGAAATTCACAGACTGCTCCTTTTTTTACTGGAACAGTTTAAAAATCAAAACTGGGCAAATAGGCCGTGCAAAATAAAAAAATGTTTCTAATATACGTAGTTAGTTAGCCAAAAATGTAATGTATAAAGGCTGGAGTGACTGGATGTCTAATGTAACAGAACACATCTTCCTGCTTTGCAGCTATATTAGAAACATTTTTTATTTTGCACAGTCCATCTATTTACCCAGTTTGTATTTTTCCACTGAACTGTTCCTTTAAAAAAGGAGCAGTCTGTGAATCCTCTACTAACTACTGATAAATAATATCAATGTTGGTTGGTTGTTTAGGTTTTGTTGTTTTTTTAACATTTTCTTTTCTTTACAAATAATTTTATTTTATTAAAAACCTACAGAGAGGTAAACGTGAGTTAACAAGATTACTGCTAAACAGTAGCATTCAAATATTACTGATTGCCAGCCCACATCATCACTGCTTTAGCACGGCCCTGCCTAATAAGGGATAAAACTGGTTAAAGCGGTCATGCAAGTAATAATAAACAATAGTGACCAAAAATTACAGGTATGAGGATGCTGTACAGTCTGGGAAATGTCCAGTTATTTTTGTGATTTATTATTCACAGTTGTTCTCCCTGCAGCAAAGTTTGTCAATGCTTAACAATGTTTTACCAGACTAAAAATAACCAGCATAATCATTATTTTCCTACATTGAGCGCTTTGATTAAAGGATGAGGTAGTATCTTGGATTAACAGCAGCCAAAAATACGAATCCTAAAATACTCCATCTCAAACCTGTTTAGGTCATGTACAAATCAATGGATGTCCCTGAAGTTGTTTCTTGACATCACAATCTGGGCTGAATATCCAAAAAACTCAGTCATATGAAGTGACACCTGATTTTGTCACTTCAATTTTGTTTTGAGAAAAATTATTGGTAAATTAGTTCAATTTGTGGATGGGTGTTAGGTTGACTTTGTTTTCATAAAAAAAAAAAAAAAATTCAAGATTTAGTAAACCAGCCCCTTGATGTGGACACACAAGTAGCACACTGTGCACATGATCCTGTATCCATCCATTTTATTTCTATACATTAATTGTTGGTAATGCATGAAATATGTGGCAAAATATTCTTCCACACCAGTCATACTGGGTAAACTAAGTACCAAGTGTTCCATTTTAAATAAGCATCATATACATTTTGGGATCGCTAGTGCATGACAATACTGCTCACACTTTTTCTAAGGGAGTCACAAATTAATATCTGGATATGCTTTGAGGCGGTTATGTACTTAAATTCAAATTAATCCCAGTTTTCATGAAATCAAAGCCAACCATTAATAATTTTTCAGTGAGACAAAACATCTGTAAGAAACTTACCCTGCTGGTCTAGTGGGGGGACGGCAGGGATGCCTGCCACTCCCTCAGCAGGGACACCCGCCGCATCGTCTTGCGCCGCCGGTGCCGATTCATTAGGGAGTGCGGCGCACTTCCGGGATTGTTAAAGGTGCATGCATGCTGACGTGATGATGTCAGTGTGCATCGGAATTCAAATTATTTAAAGCTCAACTGGGCTTGTGATGATTGCCCGTTTTAGGTTCTGCTTGTCTGTTCCTGGTGCCTTGTGCTATTGTGCTTTATACTGCTTTCTGATCTCCTGTTGGGACCCCTGCCTGCCTGACTACTCCTGACTTCTGTGATCCTGACCTTGGCTTGTTACCCAACTATTCTGCCTTCTGTAATCTGACCCTGCCTGCCTGACCATTCTGATCTGATCTCCTGGTTTGACCCTTGCCTGTTATCCAACTCCGATCCTGCCTGATTTCTCTGCTAGTCTTCCTGATTTGACCTTGGCCTGTCTGACTCCATCTGTGTTCTGCCTGTCCTGACCTGGCCTGATCTGACCACGTTATCTGCCTCCGTCCTGTCCTGAGACCTTCTGCCCAAAGACTTTGCTTAACTGTTGTGCCCCTTACTAGCCAGAACTTTTCACCTTGCACCTCTCATCAAGTCCAGGTGGCATCTGAGTAGCAGAGGGCTCCTCCCGAGGCCAAAGGCAGTCACACTACTGGTAAAGTATGAGCCGAGACCAGGGTGCTTGGCAAAAACTTTTTCAAATTCAAAACCTGGATTATCCAGCACAGATTAAAATGTCATGAAACAACTTCAGGGACATCTGACATTTACTTCTATATGATCTTGACAGGTTTGAGATGGAGTATTTTTCTAGCTGTTTTGTTTAGCTGTTTTGGGGTATGACAACTCTCTAAAAATGTTAGTTTTTGTTTTTTAAAAAAAAAATTAGAGTTAAAGTCTCAACCAGAATAAATCGAGGTTTAATAAATGGGCCCCATAATAACTTGGCAAATTCCATTTTTCTTGAGTATTTCTAAACAAAGCAAGGTAACATACCATTCCATATGGTTTAGCTCCACAGCGATGGCCCCTTAATGAAATAGTGCCTTCTTTAATATCCATGCTTTTTTGTTGAATTGCTTGTTTATAAATGTTGCTAATTGCAAAATTAAACAGCATACCAAGGCAAGTACTACAGGATGAGATGTTTATTATGTCACACAGTGACATTTTGATTGTTGGACATTTTGCCATCATGTCATTATGTGCAACAAGCAGGAAATAAATGCCTATATCACCAGCATTCAATTGCCCACAATTTACTTTGAGCAACAAAAGAGTCCTGGAATTATCACCTGATCATGTACATCAATTAATGCTTATTTCATACCTACCAATAGTAATGTTTGGTCACCAATGTGGATTGTTGCAGCTTAGTTAGGATAAAGTACAAGATACTGTTTATTATAACAGAAAAATGCTTGTTTATTTTTTTAACTTGATGATGACCTTCCATTTATTCAGATCTTTGGTTTCTGGAGAAGGAATCCCATCTCTGAATTAAAATGTTGCATATGTGTATGTGGTATCAAACTATTGAGAAGACATTTGTTTGTCTGTTTGAATTTTGCGGTCACAGCCTCAGCTTAATGGTTTAAAAATTATTGGTGAGCATAACTTTCCCTTGTTTGTTATAGTTTATACAGTGGCCAGCTCCATGTTGTAGCTCCAACGTTTTTCCAGCTTTAGTCTGATGATCCCAGTGGTGGCCAATAAAGTGGCAAACATGTTTGGGCATTTTAATCTTAAAAGCAGGTAAAACTTAGTTCTTGTGTAAAATGTGTAATGAAGTAGTAGAATTCTTAATTAATCAGATTAAAGTTGGGTGTGGAACTGGCCAGACCTTGAATGACTTTACAATATACAGTATGGACAAACAATCCTTTTTTTTTTTTTAAGAAGAGGGCATTTTTGGCACAAAATATCTCAGAGTCCTTAATATACTGATAATGGGTTGAGTGCAGATGACCTCTTGTATTTGTCTAATTGAGAAGACATTCATATTTAGTATCCCTGTACCCAAGAAACCATGGGATATAAGATTCTGCTAAGTGCCAACTGTTTTGATTTTGAAGAAAATGTAAAAATAATTGTACTAAAAATTCTGCTAAGTGCCAACAGTTTTGATTTTGAAGAAAATTTAAAAATAATTGTACTAAAAATGCAAGGTTTTTGTGTAAATATGTAGCCATTTTGAAAAAAAGTGGCAGAACTCCCCGGGTGCAGCGGCACCACCGATGAGACCTGCAACCCAGGAGAGGAGTACCGGGATCCTCAGAAAGGATCTCTGTGATGTCACGGTCATGTGATCCTACCATGTGATCGATCCACTGCGCATTACCTATTATTGTGGGGTACATTCAAACAGCCCAAAGTGCCAATGGATTCTACTGGCAGCAGCAAACTTTTCACATGACCTGCAATGCAATCCACGGGGTTGCCAACTTGTAATGTAAGTTTGGTACAGGCTGCAACCTCTGCTCTAGGCTTTGGGGCAGTTCACTGTGTTGCTTGATGTTTGTATGGAGTGAGGGGAATAACTGTGCCTCTGAATTTCTGTGGACTATGGGGGCATCACTGTGCCTCTTATTTTCTGTGGATTATGGGGGCATCACTGTGCCTCTTATTTTCTGTGGGGTGAGGGGGGATCCTTGTGCCTCTGATTTTCTGTGGGGTGAGGGGGGAGCACTGTGCTTCTGATTTTCTGTTGGGGATGAGGGATCACTGTGCCTCTGATTTTCTGTGTGGTGAGGGTGGGGATCACTGTGCATAGAGCAGTAGCCCCCATCCGTTCCCAACATAGATAGGTAGAATTTGTTCCTTTGGGACATGGGATTGGAAAGGGAGGGGGCTTACTGAATGTCTAATTAGAGGATTCAAACTCTACTACATTATATGGTTAAATTTAGCATTTGCTTAATTACCCTCACCAACCACCGATTGCAGTTTTTAAGTTGCAGTGTTTTAAGGCTAATGGTCCTGCACTGCTACTAATTACTAGCAGTAAGTCAGTTACTTTTTTTGGGGTGTTGTAAGGACATGGCCTGTTTGATATTAGATTTTAAGTGAAGTAATTAAAAGTGAAGTTTTAATTGAAATACTTATTTGATCTATCACCTGAACTGGTTTGCTTTAGACGTGGGAGTGTGCCCCCAACTAACAGGGAGCACTATCTATAAGGACATGTCAACTCAAAAAATGACTTTGTGCCTAATAAAAGAAAACATTTGCAGAATTCCTGGTTGTTACATTTTAAACAATGTTGCAAAAGCCAGTCTCCTCTAGCAAGACAGGTCTGTTAATCAGTTGGTTTATGTTACATTGTTTCAAAAGCCAGAGCCACCAGTACAGAGAATAGAAAGGGACAGACATGTTTTCTTTTACTAGGTAAAATTATTTTTGGGGTTGACATGTCCTTTAATAGTGTATGGTGTTTCTTAGATTTTTTCAAACCTGCAGGTGAGACAAAGACATTTGATTAAAGTCTCAATTGAATTATTGACATTGGTATTATTGAGTTTAATCTCTTTCTTGAACTTCACTAAATGGAGAGAGGAAGCAGAACTTCTTTTTAACAATGGTGTTGAAAGACTGAATACAGATAAAAGTAATCACGAAATAGAAGATTCCTTTAGATCACTGAAACAAGCTATGTCAAAACAAACAAAAAATGGTTGGAAATTACCACTACTGAAAAATATTTGGCACAATCTATAATACCCAGAGGATTGATAATCAAACTCAGTCCGGCTGGTCATCTTCACAACTCCGAATTTACTATTAAATGGCAAAATATACTAACTAAATGTTCTCTAGAACTAATGACATTAATTAAAGAGACAGATGATGTTAGAAGAAACCAAAGTAGAAGTAGAAAATCACCTACTGTACAAGTGATAAACGGTTTCAAGGAGGATGATATTTTTAAAAAATTAGATTCCAGTATAACATTAATAAACTGGCGACTGATTTGAAGTCCAGGAAATGTAAAAAAATTTGTAGGGACAGAAATGATTTTGCTACGGGGAAAGTATATGACATGGGCCCACCCCTAGTGAACAATACTAATAATAACAACAAAAACACTATACTATACTATGCTCAGAAACATCTGACAGTGATACAAATGAAGCTCCCTTATCCACAATGAGAGCAACCAAACATGGCATGGTCACACGAAGAAGCATCACAAGATTTATGTTATTTACTGGAAGACAATGAAACGGTTTGAAATGAAATAAAAAGACCTTTCACAAATTTGAAACCAAACAGCCATTTTACCCCACCCCCAAGTTTACTATGTCCCAGAGTAGATGTCTTTATAGAAGGATGTGTAAGGGATCGGAAACTTTTACATTAGTGTTCTAATTCGAAACCACACATCAATAACTATCTAACCTGGAAAGAAAGACAAGATTTAAAAGAATTACAAGAAAATAAAGACATCATTATTTAAGTCAAGTCATAAGGGGGGAAATGTAGTAATACAAGATCGAGCAATCTATGTAAAAGAATGCATGAGACAACTCAGTGATAAGAGTTGCTATGCACTACTTAAAAGTGACCACACCAACCTCTTTCAGACATTACTATTAAAAATTTATAAAAATGGTAAAGAAAACTCAATCATCAACAAAAATGAATGTGACTTCATAGTAGTAAAATCTCCAGTGATCACCACCTTTTATACGATCCCCAAAATACACAAAAATGTCCCCCCAGGACATCCCATAGTCTCAGGAATTAGTAGCCTTGCTGAACCTTCCAGCAAATATGTTGAAGTTTTGAAAGTTACTTGTTTACCATCCTTTATACAGGATACAACAGATACAAGTAGACGTTTGGATGGAATTACTGCTTAGATGTAGGATCATTATACACAAGCATCCCACATAATGCAGGGTTATCAGAAGTGAAAGACACTCTCGCACAGCAAGGACAACAATTTGTAGCACATAACAACTTTATTTGAAATTATTAGAATTTATACTTACACATAATTATTTTACATTCAATAATAAATATTACCATCAATTGAGAGGGACGGCTTTGGGAAGGACATGTACACCAACGTATACTAATATCTATTTAGGGTGGTGGGAAAGAAATCTGGTTTTTGGAGATGATCTTTGGGAATAAAGTGCTATCATTTGCACCCTTTGGGACATAAAGGATTCAAACTCAACTACATTCTATGGCTAAATTTTGCATTAATTACCCTCACCAACCACCAATTGCAGTTTTTAAGTTCATTTTTAAGGCTAATGGTCCTGCACTGCTTATAACTTTTGGTAACCGTGAGCCTGTTACTTTTTGTGGGGTGTCGTAAGGTCATGGCCGTGTCTATTTGTTATTAGATTTTAAGTGAAGTGGTTAAAAGGGAAGTTTTAATTGAAATACTTATTTGATTACTTGTATCTGTCACCTGAATTGGTTTGCTTTAGAGGTGGGAGAGAGCCCCCAACTCTACAACCTCTTAATGGTGTGTATGGTGTTACTTAGATTTTTTTTGAAACCTGCAGGTGAGACAAAGACATTTGATTTAGGGCTCAATTGGGGTTCGAGAGAGTGTGCAGGAGTAGTTTGAGAAAGAGTGCAGGGAGGGTTTGAGAGAGTTCGAGAGAGTGTGCAGGCAGGACAAATGACAACCAATTACAGCAGGGGAAAAAGACGACAGTATTAGTTCATATTGTTAAGGACTCTAACAGGCAGGCAGGATGGATGGCAGACAGTGGTGCTGCTTCTGCAGATTCCTCCTCTCCACCTCTCCACCCACCCCAAAGGCTATCAGTAAAGAAAGAAAGAAAGAAGGCAGGCGGGTAAAGATACAAATCACATTTATTACTCTTTCAAAAACAAAGAGGGACAGCACTCCGGTAAAAAAACAGGTTTATTGCAGGTTCCTGCAGATGTTCATTACCTTATGTGTTTCGGTAACAAAGTCCCCTTAGTCAAGCTATGACTAAGGGACTTTGTCTCTATTTGTTTTTGAGGTGCTGGCAGTGGACCGAGCAACTGGTTCATCATATGGGAGCAGCTACAAGGCTGTGAGTTTGGAGTGGTCCTTTTTGTATTTTGGTGACATTTATTGCCTTGTGGTTTTTAATAGAAGGAAGATACCAGCAGATGAGGCTTAGTTTTCAGGGAAACCCTTGCTTTAATTCAAAGTGCGGAAGTGCAAAGTTTTGGGTCCACGTCCTTTTATCATGCTTGATAAAGGGGAGTGGCCCTGAAACGTTTCACTCCCGCACTTTGAATTAAAGCAAGGGTTTCCCTGCAAACTAAGCCTCATGTGGCGGTCATCTTCATTCTACTGTCCTGTTCAGAGTTTGCCGTATCCTCCATTACCGAGCACCAGGCTGCTATCTACAGGGGTTGTCGTGGGTTTGCGTCTTCTCCATCTTTTTCAAGTGAATACTTGTGGTTTTTAACCCTTTCCTTGATTTCAATAGCAAAAAGTGCAGTTGAGCCTTCCTTTTATGGAATGTGGGTATTTATTCTTGGAATTGCCACTATATCATCCTACTGTGAGTTCTGAGGGTATTAAATTTTAAATTCTTACTGTGTTCATCATACTCTTAGTTCTGGGGTATTATATATGGACCTGCAACTGTGTTTATTCTGCTAAATGTTTTAATAAACAATTAAATTGCATCAGTGTCTTTTATCTCAGAATAACAAGACTTGTGCTTTAGGTTTCAGCTAAAGTGCTGCAGCCTTGTACCTTTATATGGTCACAGAACTCCTCAGTAACTTCTAATATCGTTATCATTTACAGTAGGGTACATTATACTGTATATCATTATAATACAGTGAAACCTCAATTTTACATGTTACTTTTATGGGTAACTTTTACATTAACTGTTGCTGCCACTTTTTAATGACTTATTTGTGTTTTTAGGCCCTCTCCTTTTCATATTTCAGTCTCTTATTCAAATCAGTGCATGGTTGGTAGGGGAATATCAATCCCTTTAAGTGGGGGCCAGTTGTAAATGTCTGTACTGGGGCCCTTAGGGGTCATTCACCATTCGTTCGATGTTTTTTTTTTTTGCATAAAAAACTAAAATTAAGCCCCTTAGTATTCATTCACTTGCTTATGAGGTCTGACTTGCAACTGGCTACAGACTGGAAATTTAGTACTAGGTGCAGACAGTGGTGTTGGTAGGTGCAGGGAATCTCTGTCTTTATGGCCTTCTATTGGATAGATGGTAAGTACAGGGCTCCATTGCAGTCTGTGCCTGCCTGTGCTCAGCAAGGTGTGTGTTTAAATGATGCATTCAGGCAGTGCTTCTTTCTTAGGGCAAAATAGGTCCTCTGCTATATTTTTGTAAATGAGAAGACCTTCAGAAACGTGGTTTGGAACTATTTTACACACTTTGAACCTCATCCTGCACTTTGTAAGTGACCCTCCAGGCTAAATGTCTTAAAGAGATACTTACACATTCCTATGACAGACATATATAAAGACTCTTCCGCAGTGTGACCTTTGAATAGTCTGGAGTACTGTTTTCATTTGTAAGTAGCCTATGGAAGGATCGATCTACTCCAGCCCAGCATGACTGGAACAACTGCTGAAGAGCCTGTAGCTATGTCTGAATGCTGCCTTCACTAAGGGGCAGTAAAAAAAATGTGAAATTCAACCATGGGAA
The DNA here is from genome assembly GCA_024363595.1 of Xenopus borealis. Taxonomy (NCBI): domain Eukaryota; kingdom Metazoa; phylum Chordata; class Amphibia; order Anura; family Pipidae; genus Xenopus; species Xenopus borealis. Next base: position 109,648,550 of record CM044439.1, read on the forward strand.
TACTGGGGAAGTAAAATCCTTTAAATTCGACTATCGAATTTGAAGGATTTTACCGCAGTTCGATCAATCGAATATAAAAAATTTGATCGAATATTCTACTCGAATTATGAGTAAGTGCCCCAATAGGCACGAAACGTGTTAGGCCATCTGTCTATATGTCCTAATAAATGGATTGATTTTTGGTTATTTTTGGATAATGTCATTTCATTTTGACTTTGAGGGAGTACTTACATGCTTTTTTGCTTCTACATTAGCGTGCTGTAGCCACAAGAATGTTACTTGACATTTTAAACTAACTTTACAAGTCAGAATGCAATGAACATAAGCGCCAGTGGCTAAGGAGGGAAAAGTAGAAAGGAAAGCATGTTTTATGTACACAATACTTTATGACGATTTAAATGTGATTTGTGAAAAAGGACAAAGCACATATTAAAGTGAAAGACACTTACCAAAGAAATTCAGTAATATCTACAATTCAATGACATTTTCATGATACATTTGCTACAAATGCTAAAGGATTGAATTCCACAAAGCACACAATAGTCCACATAATGGAATCCATCCAAATGCTAAACACAAATCTCTTTGCATCATTATATTATATATATAATGTATTATATTTTTTATATATATTAACATTTTCCATGAGAAAGTGTCACTGCTTCAGTCACTGTTGCATCTACAACTTACTGTACTTAAGGAATCACATGGTAACATTGTTTTAAGAACTGCAATATAGGGTGACTACGGAGTTCTGTATTACAATGGGAACAGTTTGCCAAATTGAAATAACCCAAAGCAACCACAACAAGCAACTGGATGCAACTGAGAAGTTAAACTAACTTTACCAGTTTACCACTGGTGTTTACTTTACTCAATTACCTTGGATACAAATTAACAATTACAAAAACCTAGTCAGAAAATGACTTAACATACAGTATGCTTGTGTTTCTTTTTAATGGGATAAAGTACTGAAACAATTGGCTACATCAGAACACCTCTGTCCTTAAATGTTGTTCAGATCACCCTAAATTACAGTACTGGTCTGGGAATTGTTATCCTGAAATCTGTTATCCAGAAAGGCATTTTATCCAAATAATCTGAATCTTTAAAAATAATTTCCTTTTTTTATTTTATAATAAAACAGTACCTTGTACTTGATCTAACCAAAGCTATAATTAAAACTTATTGGAAGCCAGCCTATTTGGTTTATTTAATGTTTACATCATTTTCTAGTTGACCTAAGGTATAAAGGTCCATACTATGGAAAGATTAATTTTCTGGAAAACTCCAAGTTCCTAGCATACTGAATAACAAGTCCCATACCTGTACTACATGTTTCAAGTACTTCCCGATCATTATGTGCTATTATACATTACAAGCTTGGCCCATTGACTGCATTTTTACATGTACTGAAAACCACTCTTATTAATAGCTGTAAAACTATATGGATGTCCTATAAAACTGGAATCCTAATACTGGAACTTCATACTGGAATCCTAATTATAAGAAATGGTTCTGTAGAGATTTGGAATAATTGCCTAGAGATTCTATAGTTTTTATATCCTTTACAATCAAATATTCCAATCTGGGACAGTATCCGTTCTTTTTTAACACTTCAATTCATTTCTATGAAATAATTCTAAGGGTATTCTATTACTGTTCTGCTATTATTTGTTTCTGTACACAACCAGTTTGACTACAATTTACATATATTATCTGCTTCCTTGTGTCAGATACAAATAATTAATTCTTATGATTGGGACTTTCGATTGCTGAGTTTCTGTGGAAGGATTAAGATATTTTAGGCTACTAACAAAGCTGCACTGAAATCCATTTCTCAAAAGAGCAAACAGATTTTTTTTATATTCAATTTTGAAAACATGTTTTCCCATGACAGTATCCCTTTAAGATTAATCAGCAAGTCCAGTAATTTTAGATAACTACTAGATACTGTATATAATGACCTGAATGAATGGAAAGTCTGAGGTAGTTAAGGGAAAAGACACCGGACAATGCAAATTCCACAAGTGTTCAAATATTTTACAAAAAGCACCATCTCTGTAGAGATCATTTAAAGCGACCTTCCATTTGTCCAGTACATTACCCCAACTTAACTTCTCTCCCACATTTATGTTTAAGCATAAGTATGCATTCTGAGGAACAATGTGCAGCTTTCAATGTGAAACCTTTTGTCAGGTTTTGAAATAAGCAGGATTTTGTCTTATATGTTATATATTCTGCAAGAAAAGTAAATGTATTCTTGGTCACAGAAACTATTTGAAATGCATTAGCAACTGTGTTTAACTAATTGGTAAGGTATGTGTCAAATCCCAACATTACACCCATTTCTGTAAAATGACTAGTATTTGTTGTTGCAAGAGGCAATGAAAAGGTGATGAACAAAACTCATCCGTTCCACTTTGTCAGCTTATTTGTAAACTGAAGAAAAAGGTGCAAAATTACAGAAAATGGTAGTAATTTAGCATTTTGGAGTCAATGGCTGTTTTTTCTGCATTTTCCCATACCAAAACAGACAATTCATTTCCCCCCTTTTTTACATAGTAACATTCTAGTGCAGATTCATAATACTGTACCGTGTTAATACATCCAAGGCATAAACTAATAAATAGTAATAATACATAGTAAAATGATAAGTTAGGTTGAGTTCCCCAATCACTTTACAAATTAGTCTAGTGATAGACATTATTTGCTCAAACATGAAAGGGGTCATTTCCAAACCTCGAAGTGCAAAACCATGCCCCAGGAACAAAATCTTCCTCTCACTGAAGAGAGTAGCACCAGGGGAACCTCCCTATGACAGGTAGTTAAAACAAGGCCCTGATGCAAGCTGCAAAAAAATGACCCTAAAATCTTGGGCTTTACTCTTCTCTTGCAAGTAGTTTCATTAAGCTATAATTTGGAGGTACATTATTTTCTTCCTGCATTTATCCAGAACATGAGCATTTGCTTTTTTGTAGTGTCAGGCATTAAGCAAGCACTGAAAGTTAAACAAGTTTGGTCAGTTCCATTTTTATGTGACATTGACAGGACACCGATCAAGATGAATGATATGGTAATCACAAGGTAAAGTAAAGAGAAGTAAAGGTCTTGAAGTAAGAAATTACCCATTTTGCATGAAATAGACTGACTGCAGTTTCTTATAATGAACTGAATAATTTTACAATGTTTTGAATTATATTTTTGATGTGAATGAACAAATTATTGAGAATGATTTGAATGATGTTTTAAATGTTTTGAAGTGGCAGTTTTTTTGCAGAAAGCCCACTGACTTCAGTGAGTGTCATACATTTTTCATCTGTTTTACGAACTATTAACAAATTGAAACAGTACTGATTTGCTGATCACTAGTGCTGATTGTTAATGTAGCTCTTTCTAGTATCAGTAACTCAAAATCTTGAGTATGGCATACATTAAGGGGCCCACATTCTCTGCATTCTCACTCAATGGGCCATACAACTAAAATGTAAATGTTCTCCTTGTTTAACTATGCCAAAGTTTGCTCAATACATTGCATGTTTATTGTGCTGAAATGTTTCTGTTATAAATTCTCTGTAGATAATTTTGCCCATACAATTGTCTACTACCCTAGGGGATTCATGCCACAATGAAATGACATTTGTGCATATTAGCATGGAGGAGATGATTTAGATTAGTGTTGTCCAACTGGTGGCCCACGATGCCCCCTTGTGTGCACCCCCCACATGAAAGTCTGCTTACTGTGTCTCCTTACCATGTGTTACCTTTAAAAGGTATCAGTACTGAGATTAACTGGCCCCTGCATTGTTTACACCTCAAATTCAGATTTAAAAATCCTGCATTGTTAAAACATTTAATCTCCCTGCATTTTTCACAACTTTGACACCTCTATTATTTACACACTAAAGTCTTGTACTGTTCGCACTTCAGACCCAGACTGAAACTGCTTGAAGGGGCACCAGCACTGTGTCACTTTATGTAGTACATCTTAGAGTGGTCCTGATAGGTCTCCTATTCTGTTCTGCCTTCTTCATGCTCCATGAGTGCCATACTCTGCCTGCACTATACTCCTTATGTGTGTCATACTCTGTCTGCCCTATGCTCCCTGTATGTATCATATTCTGCCTGTCCTATACTCCCTGAGTGAATCATAATCTGCCTGCCCTAATCATATGCTGGGGATGCTGTGTCATCCACAGGGGAGAAGGCATATGGATTTAAGGGTATGTATAGTCTTGTGGGAACTTGGGTGTGGTTTATAGTGGGTGTGGTTTAAAAACAGGGAGTGGCAACAAAGTCTTCCATTATCAGCCCATCAAGATGTAGGCCAGAAAAAATCTGGCCCTCTGTACCACAGGAGTTGGACAGCACTGACTTAGATAATAGATGGAAAGTGTCTGCTGTGGTCTTATAATGAAAGCTTGCTAGCCTGAACCAGGCTAAAATTCATACTTGTACTCTTTATAATAATATTTATGGTTTTGTACCGGGTAAAAAGTCAGTTAATTGCCAAAACATTTACCTTTTGTAGCGGATTTTCATTTTTAGCTGAAATACTTTACAACAAATTTTATATTTTATATATTTATATAATAAATAAGCCCAAAAATGTAGATTTAGAAAATGAAAGTGAGATAGGACCTTGCAGACATCTTTCAGATAATGGATCAGAATATGAACATATATATACATATTGTGAAATCCTTAAGGTATGTAATAGCTTGAGGTTGAAGCACAAGAATGTGGTCTTTTCACCACTGCTATATGTACACTGATTTATGAAGCCAAGGGCAGGGTTTTTATAGGTTTTTTATCTACCAATGATGAGATCAGGTGAGACTTACAGATGAAAAGTGATCAGACAGGAACAGCTCTATACATCAGTAGGAGAATGCTGCAATGCTATCTAAATATTTGTATTGGGACTTGCTGAGCATTTTATTTGTGGCAATGAGGGGACAATAATATCCATTCCCCATTATCCCTAAAAGACATAAAAATCTGCACAAAACCTTGCACTACTGCTAGTACCAACCAAGGCACCATTTCCAATTATAAACATGTTATATAGGTGCAGTACACCTACTGATATAACAGTACAGCTATAAGAATATTAGAATTCACCAAGGAGTTGAGTGACCATTTAAAACAGTGGTTCTCAACCTTCCTAATGCTGCATTCCTTTAATAAAGTTCCTCATGTTGTGGTGACCCACAACCATAAAATATTTTCATTGCCAGCCCAGAGCGGATTGTTAGGAAAGTACAGGAAATAGTGTGGTTGCATAAAGGTTTGTTTTCCGTGCATAATGCGGCAAAATATTGTGGCCACACCCCCAATTACCATTTTAATTTAACAAATAAGACTACAACGCTTTAAATGGGCATGGAGAGCTGTATGGCAGTCCCTACTAAGGGGCTATAGAAAGTTGTAGTGCAACTGGCTTCCCTACACAGGTTGCTGAAATACAACTCCCAGTACCAACACCCAGAGTGCTGCAACCTTGGCCCAGGGCTAGTGGGGAGAGAGATGAACCTGCTCCTGGAACCCCTTAAGTGACCCCTGTGAAAGTGTTGTTCGACTCCCAGGTTGAGAGCCACTGATTTAAAAGCACAACATTGTCTGCCAACTGCTTTCATGGGGTCATAGAAGAGTTGGTGCCTAATATTTTTATACATTTCAAAAGGGTTCATTATACTTTATCATCATCTAGTGTTTTTTTTTTCCTTTCATGGAAACCCATTATCTAGATAGCTCCAGGTAAGTGGTTGAGCGGTTTCTGGAAATGAAATGTAACAGGGGACATAGTCAGTCTACTGCAGTAAACATAGAATTAGCTTGCTTAAATGAAGGTACACATATACAGTATGAGAAGAAACAGAAGCTCAGCTGGAGGCCTGTGATTCCAGTCCAGGTGCAGGGACTTTCCCTTTGAATTCCTAAACATGTACAGAATGTTCTTGATAATAACCATTTTCTAAATGTAGTATTTAAAATCTATATCCCTTTCCTCCTGCAAATAAGATTGTCCCTTCCCTGCATTTTCCTTAGTGGTAAGGACCCACCCAGAATGTATTTTTAAAGAATTGCAAAAAAGCTCACTTTTCAAATCTGTTTTTAAATTGTGTTGTTACCCTAATACAGTGCTGTCCAACTTCTGTGGTACCGAGGGACAAACTTTTTCTGGCCTACATGGTGGAGGGCCGATAATGGAAGTCAGTGTTGACCACTCCCCCCTTTAAAACCACACCCACTGCAAACCACACCCACATTACCACAAGAAAGTTTAAGATCATATCCACATTAACAGTAGTAGCACACCAAAAAACCAAATGGTTGGTGCTCACTGCAGAGATATCCCTCATCTCTCATATGTCAAAAAATTAAGTCAGTCATATGCCGAATCTTCCCATGTGGATAATATAGAAACCCCCAACACATGATTAAACACCTTAGGGACCCCAAATAACTATTTCCAAATGATAACAAATACACAGAACAAACCCCTGCCAGACTTACATCCCACATGTAGCATAGGGCAAGCAGAGAATGACACACACAAGCAGCACTGGGCAAGCAGAGAATGACACACACAAGCAGCACTGGGCAAGCAGAGTATGGTACACACTAGCAGAGTATGACACAAAAGCAGCACTGGGCAAGCAGAGTATGGCACCCACAAGCAGAGTATGACACACAAGCAGCACTTGACAAGCAGAGTATGGCACACAGAAGCAGCACTGGGCAAGCAGAGTATGGCACACACAGGGTGTATAGGGAAGGCAGAATAGAGCAGGAGACAGGGAATTTTATTAGGATTCTAAGATGTACTACATACAGTGACACAGTGCTGGGGCCCCATTAGTGAACATGTGAACAATGTGGGTAGTTTCAGTCGGGGTCTCAGGTGTGAACAATCCAGGGCTTTAAGGGTGTGAATAGGGTTGCCACCTGGCTGGTATTTTACCGGCCTGGCCGGTATTTTTGATGGCGGATCCCAATGTTATTAATAGGAAAAAAAGGTAAACATATAGGAAGGCCGGTATTTTTTTCAAGAAAAGGTGGCAACCCTAGGTGTGAACAATAGAGGTGTTACAAGTGTAAACATGCCGGGGGTTCATAGGTGTGAACAATACAGGGGATTAGTCTGAATCTAAGTCTTAAACAATGCAGGGGCCAGTTACTCTCTGTAGTGATACCTTTTAAAGCTTACACATGGCAAACAGACACAGCAGGCAGACTCTCATTGAGGGCCAGTTGGACAGCCCTGTCCTAATACAATGAGAACTCAAATGTCTGTATTTTAATAACTTCATGTTCAGTTGAAGACTATAAAAGGAAATGAACACTAAGTAATACTGTGTATTACTTAGTCAACAAGAAATTCACCTTAAGCACGGAAAATGGCTGTTTGCTACATGAGCAGTAAAATAATGGAATTAGCTGTTAGGGTAGATTGTCTACTTCTGAAGTAAAAAAAAAGACTTGAAAGTACAGTCAATCCTATCAATTCTCTTTGCACTAGAATACAATCCAACAACAAATATGCACATATTTCAGTGACAGTTTTATACAATGTACACCTGCTGTAACAAGTGACATCTGCTACACACAAAAGTTACTTTTCTAACAATTACACCACATAGCATTAAATAAATTATCAAACTAGAGGAAAGTCTTAACACAACAAATAATAATACAATACTGTTTGAACATTCTGTACCACATAAAAGTGTTGCCTTAAATAGAAGTTTCTGAAAAAAAAACAGATTAACCAGCTAATCCGACGATAAATAGGCCCCTAATATCTGAAACAAGTAAACAGAGAGCTGTAAAATTTCCATATGATAAACTGTGGCAAGCTCTAGTTTTATAAACTGAAGGGTTTATAATGTTTTTACACCTGCTTGCTATATCTATGCTTTACAGTTTTATAAACTTTTATTAGTTTTACCTTCAGTTTATCTTCAAGAAATAATTGGACATATTTCTGCTTAATAGCAGATATAGGGCCAGATTCAATTTAGTGAGGAAAAGTTATCTCATGGTTTATCATGGTCATGATTCAATTCGAGGAGACATTTTTTTTCTCCAAATTCAGTTCCAGATTTTCCCCATAGACCTCAATAGAGTTTTCATGTTATAAACCATGAGAAAAGTTTTTTCTGAATTGAATTGCATCTCAAATGGAATCTCATCCATGATGATTCACAAAATAAACCAATCTGGCCCAAAGGCTAAAATGTTTAAGCCTTCCATTGAGCAGAAAGTCTATAGAAAGCACCATGGGAATGGCTAGGTTAGATAGGAATCAGGAAATAGTAAGGTAGAAGTGGGGTAGAATGGCAGGTGGGTTATATGAAATTAATCAATAAACCAGAAGTAATGATCTTATGTTGTAGGAATTACACTGCTGTAAATGTTAACTATTTGGTCATTGAATGTGACATTTCCATGAAACAATTTCCTCATTGTCAGAAATATTTTCCAGTAGTGTTCCATAATTATTTGAACACCATTCATTTGGTTGGAGCTCCTTTGTAGTGCTAAGCTGCAGCACCCCTCCAAAATGCATGATATCGGTTAATGTGGGTTTTTATTTAATAAAGCACTTAATAAGGTATGTGATAACTGTAGTCTGTCCATGAATCAATGCTTCAATTAGTATGTATATATATATATATATATATATATATAATATATATATATATAAAATCAAAAAAAGTACAGACAACTTGCTTGCATAACAAGAAAAGATTTTTATAAAGAAAGTAATAGGCACAAGGTTTCGAAGCTCTTCTTTATCATGCATTTACTGACATCACATCCTTTTTAAAGCCACAAGTATAAGCCACACCCATGTATGGGATGTGTACTAGTATTTAAATGCAGAGTGTAGACAGACCAATATATCTAAACATAAAAAATGTAGCACAATCATGCAAGCTAAACAAAGTATCCAGTAATCCATAAAAATATGTTGGTCAAAGTTAAAGTGGACCCGTCACCCCAAAAAAATATTCAAAATCCTATTT
>CM044439.1:109659218-109673324 GCA_024363595.1 Xenopus borealis
AAAAATAGTTCTTATGTAAGATCCTTCCAAGGCCAGCCGTACTGCTGCTATCCCCATGTCATGGGGTATAGATGTGCACAAACTGTTAACATCAAAGGCTGCCAATAATACCCAATCATAACCCAAATCCAAACCTTGGATTGAGCGTAGGAAATGGGAAGTGACCTTGATATATGAGTTCCCAGAGGTTACAAAAGGGGCTAAGACTTGATCTATGGAAATAGATGAGGGAGATAGAACCAAATTAACCCCTGCCAAAATAGGTTACCCTGGGGGAGATTGAAGGTTCTTATGTACCTTGGGCAAGGTACAAAAGATTGGTATGCAAGGAAATTATTGTATAAGGTAATCTTTCAAGTCATCAGTGATGACACCCTGCCCCTGGTATCGAGATAAAACCTGTAATATGAGGCCTGCAGTTTTTGTGAGATCCTTATCCAAAAAAAAGCATAGGTGTGTCTATCACTAAGTTGACACAATATCCTTTGAATATACTAATCCTTATCAAGGATTGCTAGTGCTCCCCCCCTTATCTGCTGGTTTGTAAATTAAACTTTTATCACCCATCAATGCATTAAGTGAATCCCGTTCATTCTTAGATAAATTATTGTTATAATGCATATTCCTCTGTCCCTTCGGATCATGTATAAATTGATTAATGTCTCTAGACATGAAGTTTATCACTCTCTCCACAGGATGGAAAGAAGTAGGAGGAAGATATCTACGTTTTTTATGTAGGTTAAACTGTTGTGAGGATAATTCCACCATTTGGGACTGTGTACAAACAGTATCCTTATCCTTAAATTGAACCTTAAGGCGTAACAATCTGAAAAATCATTGCAAGTCTATGTCCAAAGAGAACGTGTCTAACTAAGTAAAAGGGCAGAATGATAAACCCCTCTGTAATACATTTAACATGGATGATGACAGTATCTTTTTAGAGATGTTAATGACAGGTGATGTCCCTTCTTGGGTACTGATCTGTTGGTATTGTGGTGTCTTGTTAGCCGCTGATGTGTTTGCCTCTGGAGTGCTGACTTTGCGTTGCCTAAAAAAGAAGACGACGACCCAGAAGAATCTGTAGCACGTTGCAATGTCGTCTCCCCAGAGCTGCTCCGGCCAACACACACACACACACATACATGGGTGTTGCTTATACTTGTGGCTTTAAAAAGGATGTGATGTCAGTAAATGCATTATTGCTTGATAAAGAAGCTTCGAAACGTTGCGCTTATTACTTGTTGATAAAAATCCTTTTTTGTTATGCAAGCAAGTTGTCTGGACGTTTTTGATTATTATATAATGTGTCCTTTGTATTAGGTCACAGACTGGGATTAATCTCCACTCCATTTGGTTCAATATATAAATATAAATAAAGACCCCACAAGGACATTTAAGGGAGAATTGGACTCCTTGATAAATACAGCACTAATGGCAGGGTGGATTGATGAAAATACCAGCCAATTTATCACAACTGACCATCCTAGGATTCCTTATATTTATACGTTACCTAAGATACACAAGTCATTGTTTACACCCACTGGCCGGCCGATCATTTCAGCCATAGGGTCCATATTCCAACCAATAGCACAATACTTGGATACCTTTTTACAACCTGAGGTAAAAAATATGAGTTCCTATCTAAAAGACACTACACATCTGTTATCTTTGTTGAATGAAGTTAACATTCCGGAGGGCGTGTTGCTGGTGACTATGGATGTTGCAAGTTTATATACGGTTATCCCACATGATAGGGGACTTGCAGTTTGTAGAGAGGCCTTACTTAGATCTCACCATGGCTTACTCCCCATTGATTTTTTAATGGCTCTATTGGATCTGATACTCACACATAATTACTTTGCCTTTAATGATGATTTTTTTCTTGCAAACCTCAGGCACAGCGATGGGGTCTAATGTGACCCCCTCGTTTGCCAATCTCTTTATGCAGGAATATGAAACAAGATATCTACTCCCTTCGGGGGGAGAAGATTATTTTTTATAAATGTTACATTGATGACCTGTTGTTGCTGTGGCAGGGGACTGAGGAGAAATTGATGACTTTCCATAGGACCCTAACAAATCTGGATTCTCCTATTAGGTTGACTATGACACATAGTGACTGTAGGATCGATTACTTAGATCTGACCATATTTATACAAGATCATAAATTAAGGACCACATTATATCGTAAACCGACTGCTAGGAACAGCCTTATCCAAGCACAGTCCTTTCACGCACCACATATGGGTGAAATTTTTTTGAGAATTATTAGAAACAACTCTAACAGGGAGTCGGCTGAACTACAGCTCTCCACATTGGCGAAACAATTCTCTTCTAGAGGATACACGGACACCATGATAAATGCTCAATTGGAAAGGGCCCGTCGACATACCCAAGAGGAATTACTACGGACACAAGGTGCACAGCCTAAGAAGGGTTTGGACTCGATTTTTGTGACTGAATGGACTGATGTTAGTATACAGGTGAAAGGAGCTTTAAGGAACCTACGCTGCTTCAAATGAAAGTCCTTTTGTTCTAGTCTGAATGGGTGGCCTCTGGTGCGGTGATCCTCTTTATGGGTAAATAGGTCCCCTGATATTTGTCTATAATGTCCTCGAATATATTTGTAAAGTGTAATCATGTCCCCTCGCAAGCGTCTTTTTTCCAGAGAAAACAACCCCAAACTGGACAGACTAATATTACATTGTGAGATGTGGAATATAACTCTTATTGGTGTGCAATGTTTTTCTCTTTGCGACTTTAATTACATTCCCCCCATAGTGCCTTAATTGGAGCATATTGTATCTTTGTTAATAAAATAGCACATCATACTTGAGGCTGACTAAGTAGAAATCCATGCTGATTTCAAAACAGCAATATATTACTAGTTAAATACATTTAGCAGACTTGGTGATCAACAATACAGAAAGACTCCAGGTCCTGAGCAATCTGGATAAAAGATGCCATGCTTAAATTTTGTCAGTGTATTTTACTTAATCCTACTAGGAGCATCTGATAGTGGGTATAGACAGCAAGGCAGACAAAATATTTAAAACTGTGTGTTCGGTACATTTTTGTCTGTCTGAACAATAGGCTTTAGAGCTGTAACCGTAATTTGAGTAAAAGGTTTTAGAATTTTACTGTGTAATAATATTAACCATAACAACTTCTTACACGTTGTCTATGAACCTTAGTCTGAATTTAGAAGGAAATAGAAAGCAATAGAAAGATATTTTTTTGTCTTCTTGACCACTGATAGTTATCTCACATAACATATAGACCAGGGGTCCCCAACCGTTTTCACCTGTGAGCAACATTCAGATGTAAAAAGAGTTGGAGAGCAACACAAGCATTAAAAATGTTCCTGGGTGGTGCCAAATAATGGCTTTGATTGACTATTGGTAGCCCTATCTGGACTAGTAGCCAACAGAAGGCTCTGTTTGGCAATGCATCTGGTTTTTATGCAACCAAAACTTTTCTCCAAGCCTGAAATTCAAAAATAAGCACTTGCTGTGAGGCCTCTAAGAGCAACATCCAGTGGGTTGGGGAGCAACATGTTGCTCGTGAGCAACTGGTTGGTGATCACTGATGTAGACCATAGAGCTTATATACGATGGGGGGCAGAACGTAAAATTTAAAAAGAGTCTCAAGCCACCGCATCTTATTTTGCCACCGCGTCTTATTTTGCACTCAGCACCAACCACCATCATTGCACACAGGCATTGTGAGCCAGAATAAAGCTTAAAAACTTGTGCTTTTTTGATGAATACAGTGCTTTCTGCCTTTGGTAGCACTATATTCATGTGGAGCAGGCATGTATGCAGTCCCCCCATAAGCTGTGGAAAATAATTACCCGGGAGGACACGAAATTTACGTGAAATGATCGAAGTTCGATCGAATTCTATCGATTAGCGATCGTACAAATTTTTCGTGAAATCGGATATGCAAATTTGGCCTCTTCGAATATCAAATAGATCGAATGATCGATTATTCGATCATTCGATGATCGAAGGAATTAAAATTTTAAAGTTATTCGACTGCCTACTTCGCCAGATTGAACCTACCAAATTGTAATAGAAGCCTATGGGAAGCTCCCCTTAGGCTTCTGAGGCTAAGTCCTGCTGGAATACCATTCGTACGATCGTTCGAATCGTACAAATTTTTCGGATGCTTGAAGGAAATTTCACGATTTTTTCGTGAAATCGAACGATCGGTATTCGAACATACTAATTCATTGAGAAATCGTATTGCGAGCAAAATGATAGCCTAAAAGAATGCACTTATCAAATTGCGAATTTGGTCGAGCTTATTTCCAGGAATAATAGTAAATATGCCCCTAATTGTCCAAAAACACCATGTAACAGAGCACAGTGCACCACGGAAGAGACATTGGTATAGCTATTTATTAATCCATTTAAATAGGCACTGAATCGCATAGACAAGGAACCATTGCTTGACACATTTCATGGCTATCCACCAACTTCCTCAAAAGCAGTCCCCCATCATCATATACATGTACCTCTCTGCATGTATGCACAGTGTACCCACAGTTCTGACCTTGATTCAAGTGATCAGTGGATGCACTAAGGGGAAGGGGTTCCACAGCTTCAGTTAATTGACCACATTGATTTTCAGTAGGTGTCAATGCTTTGCAGTACACAACAGCAGCAGTGAGCACAAGCACTTGTCTAATGTCATCTGCATTTTTCTTCACAAGCAGAATTCATCTGTAGCTCTTTAAAAAGGGGTCATTTACTAACAATCAGATTTTACTTTTTTCTCTTTATTTTAAAAAGCTTTGAAAATTGAGATTTATGAAGTACAAAAACCATGAAAACCTTTTAGACTTTAAGGGCCAGATTTACTAAGGGCTGAATTTTCGAAGTGAAAAAAGTTCTAAATCCGACCCTCTAAGTTTTTTTAAAGGTCTTTTTCAATCAAAAATTGACCTATTTTGATTGAATAGGTCTATTTTCGATCAAATAAAAATCGATTTTTGATTGCATCATTTCAATCAAACAATTTGAAGGATTTTGAGCAAAATCCTTCGAATTCTTGGAAATTTTCAGGACAGGTTCTATGAGGTTCCCCATAGGCTAAAATGGCAATTTGGCAGCTTTAAGGTGGTGAAGTAATTTGACTTGTCTGATATTCAAATTTTTGCTATTCAGATTGAATTTTGGGCTATTCGATCGTTGAAGTAGCCCTAAATTACTTTGAAATTCTAATTTTTTTAATTCTTATTTTATTTGAATATTCACTGTGACCTTTAGTAATAAAGCATAATTTTCCATTTGTACCTTTTTATTCAGATTTTATAAAAAAATCTCATGGCATTCGTAGTTATAGAGAGTTATTTATTTGAACTACCTAACTCCCAACCAAGATTTGGTTTAATTTACTAAAATCGCCAAATTAAAATTGTACATGCAGGAAAAAGTCTCAACAAAATCGTTTTCCAATTCGAATCGTGCAACTTTTGTGAATTGTCACCTGAAAACCACAATTCTTTCTGATTTTTGAACAAAAACCAGCATAAAACAATACAAAACCCTGGAAAGTCACAAAAGCAAAAACATTTTTCAGTTATAAAAGAGGCATCTGCCACTCACTTTTACATGAGTTTGAAAGATATTAGCTGGATTATTTCAGGTAGGATTGTTAGCAGCTTTAGAGCATATTAAATCCCGAAAAAAAAAATTCCAGTTTTTTCCACTCTAAAAACATGGGTTTTTCTCCTTATAAAGGGGTTGTCCGAATTTGATTTAACTGTTAGCTTGATGTAGAAAGTGATGGTCTGAGACAATTTTCAGTTGGTTTTCATTTTTTATTCATTACGGTTATTTAGCATTTTATTAAGCAGTTCTTCAGTTTGTGATTTCAGCAATCTGGTTGCTAGGATACAAATTAGCCTTTATTTGAATGAGAGACTGGAATATGAATATGAGAGACGTGAATAGAAAGGCGAGTAATAAAAAGTGACAAAAACAATACATTTGTAGCCTCACACAGTACTTTTTTTTTTTAATGGGGTCAGAAACCCCCATTTGAAAGCTCAAAAGAATCAGAAGAAAAAGACAAATAATTAAAAAAGCATAACAAATAAATAATTAAGACCATCTGAAAAGTTCCTTAGAATTGGCCATTCCATACCATACTAAAAGGTAACTTAAAGGTGAACCACCTTTAAAACTCAACCAAAAAAATTGAGACTTAACAAATAGTCCCCTTAAAGTGATACTGACACGAAAAACTACTTTTTAAAATATGAATTTACATTAAATGTTACCTATAAGTCATGTTGGTCAAATTGTAGTCGTATGACGTATGAATGATCATATACTGATCGCATACTTCTGACCTGCAACTAACCATTCAGATTAAATACAGTATTAAAGGAGAAGGAAAGTCAAAATTTGATTCCTACCTCATTGTGTTCCCCACCAGCCCCCCTCCTGAAACGCTGAATTACAAACTGTCATATGACTACTGCAGCTGTGCAGTTACATTCCGAAGTTACGGTGATTGTAATGGTTTGGCGCCGCCATTTTTAAATAGGCGCTCCTTGGTGACCCCATGACGTAGTCACACACACATTCTGCATCTGAATGCGAGTAAGGAGGCATAACTGTGCTTACCACAGTAAGAAAAGATTGTTACTGATAGATTTATTAGTTTAAAATGATTTACAAAAAAAAAAAGTTTAAAGATTTATTTACAGACCTCAGACAGGCAATCCCCTTATCAGCTCCTGCGCTCGCTGACAAACTGTGAATCAAATCCAGCGCAGGAGCTTCAAAGCTTCCCTCCGTTGCTTTGCAACTAGAAGCACGCTCGTGATTAGTAGCAGAATTAATGGGGCAGGAGCACAGAGGTCAACAATGACGAGATCATAAGTCACGTGACCGCAACATCAGAAGTCAGCACGGCACTCAGAGGATTCTACAGCTCATGCGCAGGGCACTGCTGTAACCTACTGCGCATGCGTATGCCCTATTGAAAGCATTTTCTTGACAGGAGACAGGGTAGGAGTTTCTATACATGTTCATAATAATTTTTAAATTGATTGGACCAAAAATACAACTGAAAAAAGTACTGAATGAATGATTAATGTCACAGATAACAACATTTCCTTGGCAATAGTTATAGCTTAATTTAATTTTTGACTTTCCTTCTCCTTTAAAAGAACAAAACAGACGATGTTCTCTAGCCATGACCAAAATCGCACGAAAGTTATGTCTGTAAAATACTAGTCACACATTGATATTGTCAGATGAGCAATACATGCAGAAATCTTCTAACCTGTTTGATCGATTAAACGACCGATTGCTATGGTACAAAAAATGTCAGGACAATCCTCACACTGTCTGAAAATCGTACAAAACTAATTTCTGTTCAACTTTATCTTTGTGTTTATGGCATACCTCCCAACATTCTGGATGTAAAAAGAGGGACAGCATTTTTTTTTGCCCACAGCACGGCAAAATTTTTGTGACCATGCCCATCTTTGAGGCCACACCCCCTAATTACCATGTTTATTTTACTAAATTTGACAGGTTATGAAAGTTTGAAAATATTTCTCCTTATCTAAACTGTTACAATTACTTATTTTCTTATCTCAAAGGTGTTACAAAGTATCTTATTTGCACCTATTAGCTGTTCTGGACTCTCTGCCAAAAGCCAATTAAGTTAAAATATTTGCTTCTTTTTCTGGCTGTTCAGTGCAGAGAAAAGAGGGACTTTCCAGTACAAATGAGGGACAGCGGGTTGAGCTCTCAAAAGAGGGACTGTCCCTCCAAAAAAGGGACAGTTGGGAGGTATGGTTTATGGCCACTTTTAGAGTTTGTGAGTTTAGATGTGGTTTCAAAAACCACAAAAATGATACTGTTGATAAATAGTCTTCTAAATGCTAATGAGGTGGGTCTGAAAGCAGCAAAAAAATGAAACCTAATATGACAATTCAGTGTTAAAAGTATTTCCTTATTACAAATACAATTTTTCAAGATTGAATGTGTGTTGTTTCAAGATGTGGGTGGAATGAAGAGTAAAATTGATTTCATTTCTTTATAAGTCAATCTTTTACTATATTCAAAGAATGTTTTCAGCCGGAAATTCTTGTTTTCTTTTCTTGCATTGTTGTGGGAGCTGGCTACCGATACTAATCTGTTCTGATGTCTAACATCACAGGCATCTTAAGGGAGTGGTAAGTATGTACAATTCATGGGGGTAAACGGATTTTGAAATGTTCGAAACTGAAAGAAAAATATTAAGATATAAATGGAGGGAGATTGAGTTTCACATGTTCGCATACATTTCATTTATGCTTTTAAAGGAGAAGGGAAGTCTTTGTGCCCTTGGGGGTGCCAAATGTTGGGCACCCCCAAGTGATTTAATGGACATACCAGGCCGGTGCTCCTATTAGCAGTAAATTATGCCATCCCAGGGTTATACCAGTGAGCACCATGGAGCAATCCTCTTCTGTCTTCCTTTTTCTTCGTGTGGCTGCACATGCGCAGTAGAAAGAAGACCCAAACTTTAACTAAAAGGCTTGTTAGCTATATAACTGCACATGTGTCTCCACCGGGAAATTTGAAGTAGCGGAAGAAGATTGCTCTGTGGTGCTCACTGGTATAACCCTGGGCTGGTGTAGTTTTCTGCTGATAAGAGCACCAGCCTGGGGTTTCAGGTAAGTCAGTACGATCACTTGGGGTGCCTAACATTTGGCATCCCCAAGTGCACAAAGACTTTCCTTCTCCTTTAAAAAAAATGTCAAGTTAAAATGAGCTGGATTCATTGCCATGCATATTGTTAGAGATGAAATACATGAATTATGTTTCTGAACCCTAACTTTTCAGTGGTATAGATAAGATATATTTTGCCTGTGTTTTATGATCCGCCATATGGTCTTTCTTTTGTACATAGCCAGAATTACAATGCATTATAATAGCCCATTGTCCATCAAAAGCTAATTTTTTAACAGAAGCAGTGGTCAATTCTTGTAGAATCCATAATTCCCAGCCTCTGTTGGTGATCCTTATCCAATAAAAAGGGCAGCCATTTCTTGATTTCTCATTTTACCTTGGAAAATCAAGTTGTAGGTAAAAATATGAAAATGCAAAATAAAATAAAGGCATTTCAAGAGGTCAAACTGATTTCAAAATGTTTCGGCTGAAATTTAAAGTGTTTGTATCCTTCACCCTCTGTTGCAGTAAAATGACAGGTGCAAGGCTGACTTTAAATAAAGCTTTTCTCATGAATTCTCACATAAATAGAAATGTTTTGTATGATGGACTATGTCAGCAAACAGGCAGTAGCATAGGAAATGCAAAAGTTGATTAATTTATGTGTTTTGTAAGTTTTCATAGGGAAAACTCACCCTATCAATATTTGCCTCTCGTTTGTATAACAACTCCCACTCACACATACTTTAAGTGTAGTTGTCTATACAATACGACTGAACTGAATGGTAAATTACTGCTCTCAGCGGTTTAGCCATTTCAGACTGCTGTCTCCAATATGCATGATAAATGATCAGTGTATTTATTGGTAACCTTGAAAACCTTGCAAAACCATCACAGAACTATTTACACATGATTTTCAGTGGCGTAACTACTCGCTGGTGGGCTCTGGTGCAGGATTGGCACCTTTATTGGCACCCTTATTGGGCTCTCCCCCGAGGTTCTCCTAGCCTCTTCGGTGGGCCACTGATGATTTTTCTAATCATTTTAGCAGTAAGTTTTAGACTATGCAGTGAGTATATGAGGCCAAACTTTGTAAAAATAAATGTAGTGTTCACACTGATGTGCCTCAACAGTCTAAAAGTGAATGAGGGCCTAAAACATTAGCTGCATATGCACAGCAGCCCTCAAGTGTTAACAAAGTAAACCATACTTTTCTTGAGTCTTTTATAATCCATACTCACATGTACAATACAGGTATGGGACCTGTTATCCAGAAAGTTTGGGACCTGGGGCTTTCCGGATAATGGATCTTTCTGTAATTTGGATACTTATTGGAAAATCCTTTACATATTAAATAAACCCAATAGGCTCATTTTGCCTTCAGTCGTGATTAATTATATCTTAATTTGGATGAAGTATAAATTACTGTTTTATCATTACAGAGAAAAAGGAAATACGTTTTAAACATTTTGATTTAAAAGTTAATCAACGACCTGAAGGGGGCTACACTGGACATAACTGTCCTGTGAGTTTGCAATTAATTCTTAGCAGATCAGATTCAAGAGAAAACAATTATGACCCATGTGCACCCCTCAAGTCATTTATTGGTTACTGGCTGGTAAATAGTGATGGACGAATTTATCCCATTTCGCTGAAAAATTCTCGAATTTCCTCGAAAACAAGTCACGTCACGTTTTTGATGCACGGCGCGTCGTAGAAAAAACCTGCAATATACAGCAAGGAGGACTGTGTTAAATTGTTTTTAAATGTGATCTGTGTGCAATGTATGCACTTACATATATATTTAACTTTATTTTTATAGAGCTACTAGGATACACAGTTTTACAATATAGAAAAGGACACAGAGGGAAGACAAACATTAGACAATTGACAAAGCACAATTATACAGTGATAATATTTAGTGAAATACACAGAAGGGAGAAGGTCAATTCCTTGATGAGGATGTGACCAAATGAAGGGTCTTTTACTAAATTCAAAACTATTTTCAAGGTGCTTTTAAACATGATCTGTTATTATTTGTCATAGGTAGTGGTTACTGGCTGCAAGTACAGGAAAACTTTGTGGACTCTAGGCCGCTTAAAAGCACTGGTTTAACTATAAAGGTTGCAGACCCCATGGGGGTTGGGCCAAGGGAGCAGGGCAAAGAAGTCCACCAGCGGCTCACCTAGCTGCAGCCGGGGAACAGGGGGAGCAGATGAAGCAGGCTGGTGGGGGATTCAGAGGTGGGGTCTGTGGTCAGTTCTAGGTAGGCAAAGCTGTCCACCTGACCCTTCAGAAGATTTTTTGCAGGGGGTCCCGGAGCTAGAAACACAACTGCTTAAAAGACTTATTTTTAAATCTATAAAATACAACCTTTCTTGCTACTTTTTAACAGAACAACAGGACCAACATTTGAAATCATTTTGCAAATAAAATAGGGAAATGGTTTACAGATAAATCATACTGTATGAACTGTATTAGGAAGGCTCCATTGTGCTGTGAGTCATTGCCCTGTCAGGAACTGTATCAGAATAGCAATAGTTGTCAATAGATTCAGGCAGAAGAGACATGTGCCTAGGGCACAACTGGGGGAGGGGGTAGTAGATACACAACCTCCACTGACTACCCCAGTAGACTTGACCTGGTGGAAGACGTAAATTATCAGAAGAACAATCGGTTAGGGTTTAAACTCATGTCATTTTTCCTGTGTTTCTCCTGTGAATCCTGCCAAACACACAGAGAACTGGGTTACTGAAAATAGTAAAATTAGTTTGGTGGGGGTTTGGTTGGAGTATGGTGTTCGTGGCAATAAGGAGGGATCAATTGTTGATGAGAAGCAGGGAGGAGACAAGCATTGTTGTATAACTTTTGTGCCTGTCCTGCATACATATACAGTTAGGTCCATAAATATTTGGACTGAGAGAACTTATTTTGTAATGTTGGTTCTATACATTACCACAAAGAATTTTAAATGAAACAGCTCAAATACAGTTGACCTGCAGACTTTCAACTTTAATTCAGTGGGTTGAACAAAAAGATTGCATAAAAATGTGAGGTGGCACAATTGCAGAAAATATGTAATACCCAAATTAAATGGTCTATCAGCAGCAACTTAGGGGTCATTTATGGCCACAAGTCTAGTTGAGGTCCTGCTAATTTTCCCAAAGTCAGTTGCTCTTTAAACCCAATACATTAAATGCTTTTACGTACATCAAAATTTGATACTTAAACTTCCAAATAAGTGCATTCAATGCTGCTTAGTATTTCCTGCATTCCATTGGTAAACCACCTAAAGGTTTGACTTATAAAGCAGGAACAATCAAAGGGCACCTGTCACAAGAAAGATGTTTTTTCTACAAGAGGTGCAGCGCCGGATTTCATGGGTGGGCACCCCAAGAATGTGTGGTCCTAGTGCCTGCCAACATACCCCCCTCCCTGGGAGCCTTCATGCTGTGCTCCCCAGTGCTCCACAGAGAATAGCTGGACAGCATGCCACCCCTATTATCTTGCCACCCTAGGCCCTGGCCTTTGCGGCCTTGCTACAAATCTGCGCCTGCAGAGCTGCAAACTACTAGAGCATGCACTCTGGTTCAGGCAAAAAAATTATATTTGTGTTTTAGTGTTTGCAGCAGCTTCGACATTAGGTCACATACTAATTAATTCACAATTAAATTAGTTTAGATTTCGTATCAAACAATCATGAATACTTGAAAGAAGTTTATTAGATGTGCACTAACAACAGTGTTATACAACACTGTATTTAGAATTCTCTGTTTGAATTATCTATGAACTGGCCAATAATAAAATGACACACACAACAATGCATACTAATACCAAAGGATGAGAGATGGAGTGCCATGCTGATTGCTAGTTAAAGTATCCCTGGGAAACAACAAAACAACAAAACCCTAGAGGTGCAATATATGTTGTACAACATGAACCTAAGTGCACTTAAAGCCTTTGTAATTTGCATTGTATATGCAATAAACATCTAAATGAGGAACTGTGGAAAGCAAAGGGTGGTCCCCCTTCCAGGAGAGGCCAAACCATTCAAAAGGAAAGCCCTGGAGCTATAAGCACAGGTGCTGCATGACATGGGATTTGAATGACCATCAGCCAAATTATACTGGTCTAGGTCAGAGATGGACAGAATCACATGTAGCTGTGTTTAGGTGAGAAAGAATGAGTAAAAGCAGGAGAAGGCTATGCTCAGAGAGGGATGTGATGTCAGAGAAAGAAGCAGTTCACTTCCTTATCATCTGAGGGGTAGAAACATGAGGTAAAGTGCCCCCTCTTGTAAATTATAAGAATATTATAAGTTACTGAGGAGTTTCATGACCACATAAAAACACGAGGCCGAAGGAACTCCGAGGTAACTTCAAATATCCTCATATTTTGCAACTGGGGGTACTTTATTTATTATAATACACAAGTTTTAATGATTCATGTGACAGAAATGACATCAGAACTCACCGTTTATATGTGATGACATCTGAACTCACCATCTATAAGGATATAATTTACAAGGTATTCACAGCTTTTGTGTATTATAATGTTATTAGCTGCAGTTTACACACACACTACTTACTCACTATACTGCTGGCCTGTCTTTAAAGTGTAAGCTCTTTACTGGGTTTTATTGTGTTGCAGATGTTATCTATATTTACATGATTTACCCATGCAGAGACTGCAGGCTAGCCATAAATGTATTTGGACAACATTCCAGCTGCCCTGTCATAATACCCTATAGAGGCTGCACACTGTCATTCAGGCTATGTGCATAGGGCAGAAGTAGTTCTAAGTCGTATAGATAAATAGGGGGGGTGGAGGACAGCAGAGTTTCCCCTGTGATTTTATCATGGAACATGTGGCAGAGCTCTCTCTTTTACATAATGTTATTAGCTACATAGACATTAATTCCTACTAGCTTTGGTGGGTGTTACGCTCATGCGATTTCTTTGCTGTTATACAGCAGTTAATTGCACTGTAGTCACTGAGGCAGCATGAAAGTCAGCCTGGGCCCTAAAGGCATCCCCTTTAGTATACAGAAATCCAGCCTGTGGCACTGGGTGGCTGCCACTGCAACCTATTAGAGTATACAGGGAGCGGACATTGAGTATACAGAGAACTAGAATTGGAGTATACAGAGAGAGCAGTGGGGCTCAGTCAGGAATACTGTAGGTGTGAAACCTGATTCAGTAACTTTCTTGGGCTTTGCTTTATTATGTCTGCCTATTACACAGTATTTCTATAGATATACTGTAGTTACATGATACAGCAACTGGTTGGAGGATTTTGACCTCTACTTTTAATGGGTTTTATTAAGTCTCGTATTTCATTGCTATATACATGATTAATCCATGCTGAGCTTGCAGATTTGCTATATTTCTGTATGTGTTGTATGTGTTTGGAGGACATTCCAGCT
>CM044439.1:109675955-109709529 GCA_024363595.1 Xenopus borealis
TATATCATACAGCACTGTTACTCTTTAGGTCTCTTAGTGCACAGTTTACATATGACTGGGGCAAATGGAGTATTGCCATTTCTGTGAATGAGTGTACAGTACTTTAGCAACACCCCTCCCAAATCACATCATATAGGGCAGGGTCACTGGGCCTTTACTTGCTTTTTGTGCCTGGCAAAATTACAGTTCCATATGTGGTTAGATACTTAGGTGATAATCCACAAATGGTATATCACTGGGGGTACATGCAATTTCATCATATCTGTGCAGTTATATGGAATTCAGCAGACCCCCAAGATGATTTTATTATACAGGGCCTGTTTGCCTTTGGGAGCTGCTGGCTGAAGTAGGTTTACTATACTTTTATATTTTGGGTTATCACCATCCTGGGATATATTGTATAGCTCAAACATGGTTAGGCCTCATTTTCATAAGGTTCAGTTTTATTTTCTGAACAAAAGCAGTTCCACCATTATCAAGATAGCATTTTAGTATCATCGAGCAACCATATCAGATAACACCTTTTGGACATACTCAGTGCTATAATTTGGGTCTGTTGCATTACTAACTTAGGTGTTTAGCATGGAACTGACATGAAACTGACAATCCCAGGCCACATGGGTTTGACAATCCCGGGCCACACATTGCCCTTCCTGGCCTGGGTCAAAAGCATGCAATCTGGTGTAACCAATATGCAGGCTGGACACAAGGGGCTAGTGGCTGGTACAGTGGATCCTGAAAGTGTTGCATGGATGATGCATGTGTTACAGTGGCCCATGGTTGAATGTTTCTTCTCTAAGAGCACTGGTCTCTGGGAGGTGTTATGTTACCTAGAGATTCCTGGGTCAAAGTCTACAATTGGGTGTACCCACCATGCTGGAGAACACAAGGGACTGGTGGTTGGTCTGATGGATCCTGCAAGTGTTACTTGGTTCCTGCATACAGTATGCTGCAGTGGTCCATGGTGGGACATTGAGATACCTGGGTTGAAGCATACATTCGGGCTTACCCACAATGCTGGAGGGCACAGACAGCTTGTGGTCTGGTACTATGGGTCCTGCATGTGTTATGCTACATTGGGTGGAATAAGGTAACATAGTAAGGTAGCTAACACATTTAGAGGAAACATCTATGGTAAAATGAACTACCAGAAACACCTTTGCACTTAGGGTTACTACCACTCTGATAGGGAACCTCTAGATAGCTCAGGTGCATTTCTGCCATGAGGCAAGGTGAGTACCTTGCCTCAGGTGGCAGCTCCCCAGAAGTTACCAGGGGCGGCAAATAGCCATTCCTGGTAACATTAAGAGCCGAATATCCGGCTATTAACCCGGAAATTCAGCTATTGTTGCGCAGAGATCTATTTTGCACTCTGCGCTAGCAATGCGCCTCCCCACCAGACCCCCGTCGGCGACCTTAAGGTAAGTGCAACGGGAGGGTCTGAAGCGCACCTGAGATAGATTTTAGTTCATAAGCTACTGGGAAAACTTGGGTTATATGAGGGGGATGAATAAGAGTACACACAAGCAAGAAATGATTAATCCCCATTCCAGTTGTGACAGGGTTATCAGAATTTCTTAAAGAAATAAGAATAAAGGTATGGTGGGGATGAGCCCAACTGAAGGTTTTCAGCTGGGCTCATTGTGATGGTAGGACCTTGCCAGAGTACTGCACATGTATGTTTAGAAGAGGGAGAAAGGAGGTTCTCTCCTGTGACTGCACGGTTGGGTGATTGATACAGACGATACAACAGCTTGTGCTAGGGGGCAGCCTGCTTGGTTTTCTTATCATTGACACACTGCAGATGCAGGTCCGGCAGCAGTTGCGTTGGACTGGCCCACCAGGATAACAGGAAAACTCCTGGTGGGCCCAGGTTTCAGCTGGCTCTCTTGCTTCTAACAGTTTGGCAAATTTCCTTGTCATTCCCTACTTCTTTATGGGGTGAAAGAGGCTTAATAATGGAAAAATAGAGTATAGTAAGTAGTTATAAAAGACTGGGAGAATAAAGAAATTGAGAGAGCAGAGGAAGAATTGTAGTTTGGAAAATGAGCCGACGGTCTATGGTTTTCTGGTGGGCCCCTAGCACCCCAGTCTGACACTGAGCAGCAGGGCTGCTGAACTTCTCTCATGGTGGCCGCAGAGCATAGTAGCAATCTCTTATTTAATTCTGGCTTTAGAATATTGACTTGGGTTAAGCTGGTATGGTTCTGTTTACTTGATGAAGTGAATAAACGCTGTGGCCATTTAACAACCATCTCTGTCTCCTGGTTTCATTAAGGTATGTAATAATGGGGTTCAGTGGAATGGCTCAAGGCGAACAGTCTAATTGATGAGTCCCCTTTTCAAGGAAAGCCCAGGAGCTATAAGCACAGGGGCTGCATGACAAGGGACCCCAATGACCAGCAGCCAAATTTTACTGGTCTAAGTTAGAGATGGGCATTTAGCTGTGTTTAGTTTAGAAGGAATGAGTTAGAGCAGAAGATGACCAGACCCAGGGGCGGAGTCAGAGAGGGACGTGATGTAAGGGGAAGAAGCAGTTCACTTCTTTATCTTCTTTATCGTCCTTCCCCATTTTGCATATTTTGTGAAATGTCAGGATTTTCTTCTTTATGTTCTTATATTATCTATTGATAATTGAATAGGAATGCTTTCCTGAAAGCTCTGTTATATTGTGGTTTCTGTATCTGTACACATTATAATTATGAGAGTCTGCATTGTATCCATTTATGTGAAATGCTTCATCCAGGAAATGTTTCAGATCGCCATTGGGGACAGGAAGCAGTAACTATAAATACATAGCTTTACAGTGCATTTTTATTTAGATGAGGTCCCCCATGGATCCCCATTTGAAAGTTGGAAAAAAACTATTAAAAATACATAATGAAGATAAAAGTTGCTTAGAATTGGCTATCCTATAACATACTAAAAGTTAATGTAAAGTTGAACCACCCCTTTAAATACACTGAAAAACACATTTACTTTTGGTATTGATTCATCTAAACAGAAAGTATGGAAGTATGAACTTTAATTTCTTATAGAGAAGTACAAAACTGTAGCTCCAAAGCCTTTTTTTTAAGGATTCTTTTTATTATTGCATCCTTATTGCCCCCCCCATTTCTGTGTAATTTGTCTCAAATGTAGCAAATGAAAACTTATTCTGAGCACTTTTGCAATTTACAATCATTTCAATGTTTTTCTTAGCATTTTTTTTATACCTGACATATTTGCATTTTTAGACTTCTAATATCAGGCTATTGGGCCAACAGTCAGCAACCCTAGGGTTAAATAATCCAGTTACAATTAAAAGGCCCGACCTTCAAAGAGAACTGCTGAGCTGAAGCCTGCCTAAAATCACTATCAGAAACCACTGAAAATCAATAATGAATGTTAATTAAAACATTGCTCAAAGAAGCACCCAGAGTAAGTTTACATTAATTCATTTTCCTGAGCTCAAATCCCTATTAACTCTAAAGCTGGCCCTAGACGTAAAGATTTTTGAAAGATCCAATAGTTATCGTGAGACCACGATTGTCTCAAAACGATCGTTTACATGTCTGATGTGTCCATCAACTAAAAAGACCATTTCAGGCGATATTGCCAGCAAAACTGAAGGATCGCAGCCTGCTTGGCCCTGCAAACATAGGTAGATTGCGTGGGGACCGATAAAGATTTTCTAACCTGGCCGATCAATCATCAGACCAATGTCGGACGAAAAATCGTAAGATGAATGATCGTTTGTATCCCACTAACCGCACGATAATTTGACAGATTGGTCGGACTTCCCTAAGATCGGTCGTTCGGCAGGGAAAAATCGTTGCTTCTATGGGGAGCTTTAGGGCTCTTACTCATGAGCGTTTTTCCCTGGGTGCCCTTCGTTCCGTTTAGCCACGTCCAGCCACAGGGGAGTGTAGGAATAGACGCAAGCAGTTCTTTTCAATGGGGCTATACTCACACAATCGCATGTAGGCGCTGAACACAGGTTGAGACACTACATGCTGCATTTTTCCTGTGTTTGTCACCTTCAAGTTCTTGTTTGAGTATAGCCCCATTGAAAAGAATTGCTTGTGTCTATTCCTGCACTCCCCTGTGGCTGGACGCGGCTAAACGGAACATAGGGGAGCGCAGGGAAAAGAGCCCTTATAGTAGCTGTTCAGTGCATCGCACAGCAATCATTACAGCTGTACGAAATATGTTGGTGCTATTTAAATACATGTTAATAATAATAAGTAAATGATTGCACTGTTGCATTTCAAAGGGTAGCATTTTGTCTCTATCTCTATCTAACAGAGAACAGCCCGCAAGCTACCCAATCACACACCACAGTGCAAACATCATTCAGTAATAATCATATATTAATTACAATAGGCCACTGTATTTAAACAAATTAGTATCTGCTGACATCCTTCTGCTTCTCTGTAAGACCAACACTACAGACATTTTCAAAAAATGTACGCACACATGTACACATTAGTACTTCTTACAAGTATCTTTTGCCTTAAAAGGTTTGCATTGACCAGTGGCAATTATTTTTGTATGGAAGTTTGATCATTATTTCAGTTTTTTCACATTCTGTGAACGTTTGGAGTCAAAATTCTAAAATATACACATAAGGGCTGATTTATCAAGAGTTGAAGGGAAAATTCAAATTCATTTTTCAAAGTTATCATATACCGGCCCTTAAGAAATCAAATTCAACTATTAGCCACCTAAAACCTGCAGAATTGCTGTTTTATGGAAGATGTCCTGGGATCAATTTGGAGTTGTTTGCAGACTTCCTGACATTCAAGTTTTTTTCTGAGAAACAACTTGATTCGATTCGAGTTTGTGGGTCAATGCTATTCACCCAAGTTCCAAAAAAGCTCTTGGAAGTTTTACATTACTTCTATAAACACGAAATTCGACCCTTGATAAATCTACCCCATAAATTTCAGCAAACGTTTTCAGTATGGTTATTTGGAGTAAAAAATAAATATTTACCCACTTTGAATTGATCAAAATAGGTACATTAAAAAAATTGTTAGGTCCTTTTATAAACATAACACTTGTGCTATTGATTTGTTTGTAGCAGTGTTAGTCATTAACATTTTCACAACTGTTTTGGCAGTTTTTTTATTGTAGATCATTACTGTAATTTCAGCTGTCAATTTTCAAACATTTTAGTAAAATTTGAAATAAAAAAGGTGGTCCATTGACTTCTATAAGAACTTAGCAACTTTTAGTTGCTGATTTTTTACATTTACATTTCCCTTTTTATCCTTTGAGTAACACCCACAGGTATTGGTGTATTTCAACTTAAAATGTGCATATATTAGTGACTGCAGTTATTGCCACTAGTCAAGTAGTCTTGTTACATAAGTGGAAGGTAAATCAAAATTTCTCCGGAAACATGAGTGGAAGAGAAAGTGTTCCAACTAATTTAACACTGATTTATATCAAGGGTTTTGAAATTACAGTGATCTTACTAAGCAAAACTCTGCAAGGAAGCACAAATAGTGAGTGATCTGTTACTAAATTAAGATCTTGCTGTTAATAATGTATTTCTTTGTGCCTCTAATTTAGAAGGATTTTCAAGAAAATGTTATACTCCTGACATGTGAACAAAGGATATCTGATCTGTATACAGGTTTCCCATGCAACACTTTTATTCTGGTATTGAAACTGTTGCTTCAATGTAGTTAAAAGTAAATAGGATTGGAGCCAACTGACTAAATATGTGTAAATGATTGTTAACTGCCATGTTCCAGTAAGGCGATATTGCTCCACAAAATGCAGACTGATTATAAGAAGTGAAAGAACTGCAGGAAATTTCACAGGTTATTAACATTTTACCTTGATTAACAATAGTGTGAAATCAAGAAGGAAGTACCTACAAAAAAAATAAATCTTTTGTCTACATGTGACCTTTATTTGCTTTGCAGAATTATTAAAGTTAATATTTAAGGTAAATGTACATCTTGACAAGTCTGCATTGTAATGCTTTAAAAGCTTGACATAACTGGTCCTAGGCAGGTTCCTGTTTTGTTAATTCAGTACTTATGGCTGTGGATTACAACATTCTCAAGCTTTCATTTTCAATATACAGACATTTGTAAGATTCTACTCAGATTTCCATTAACCCAGTGCTGTAATAAAGGCCCTTAGTGCAGAGCCTCAATCCCCCAAGCCACAACCTGCTGACCTGAGAAACCTAGAAAACCATGGGGCAGATTTACTTAAGCGTGAAGTGACTAACGCTAGCGAAAATTCGCCAGCATGACGTCATTTTGTTACTTCGCCGCTTGTACACCAAGCGAAGTGCAATAGAGTTGAAAGGAGTTCTCAAAAACCGCTAGCATGTTTTATTTTTTACAGGGTGATAAGCTGCAAAAGATCGTACATTTTTTTGGGGTACCCAGCTTCCCCCCTAAATTTCCTAACATATGGAACATAAGCTATACAGTGGGCACATGTAGGACAAGTTAACAACTCTGTTTTGTTTAATAGGGTTATGTATTTGCTGCAACAGATACGTCCATTGAATTTTAACTTCCCGCCATATGCAAATTTGGCAATGCTAGCGCAACTTCGTTTTGCTTGACGAAGTAACACTAGTGAAACTTCACCAGCATTCGGCACCATGGACGCAACTTTGCATTTTAGTGAATTAGTGTTGTCCTGGCAAATCTACGCCTGGCAAAGTGTTGCGATGTGATTGAAGCAAACGCTGGCGAAGTTGCACTCTTTAGTGAATTTGCCCCCAGGTTTCTTGATGCAACCCCAATTCCTCTAAATCCTTTAATCTTTACATAAGGGATAATGTGTTAGTCCCTTCAGTGATTTTCTTTTTATTCCTTGATGAAAGACATATTTGTGTGTTTCCATAGTTAGCCTCTGGTCCTGGGGCCTGGATGTAGTGTAACCCCTGAACTACAAATGTTTTTTCTGATTTGTCCTATGTGGCCTGACAGCCGCTTGTCAGTTCTCACTAGGGTTGCCATGTTTTCCACAGATTAACTCTGGGCAGGAAAGGTGACATTGCAGATGGAGTATGTGACATTGGGGGTAAGGCAGGTGGAAACAGGAGCGTGATTATGTAATGCGATCAGCGATTTACTGATCACCATGCCATCAACTTCAATGTCTTGTCCAGATTTCCTGATTTGAAAAATTCTGCCATGGTGCCTTTTGGACTAATTGTGGCAGTAGAATAATTATTACAGTGATTTTCCATTTAAAGGGAAAGTTCACCAGTAAGTTTATTTAGTATGCTGTAGAATGTCCTGATCTCAGCAACTTTTCAACTAGTATGGGTATGGGATCTGTCATCCAGAAACCCATTATCCAGAAAACTCAGAATTACGGAAAGGCCATCTCCTATTGACTCAATTTTATCCGAAAATTCTAAAATTTTCAAAATAATTTCCTTTTTCTTTGTAAAAATAAAACAGTTCCTTGGTCCCAAGCATTCTGGATAACAGGACCCATACATGTATTGTTATTTTTCATTACGTCTCTATCTATTCACCCCTCTTCCATTCATCTTTCAGTCTATTATTAAGCCTTTGCCTAGTCGCTAGGGTAAATTGGACCCCAGATGCCAGATTGCTGCTGGATTCAGAGTGAAACTCAGAGTTTATATTGTCTTAGTTCCTGTGCTAATAAACTGAGTTCATAAATGCAACCCTTAGTGCTCATACAGAGAGCACTGCTATCCAGGTTCTGGCTGCACTGTGGCCTTAACTCTGTTTTGGGTACAAAGCCAGTGGAATAATTATAGAGGGAGTAGACCTTGTGGTCGCAGGTGGTCCAGGGGACAGGTAGGCCTGCAAACTAGCGGCAGTGGGTAAGCAGAGAGGGATGGTAAGAGGCAGGAAGGAATGTTGCTGTATGCCAAGCCCCTCCGAAGATTTTTTAGTGGGGGGGAGCCTGGCACCACATTTTTATGCCACTGCGTAAAGCTCATAGGTGCATTCCCCCATAAATACATGCTGTAGTGATGAAGGATATAATAATGGGGGTGGAGCACAGAAACCTGCACTAATTCATCTAGGCTGAAAGGCAGGGTGCAAAGTGCAAAAACATGGTGGCTTGCACACTTATTTTCACTTCACATCTTGCTTTCCAGGCTGCAAATTACCCCAATGTTGGGCAGCTTAACTAAGAAGGAGTATAATATATTTATTTGCATAATATAGAATTAAGGGTAAAAGTAGTATTTGAGTGCACAGACCACACAGCCAGTGTATTTGTAGGTAGTAGAGCTTGAAGGAAAGAAATTCACTTGCACAAGTCACAAACCCTTGCAAAGTTCATTTATCAAAAGTAACTCAAAACAATTGGACTTGCTGAGATATTTTAATATTTCACTATACCATGACGTGGATGAATAGGAATCTTCATAGTCACCTTGCAAAATTAATTGAGCAACTCTGCTCTTCTCCCTGCTTGCGCCTGCCTTGTGTGCCAGTGATTTTCTTTCCCTTAACTACTGGGAGGTAGCTGATTCCTCCTTTACTGTTCACCGGACATTAATTTGTTGGAGAGCCAGGGTGTGTGAGCGTGGAACTACATTCGATACAAATACATAGTAGTGCTCGGCATACTTTCAATATGCCACTAGTTTCATCTGACTAGAAGCCAAAAATATTTACAGTTTATCTAAATCATCATGAATATAAACATCCAACATTAATTTTATTAGGGTTTATTTTAAAGTAATTGGCAAAGAGATCCATTTATAACTTAAAATGTTTGCCACAGATTGATTTAAAAGCAGATGCCCAAAGATATAACCCTGGGACATTCCAATAACAAAACTGAACCAACTGGAAAATGCCACATAAATCACATTTATTGTTTTAATTACTTTGAAATAGTTTCATCGTGTTTGTCATTTGTCCTTTAAGGAATGGAACATCACACCAGAAGAAAAAAACACATGCTCAAAGAACAAAGAAATTTACTCCTACTATGGGTGCCAATTTGTTAGGAATGTCTTTCACCAGGCCCTGTGTACTTTTCTAGGACGTGCTACCAGTAGTCCCTTGTGATGACTTGGTTGGAGAACATGTCCAAGTCATCATGCTTAGTAGACAGTTTACTAAAGTGCGGTAAACATTTTCGCACAAAATATAGACAAATTTAACGCAGAATGTGTTTTCGCGAGTTTATATATATATATATATATATATATAAATTTGCAAATAATCTTGCGCAATACTATTTTTTCACCAGTTATCGCATTCGCTGAAAATAATGCTACATACACATTAACGCCTGGTTTACTAAACAGTGAAATGTGTGAAAGACAAAATTAACGTCAGAATATTCGCAACATTTTACCACCATTCTCAGTGGGAGTTTAATTCTCATTAAACTGTGCATTTAAATGATACAAAGAGATAACTGATAGTGATGGGTGAATTTATTCGCCAGATGCGAATTCAAGGCGAATTCGCCGCTGGCGAATAAATTCGGGAAACACCAGCGAAAATTCTCCCCAAAAAATTTGCCAAAAAAAAGAGTCACGCGTCATTTTTGACGCAACGCGACGAAAACGACAGGACACACGGCAAAAACGACGCGACGCGCGTCAAAAACGCGACTCGTTTCGTTTCACAAATTTTTTCGCCAATTCACACATTTCATTGGAAATTCGCAAATTTTTCGGTGAAACGGGGGAGATTCGCCCATCACTAATAACTGGTATGATTTCTTGTTCATATGATTCTATTGGCAGAAGGGTGTGTGCGTGGATGGATGAAGTATGGGTTTATATGATGCATACATGTTTGATTGGTGTCACTCACTGGTAATGTTGTTGGATGGTATAATCATCAGTCAATAAATTTTATGAGTTTTGAAGATGCATTTCTGGCCATAAATGTCACAGTAAAAATTGCCATAATTAACGCCATTATTAACGCCATAAAACAAGACTATTTTCTAGAATAAATATTTGCAAACGTAATTTGTCGCCAGAAAATTCACAACTCGCTAAAATTACCGCTAACGTAGTTACCGCAAGTGATCGAAATGACTTTATCGCTGTTTAGTAAACTTAGTCACTGTGAATATTCTGGCAGAAAAATATTCTCAGCGATAACATGCAGAAACTTAAATTCAAAATTTTCGCACTTTATTAAAAAGACCCCTTATTCTCATTCTGCCTCAAAAACAGTTCTTGGGAAAGGTTTTAACTGAAGTAGGACATATCCGCTTCGCATTACAGAAAGGATTAATTAAATTAATCTGCCTGGTTATTTTGGTGTCACAATGTATATGAATGAGAGCAATTGAGATTGATAGTCCTGCCCAGCACTTTCCTTTCCCCTCTCACGTGACACTATTTGTGATGTGTGAAACAATAGGCTTGATAAAGGCTCATGTGAGGCCCAAAACATTGCCTTTGTCTACTTTTTTTTATAAATTTGCACATCTAAAAAACTGAATTAATGTGTCAGTGTGCAATGGACATTAGGGTCACAGCAAGTACTTGCTAGACAGTCATTTGACATACATACATGAGAGTTGGTTTGGGCGTTGGTTTGGGAATCTCTCTCTCTTAAAAGCTGCATACTGGCGGGGAGGATTTACAATCCCTCAAATTGAAACCAAGCCTCAACACACTGACACTAGTGATGGGTGAATTTATTCGCCAGGGGCGAATTCGCGGCGAATTCCCACGATTCGGAAACGCCGCGACGCGCATCGGAAACGAAGCGCCGCGTTTGATGCGACGCGCGTCAAAAACGACGCGCGACTCGTTTCGCGAATTTTTCGCCAATTCGCGAATTTCTCTGGGATGGGAGTTTCACCCATCACTAACTGACACTTATAAACAGAATAACTAGAAATAATTCTAGACAGTCCATCAAACTGAGAGGACTATTGACTTCCCCTCTTATTATTCTATAGACGCCCAGCAGCTGTAATTTCTGCTCTTTCAAGTAATTGCTATTCTATTAATTCTATCACAGCAAATTCCAATCTCTATCTCCAAAGTTAAAGGCATACAGCAAATAAATCCATGTCTACATAATGGGGATTAATTAAATTTTTTTCTTCTGGTCTTATTCAGTAAAGGCTGGCCAATGGATTATTAATGGGTGAAGCTTTTCATAAGTAAATATGCATGGCTATTAAAAAGCAGAATACTGTGAACACATTCTTCCACATTAGCAACATTTGCATACTATTCCATAGCTTAGCAGCTCCAATTTGCACTATATAATGTACTGCCTTATAAAAGCCTGAGACAGCCATACTCATATCATCCAGTTTTGGATCTTCCAAACTTTTCACAAATATAAAAAGCTTTTAGATGGAACATACTTTATATTAAGTACATTCTGTATTGGTTTGTTTACTGACACTATATACAGCAAAAACACAGAACAAGCTAAAAGAACTAAAAAAGCAGTGAAACACCTGCCATCCCTGCATTTCCATATAATACACAAATATATGTACTGGTTACACATTTTTGCATTAACGCAAACCAAACATTTGTTCTCTTTACACAAAGTTTGCAAACCTTTAGTAAATAAGATGGGTTAGATTAGAATAATTGATTCCATTTTGATTGATTCCCTTTCCATTCCTCATTTCTGCAACAAAAAATTGATTATTTTCAATAATCTCTACAGACCTGGTCTTTCGGGAGTTAAAGTAACAGTAACACCAAAAAATTTGTGTTTTAAAGTAATGAAAGCCCTGCACTTGTAAAACTGATGTATTTGCTCCAGAAACACTACTATAGTTCTTATAATCAAGCTGCTGTGTAGAAATGGGGGAAACTGAAAAAAGGCTATATGGCACAGGTTAAATAGTGGACAACAGATAACACCATTATGCCCTACAGATATTATCTGCTATCTGCTGTGTAACATGAGCCTTTTCCCTATTGCTACACAGCATTAAACCCCCCCCCCCTACAGCTAAAATTACCCATTCGCCTTCTCCACTGCCACTTGGTCAACAAGAATGTGTCCAATCCAGCAATCCAGAAACACTGACCTAATTTGACAGAGTAGCACAGCAGAGCTCAATGGAGCCATGTTTGGTCACTTCAGCATCCTTTTATTTCTTTACGGTCATTTTTGGTGCTCCAACTGCACATGGACCCATGAGCTCCAATGCGTTACTCTGCAAGTTTAGGTCAGTGTGGCATGATGGGAAACTTGTTGAGCACTATGCGGATAGGAAGCAGGGAGGGGTGCCAGTTGAGAAGGCAATGGGGGCTTTCAGCTATAAGGGTAGGGGGTTTAGCTCTTCTTT
The DNA here is from genome assembly GCA_024363595.1 of Xenopus borealis. Lineage (NCBI taxonomy): Eukaryota > Metazoa > Chordata > Amphibia > Anura > Pipidae > Xenopus > Xenopus borealis. The sequence continues at coordinate 109,688,214 of CM044439.1, forward strand.
AAAACTACCGATGGCCTTGAAAGATATGTAGAGTTGCTAATGATCTCCAGACTGCTAACACCAAAGGGCATTACTCAATTCTCATTCTCCTGGACTTCTTTGCTGCTTTTCATACTGTTAACCACTCTGTTCTAATGCAAGTTTTCCATTCAATTGATATAAGTGAACTAGCTGCATCACGGTTCTTTTAATACTTTTATGTGACCGCCTGTATGTTGATGACATTCAGATATATTTAGACACCCTGTCACTAACTGCTGATGTTCAAACCCAGATAGCAGACTGCTTAGTAGCTATCTCCTCCTGGATGAACCAACGATACATAAAGCTCAACTTGGCCAGGACTGAGCTCATGGTCTTTCCACTTAAACCGAGCCCTTCTCTTCCTTTCACCATTACTTGATGCCATGACCATTAACCTGATTAACTCAGTATGCTGCTTGTGGGTCATCTTTGACCAGTCCCTCTTCTTCTCTGATCATATAAATAATACTGCCAAACCCTTCTTTCTGCGCAATATAGCCAAGATATGCCTGTTTCTTTACAAAAAAACAGCCAAAACACAAATCCATTCCCTTCTTATACTATTTAGACTATCACAATCTCCTCCTAAACGGTCTTCCTGACTCTCTACACTCCATCAATCTTAAACTCCATTACCAGGATCCTTCTGCTCTCTCCTAAAAGGGAACCTTCTCAACCCCAACAAAAATCCTTAGCATGGCTGCCTGTTCAGCAAAGGATAGCATATATAAAACCCTTCTACTAACTGTCAAAGCCCTTCACTCCTCTGCTTCTCACTACATTTCTTCTCTTGTCTCTGTATACATTCCTGTTTGTGTTCTTAGAGCCACCTTCTCTTCACACCATCCACATGCACTGCCACCTCTCATCTCAAACCCATATATCTTGTTGCTCCTTACCTCTTGAATTCCATTCCAGAATTCCTCCATAAGGAACACTCTCTCAATTGCCTAAAGAAAAAACTAAGAGTCTATCTTTTGGAGCACTAGAACTTTAGCCTAGTCCTGTGCCCACTGACTATGCCTTACCATGAGCACTTTTTCATCTCCAATTTAGGACTGTATTTTAGCCTCCCATCCACCTAGACTTTAAGCTTTACGGGGCAAGGACCTTCTTCCCACTATTGGGTAGATTTATCAAAAGAGTGAAGTTCCGACCCACTAGGATGACATTCTCCAGCTCTAAATTCATTTCTATGTGATTTTGAAAGGCATATTTATCAGTGGCTGAAAGTGGAAGTACACCTTTAAAAATCCCATAGAAATGAATAGAGAGTGGTGGAATTTCACTCTAGTGGCGGAACTTCACACTTAACTAACTTTGATAAATATACTGTACCCAATCTCTTACCACATAGCGCTTCAGCTCTTAATCCTGATATGATTCTGTATATATTTATTGTGTGATTTGTCTTCCCTGTGTATAATTTTATATACTGTATTCTGTACTTTTATGCGCTTTACAGGACTGCGGCTCCTTAACACGGCTTTACAAGTAAAGTTATACATACATTCATACATGATAGAAACCCACCAGTAGCCATTATAGAACAGTTGCTTGAATCTGTCTCATTAAACTTATAGCCTTCAGGACTATTAAAGTGCGGTAGTCTAGAGTCCTGCGTGGGTCAATTCTTTGCAACCCGTACCCAACTCATACCTGCAACCTGCAATCCCCAACCTGGACCAGCAACCCACATTCTTCCCCGAATGGACCCTCTACCCGACACACAAGTACGTTATCCGCAATCCATGACCCGCTGACCATCAACAATCAGGAAGTGCTGTCAGCTGACCATCAACAATCAGGAAGTGCTTTCATGCTGACCATCAACAATCAGGTGCTGTCATTGTAACCAGAAGTGACATCACTGGAAGTAGGCGTGATCAGAAAAAAATTAGTAAAAATAGCTATTAAGAAGACCCACGGCCCAACCTGCAAACCAGCAGAACCGCCAACCCGCATCTATACCCGCATCCGGAACTTCTGCCCCCAACCTGCAGATTATTGCAGGTAACCGGCAGGTAAACGGCAGGTACCTGACCCACTGCAGGACTCTACGGTAGTCTGTTTGTTAATAATACTGACAGCCATCTTTTGAAAATATTTCTTTAGAAGCTTCAAACATATTATGCATTTCTCTATCCTCCCTCATGAAGCTTTCAGAGTAAGTATGTATGCAGGACTGGACTGGAATTCAAAATAGGCCCTGCCATTCTTACTACACAGAGCCCACTTAATAGCCACTTTCAATGACATTTTACAGCAGCCCTTCTGGCATATGCAAGAACCCACAGATTGCCAGTCAGGGCCTGTATGTATGATATGTGTCCTTCTGACTTTAAAAAGGCTGGCTCTGCCAATGTAATATTTGATATATCTTAAATGAAAGTGTTTTGGTTAATATACAACTCACTTAGTTGTTGACAAAGTATCTTATTTTGTGTAATGGTGTAACAAATGATATGCAAATTAAAAATAGCCAGTGAAATGCTCTTCCAAACATGTAATTGACAGCAAATAAGCTGTATAATTAATGCATAGTATGTGTATATATATATATATATATATATATAAAGTCCCACAGTACCAGCACTCCAATGTAGTAGATTGGTGGTGCACGATCAAGAAGAATTGTAGATAATGTTGGAAGGATCAGCACTCACTTGATGAGATGAAAAAAGGTGTATTTATTCAACACACATATTAAGGTCCAACGTTTCGGTTCCACATTGAGAAAGGTTCCCATGTGGAACCGAAACGTTGGACCTTAATATGTGTGTTGAATAAATACACCTTTTTTCATCTCATCAAGTGAGTGCTGATCCTTCCAACATTATGTATATATATATATATATATATATATATATATATATCCAAGTAGTAAGGTCCGCACTCTCAGGTCTTAAATTAAATCAACATGTATTTATTATTCAAATAATAAATACATTTTGATTTAATTTAAGACATGAGAGTGCAGATCCTTACTACTTGGATGGAAATGCTAATTTATGGACACTGCACCCAGGTATATTTACACAAAGTGTCGTGAGTGCTGACTTTTTATATATATATATAATATGTGTAAAAATGTGTAAATTGCATATGTCACATGTATGGGCATATCCCAGGAAGATGGGTGCCTCAGGGAAGGGATGGACCTCTTTTAAAGGAAATCCAAATCCATTGTCGATCACTTGCGCAGATGTACCACAACAAAAACTTCTAAATAAGGTAACATGTTTTTTCCTGTACATTAAATTTTTTTTTTTTTTTACAGCATACATTGTTTATTACACTGTGATATAGGTTAATGCGGTTTTTGAAACTTCATCAGAGCAGAAACTATAAATCTCACATGCATTATGTTGCTCATGAACCGAACATAAAAATTAGATTCTAATTTCCTTTTTTCACCTCTTGGTATAAAACAAATGCAAAATATTATAAACAGAATAACTAGAAATAATGCTAGACATTCCATCAAACTGAGAGGACTATTGACTTCCCCTCTTATTATTCTATAGACGCCCAGCAGCTGTAATTTCTGCTCTTTCAAGTAATTGCTATTCTATTAATTCTATCACAGCAAATTCCAATCTCTATCTCCAAAGTTAAAGGCATACAGCAAATAAATCCATGCCTACATAATGGGGATTAATTAATTTTTTTTCTTCTGGTCTTATTCTGTAAAGGCTGGCAAATGGATTATTAATGGGAGAAACTTTTCATAAGTAAATATACATGGCTATTAAAAAGCAGAATACTGTGAACACATTCTTCCACATTAGCAACATTTGCATACTATTCCATAGCTTAGCAGCTCCAATTTGCACTATAGAATGTACTGCCTTATCAAAGCCTGAGACAGCCATACTCATATCATCCAGTATTGGATCTTTCAAACTTTTCACAAATATAAAAAGCTTTTAGATGGAACATACTTTATATTAAGTACATTCTTCAACAGAATCTTCGTGCCTAGCCAAACTAAAGCTGAATCCTAATTTGCATATTCAAATTAGGGACAGGAAGGGACATTCTGTAACTTTTTGCCACAAAATAAGGAAGTAAAAAATGTTTTTTTTCCCATAATTTGCATATGCCAACTGAACAAAGACATATGATGATAGCATCAATCTTATACTCCCATTACTTTCTTTTTTTACTAGGAGGCTTTTAAATAACAAATCGTCATCATGGATCAGTTAGGTACATACAATTCAGAGGCAAATATATTAAGAAATAAATGAATTATTAAGAAATAAATGAATGAGAATGACTGCTAATCTGGTAATTTTCAGATAATATGCTGGATCTCAGCAAGATATTGCAGGCATAAAGATATCCCAAGAATCTGTTTAAATATAAATATGTGCATTCTTATAGCATTAATGATAGCTTGTGTTGGCCTTTTGTTGCTGAGGCAGACAGACCTGCTCACCCTCCCATTTACTGTAATTTGTTCGGAGGAGGTTTTGAAAATACACTCAAGGGAATGTTAATACACAGCTAACAAAGGCCCACAAGGCTGGAGAACACTTTGTGCATACTTGAGTTGACTGATAACACAAGGCGAAAAACTCACATAGCAGAACATGGAGGTGGTGAACAAAATCCTTTCATCCTGTAATTGTGTAATCAAGGGATGATTAACATTTTTTGTCTGCTTATTGAAAGGATGTGTGTACAGAGGTTAAGATGGTAAATCGGTTTTGATTTCCCAGAAGGGGGGGAGTGTGCCATTTTGCACTAAAGTTTAATTAATGTTCCATTGATACTTTTGTTTTGTCATAATGAACATAGTTCCAGAAACACATAATTCAACACCTTACAAATCGTTAACCTACAGTAGTATGACACTCTGTTTTAAATAGGAATAATGAATATACAATATACATCTAGAGATGCACAGGAACACAGCATTCTGATTTTAATGTGTAATGGTCAATGGGAAAGGGGAATGACACAATTCTAGAAAATATGTACATGCAGTTTTTTGCCCCAATCCAATTAATTATCTATGATAGTGTCATGATCATTTATGAACAGTATGTTACTATATCCATGGCCTAAGGGATCTAAAAAAAATTAAGTTAGGCTTCTGAGATTTTTGTACTGTATATTCAGACTGCTGATAGAAGGCTTTTGGCTAAAGTGAGAGTCGTCAGTCCAAGGATTGATGAATCCATGCATAGAAAGTGCTTAGACAGTTAGGGGCAAATTTACTATTATTTCCCAAAACAAATTAGTTTTTACTAGATATTCGATTAGCATTCGATTTTTGAATGCTAATCGAATAGTTTTAGGCTACCCTTTTATTCGATCATCGATCATTCGATGATCGAATAATGATCAGATAATGATCATTCGATAGGCAATCGAATAAACTTCGATGATCGAATGATCGAATATTCAATAATTCGAATCTATTCTAATGTATTCGAATGTATTCGATCATTCGACCATTCGCTATTCAATGATCGAATATGCCAAAATTTGCATATTCGACCAATCGGATAGATCTTACGATCGAAATTCAATCAAACTTTGATCTATTCACATGGATTTAGTACATCGGCCCCTTAGAGATACTTGAAATTCTAGGCTTTCAAAAAGAGGTGTTTAGCTGAAATGTCTCTGTCTAGCAATATAAAACTGTTCCATCCCAACCGGCCTTGGTTGTCTTTATAGGGAATATGGGAGGATATAACGTGTCTCTTTATTCAGAATTTACCCATCATAAGTAAATGTCTCCAACAATTTCTAGATAGTACTGTAGTCAGGAAAGCCATGTTTCTAATGGCTGATGACAGTGTTATGAGACAAGATAGGAAGCAAGTGCATATACCAGAGGCACTTATAATTAGAGGAATGAGGGATGGCATATGTTCAGAGCAGGCAGCCAGATGGACATAGAAGAAGACATTCAGCACACTTTATATGAGCTCATCATTAGACTAGGAGCCATATTTCACTAGTGCAGTATTTATCCTATCCGTACCAATGTGTCCATACTTTACAAATGCGAGGTCTACTTTTGGTGATGTTGTCCCATTATGATCTACATCCATAAAATCATTGTTAGCATTCTGTTCCATGGAAAATATTGATTTATGAGATAATTTACATTGCTATATATAACAACCACTTCTTATGTAACCTTAAAGTAATAAATATCTGAATGAAAAGCAGGAAACTGGAGGGTGGGTTAAACAAGCTGTTTGTTGACAGTGTCTTGAGATCTACTAATCCTCAACTAAAGGTCTACTGGTAGATCCTGATCTACCTTTTGGGCACCCCTGCTCTAAGTCTTTTGCCTGCTTAACATTTGTGTTTTGCCTGCTTAACATTTGTTTTTTGCCTGCTTAGCATTTTTACACTAGGAAAATGAAACGTCCTCTAGTCTTTCAAAAAAAAAAAAAAAAATGTAACCAGCAGGCTTATTTGAGGTTATGCCACAAAGGGAGATTTCAGGCATTGTTGGAGATGTGTTTTCAGTAATACACCCTGTTTAGGCTATTCATCTATACAGTATGTAAATGGGGCACTTTTGGGCTTTTTGTCCTACCTACTTCTATGGATTAAGATGCCCTAATGCCTTTAAAGTGGATCTGTGATCATATTTTGGCAATCAACACTGCACCTGTTACAGTCTTTATGCAAGAACTGAATCTGTAAGCATCTCTGTCACACAACTTTGTGAGTATAATCTTAGTAATTAAATAGGATTTATATCTGAGTGGTTATTATGGCTTGTACCTAGGCTAGCAAATCAATCCATGAATAAAATGTGTAAAATGAAGTTGTTTCGTAAGAATATTGTTTTTGGATAAGCCCTGCATTATATTCACATTGTACTCTAGTATCACCTTGCCTTTAAAAGCCTGCTGCCCTGATGCCATCATGATATTGTATATACAAAAAGCATATTGCTTATCTCTTAATGCAGTACATTGCATGAATTGCTTTTTGTGGCCTTTGAAAGAGAATAAAACATAGAATTACTCACTTAATTATTCACACAGTTCATGCCAAATGTTTATTGTCAGCATCTTTATTTAAAATAAGGTCAATAAAAGATTACTGATAAGCAAGCAGCAGCACATTCTCCAACATAGATACTAAGGGGCAGATTTATCAAGGGTCAAAGTGGAAATTCGAATTTTTGAGTTACTTCTGTGTTACTTCTGTGCACTTCGAATAGGGAATAGTCCAAATTAGATTTGAATTTAGGGAGTCGATTGGTGGACTTTGAAAATTCAAAGTTTTTTTGGGAATCGAATGCGCTAAAAATTCTAATCGATCCATTCGCATTCGATCTAATACGGACCTATTTAATCAAAAATGGACCTATCCGATTGAAAAAAAAATTAGTTTCAGTTTGTCTTTTTGAATTCGAAAATCAAAGTTTTTACACTTCGAAATTCGAGCCTTGATAAACTACGGGTCAAAGTGAAAATTGGAATTAAATTTTTTTTTTAATTTTTGGGTACTTCAACCATCGAATAGGCCAAAATTTGATTCGAATTGAAAGAAATTGGATTCAAATTTTAAAATTCGATCATTCGAAAATCGAAGTACTGTCTTTTTAAAAAATTCGACCCTTCGCCACCTTAAAGTGGACCCGTCACCCCAAAAAAATATTCAAAATCCTATTTTATCACATTAATCAAGCAAAATGAACATTAATTACACTATATAAATTATTTTAATCTTGTTTTCTTCAGTCTGGGAATTCATAATTATAACAAGCAGGCAGGAGCCATTTTGTGGACACTGTTATTAAGACAAGCCTTTCATCATCTCAGAATCTTGTTTGTGCACCAGAATGGGGGACCCAATGTCTATCCCCATGTCCTGGCTACACAATTAAATGGTTAAGAGAACTGGGGGAATGTGAATAGAAAATGAAAGTAATTATTTGCCCCGCCTCTATGCCTAAGGCATAGAGGAGTGGCAAACAATATTTGATTGACAGCTGAGATTTTTAAATGACCTTAAAACAGCTATGAATGCTTTAATTAAAATGTGAAATAAGATTTCATGTTTAATTTCAAAAGGACTTTTTTGTGTCTGGGTGACAGGTCCACTTTAAACCTGCCAAATTGCTATTGTAGCCTATGGGGGACCTCCTGGAACCTTTAAGGACTGTTTGTTAAAAAAATTTTTGATTGAATCGAACGATTAGAACGAATGCTTCAAACTATTTTTATTCGATCAAAAACGGTCCATTTTTGATTGAAAGTCCAAAAAAATTTGATGGTCGAATTTCGAAGTTTTGTAACTTCGAGGTTCGACCCTTAGTAAATCTGCCCTTAAATTCTGACCTCAATTGTGTCTTTGCTTTAATTTTCTAACTAGCTTTAACCTGACCAAAATTTAACTGCAATTGTTGCTCTACTGTAAGTATTTTAGTATATCGCTCATCATTAATACTACCATATTAAAAGTAATCCATGTCAGGCAGTTTTGCCCGAATGCTTGAGCAAAATGTGAGCTGTTTTTTGTCTTGTTCATGAACTTTTACCTAGGAAAATTCAATGAGATTATAAAGTATAATATGACTCTTTTTTTGCTAGGAATTGTCTGGAAAACTTTTTTTTAGAGTATTTTCCATGTAGTATTTTCTAAGCACATTATTTTCCTTTCTTAATTTTTATTCAGATCTTTTAGGGGTAGATTTACTTAGGGTCGAATTTCAAATGTTAGTAAACTTCGAAATTCGACCATCGATTTTTTTAAGGGCCTATTCGGTCCGTTTTCAATCAGAAAAAAAACTTCAATTCAAATCCTACAATTTATAGTACGAAAACTGGACTTTAATGAATTGTCACTGCAAATATCTGGTTATCGGACAGAAACCCAGACATGACCTAAACAGGTTTGAGATGGAGTATTTTGGGATTCCGATTTTTAGCAGATTTGGAGCATAATAAATCTGTAAAAATTCCATTTTTTTTTTCTCGAAAAATTTTACCCTTTAAAACTCAACCACATAAATTTGAGGTTTAATAAATGGACCCCTAAGAGTTTTAGAATTGCGAGTTTAGTCACGGTTTCAAAAACCTCTAAAAGCATTTTTCTCTTTCCAATACATTTAAGTGAATGACTAATTTTTGCTGTGGAAAAATTTGCAGATGGTGAAATGCAAATATTTGCCCCAAATATTTGCCGCAAATCCATGCCTGCCAGAGAAATTTACTCTGAGAGGCCCAACAATCCCTGGACAGGAAATGGGGCAGGAACCCAAAAGGTACGACAACCTCTGCCCTAGACCTCCCATAATAAAACTCACACGCATGTCAGGTTATGACAATGATGTTGCGCATCGCCAAAGGTAGCAATCAAAGCAATAACATAGATTAAGTTAACAAAAATGATTTAATTACAATTTACTAGAATATAATAAATATGATTAAATATGACCATGAGTATTGTTTACAATCACAAATATAACTCAGATCTCAATTACAATGTTTCATATTTTCACTAGATAAATGAATACACTATCAATGATAAAAATAAATCTTCAAAATCATTTACTATCACAGAGTAAAATAAAACATATTTTCTTCCTAATTAAAAAAATAGGAAAGAACGTTAGTACATAAAAATCTATACAAATTAGCATGTTGAGTTGAAGAACTAATTGCATTTGTTCATTAATATAAACTTGCAAATGATGTGGGAAGAAATATTAGTGACAATGGGGCTCATCTATAAACTTCTCGCAGGGCAGATTGGGTCGCACGTATATTTGCATATATTTTGCCCAGCACATGCAATGTCTATAAGAGTTTTGTCAAAAATTGTGATTGTGATATTCGCAAAACAGTTTTACAATTTGCAAATTTAAGTTACTGTCAATGTTATTTTTGCACACAAGAACCTCGCACAGTGGGCAAACTCACGCAAACACCCATCTCATTTGCAAGACCTTTGTGAAAATGTATTCATAATGCAAATTCGCAAAAAAACGGAAAGAAGGGCAGAGCAGTGCAATATATTAGTGTTCAGGAAAAAGCATGGGCAACACAAAGTGCTATTTTAATGTTGCTCACAGTAAGTACAACTCAATTTTAGCCATTTGTTTTTTAAATAGACTGATTTCAGCTGCGCAGGCCTAGTAGCCATCAAATGTAAAAAAGAAATGATGCAAGATAAGATTCATTCTATAGTAGGTTTGTGAGAAACAAGGACAGAACAAACAGGATAAATTCATTAATAAATAGCTTTTGTCCATCCTATCGTAAAGATTTTGTCACTTATACATATGAAAAAGATTAAAATGAACCAGGGGAAAAGCTACTGTACAATCATATGAGCTCTCAGTTTTAGGAAGCCGGGTAAAACTCAGTTCACTTCAGGTTTTCTCACCTGCAAAAAAAGAAATGAATAAATAAATAAAAAAATAGGTAGAGTTTTTTTTTGTCAAAACACATAACTATTGTACAGGTATGGGATCCGTTATCCGGAAACCCATTATCCAGAAAGTTACAAATTACGGAAAGGTCATCTCCCATAGTCTCCATTTTATCCAAATCATCCAAATTATTTTTTAAATGATTCCCTTGTTCTCTGTATTGATAAAACAGTAGCTTGTACTTGATCCAAACTAAGATTTAATTAATCCTTATTGGAAGCAAAACCAGTCTATTGGGTTTATTTAATGTTTGCATGATTTTCTAGTAGACTTATGAAGATCCAAATTACAGAAAGATCTGTTATCCAGAAAACCCCAGGTCCTGAGCATTCTGGATAACAGGTCCCATACCTGTAATAAGTATTGCCTAAAGACTTACTAGCTATTCATGTAGCTTTATGGTAGCAATTAAATACTGAGTCAAGTAACTTAAAGTTTAAAGAAATACTTCCTATGCAGTGTAATTCAATGATGATACTTGCTCTCTAATCTAGTCTAAATTGATTGTTTGATCTTCTCCGCCACAGTAAAAACTCCAAGTCTAACCAGTTTACAACCAACAATCTCACAGGCCAAAGTAATTAGCAGCTGACCTGCTATTATGACCAACCTGCATTTCATGCCTACCCTAAAACAAAAACCTATGCTCTCCTGGCAGAAGTATTGTAGTATTTTTCTGTAGAATGTCACTGGATGACTAAGCTGCCTTTAACTTCTGGTTGCAACATATTTAATGCTTAATTAATGTTTAAATTATTTTTTAGTAGATTGAATCTACCACGAAAGGATTTTATATCATCATTGCACCAATACCCCCATTACTTTAAAACATCTTTCTATTCTGACTCATTGGTTGGGTGTTGGGTCTGGGTCCTTTTTGGGAAGTTTTCCTTGTACTCCTGCAGCACTGTTTGTTTTTAACTAGTTTTTAATACAGCATGGTGGTGAATAAATATTGCCTTTTACTTAATTTCATTTTGTTTTGTTTATATTAAGATTAGATTATTACTCGGTATATGGGTCTTGGTGTTTGAAGTCGCATTTGTTTGGTTTAGTTAGAATAATTTGTTGTTTGAGGACACCCCAGACCATCCAGTACAATCTTTAATTGTTCTATTATCTGAACCTCGCTTTATATATTTTGTTTGTTTGTTATTGTTATATAAACTATTCACTATCTATTCCTTCCTTACAGTGGACATCTGCCAACAAAAATCCCCCAAGATGCATAGCAGATTATAAGAATTGACCTAAAACTCCTCTGAAATAATGCTAAAACTAACTATTAAGAATTTTATTTCTTTAATTCTTGGAATTTATATAGCTCAGGCATATTTGTTAGAACTTTACAGAGATTATACCTCATTTACATCAGTCCCTGCACCAATGAAGCTTTTTTATTAACATGTATTTCTATAGCGCCAGCATATTTCGTAGTGCTTATTCACACACACACACACAGTAGGAGCAACATTATCAGGGGCCATATAAATTATACTGCATGTACAGTTTTGAAGGAAACCATAGTACCCACAAGAAACCCAAGGAGACACAGAGAACATTCAAACTCAGGAACTGCAGGAACCAAACACAAGATCTGAGTGATGAAAGGCCATTTACATAACTTTACAGGAAACAGACCAGAAGTGGCTGCAGGGCCTGGAATGCGGGGTCTACTTCCTCTATAATTGAGATATTAAAGAATATAGTAAGGAAATCCCCCTCCCCAACCAAGTGGCAAGTGGCTGTGTGGACCAGGGGTCCAAGCAAGAGTAGCAGTGCAGAGGGCTGTTAAATGTGACTGGGCAATAATCCTCTCTAAAGGTGTTTTTTTGCAGGGGAGCCTGGTGCCATCTTGTTACACTGCTGCCCGAGCCACTTATTCTACCCATTGAGTCACTGTGTTCATAAATAGAAACCGAACCTGGTTAGGGTGAGAAGGACTGAAAGGAGCCAAAAAGCCCTTCACAAGCAATAGCATGCAAAGTGAAGCCTTCTGAAATCAGAAGGTATTTACTTGTCTCATGCAATACATATAGCACTGCCTAGATGGCAAAAATGAGAGTTTTATCCTCCCATAATGCATGTGTTCATAAATACAATAATTTCAATAAATTATGCCAATTACTTTAAGACAAATTCGTGGCTTTTCACAAATTTGGTCCAAAACAATTACAGCATTAATGGGTGATGACTTATGGAAATTTTTTATGAAATTCAGTAAACAGACACCCAATTCTACCGGAGGATATAGAGTTATACAGAAGAGAGAGAAAAAAAAAAAAAGGGGAAAGAAATTGTTAGTTGTCCTTTAAAAATAGACTTCCTTCTCTTGCCGATCCTTTTCCCAGTCTCCTTCACTGTGGGTTGAAAATTCCAATCGTATATGTGGATCAGCGCCTAGGGCAAACAGAGAAGCCAGGGACCGTAACTGGTGTAGTATTTCACATTAATTTGTCTTACACCACGTGCAGGTAGTATATGGGCTAGTTAAACAAGCTGCTGGTTAATCCGGTCTCCATGGCGACCCCCCAGATGCGCACGGGATGGAGTATCTTAAGACACACACTGAGAAGTGCGCCGGAAGAGCTAGAACAAAGCACGCTGGAACGCATGACGTGGGGGATCACCATGGAAACCCAGCAAGTAGGGGCCTTCAAAAGAAGGCTAAACGGATTAGATGCCTCTGAGGAAGCCGGACCTATCGGCAAAACGCGTCAGGCAGACAGCGACGGTGACGTCATCAGCGACCGCAGTGGAAGCCACGAGGGCAGTAAGGAAGTTATGCCGGCACCTTTGCTACCCTCTATACTCCATCTACGCTAAGCTGCGTTGAGAGACTTATGAACATGACCAGAGCTATTCTAACAAATGTGAGTGGAATTTTAATGTATTTATTCATTTAAATAAAATAGTAATATGCTATGAGCCCTTTCTGTTCTTTTCCCCCTTGGAGCTAAGTAAGAAGGAGAAGGGGAATACCCAGCGGGGAACAAAAAGTTTCTTGATACGCAACCCATAAAAGTGGGTCCTGTAAGTAGGCACTTTTACCATATTGGTGGAGGAGTTTGCAGTGAAATAAGGATATTTACCTAAAAGCAAAAGAAACACGTTCTAACTAGCCCATATACTACCTGCACGTGGTGTAAGACAAATTTATGTGAAATACTACACCAGATACGGTCCCTGGCTTCTCTGTTTGCCCTAGGCGCTGATCCACATATACGATTGGAATTTTCTACCAGAGGATATGCAAGTCCCTGTACAGAGTACACCACTATTACTCTTTCATACATTTTACTCCTTCATATCTCCATCAACACTTAATCATAGGGTGTCAATGGAGATACGAAGCGCGTAAGGCTTGTGTACCAAATAAAAACACTGGTTTTATTTATACTGTAGGTCTGTGTTACAGATTGGTTTTTGAGTGCCTGCACAACTACAAATATTGTTCGGATCTGCACCCTCAGCTGAAGGTTCAAGGCAGTGCACTTGAACCTCTTCTTTTACTTAGTGAGTTAACACTAGAGACCCTTTCTTGTTTTCATATTGTGGATATAAATCCTTGCTAAAACACCCTGTTAAATATTATATTCTGAAGTTCTTTAGGCTGAAATACTAAACACCTTTCATATCTTGAGGCAGAATGCATATTTATGATGGTTTCTTGTTTGCAGAGAATTTGTGACATGCTGGGGAGTTTCCCCTGTTTGCACCACACGCATGCCACATGTATATATTGAGCAAACAACTATACCACACGTATATGCTGAGCATATATATGATCTGGCAGCAGGCAAACACTTTCCATGGGCACAATTCCTGACCCTCTAGCTTTGCACTTTTTATGCTGTGGAGTCAAGGCAGACTGGGGCAACTGCAACACTTTTTTCTACTGTGTAATGAAGCTAGCAAGTTCTGTCGAGGGGATCAGATGGGATTTTTTTGTACTTGCAATATAAATGATGTACATAAATGTAGATGGTGGTACTTTTGAGATGACTTTTCCCTTTAGGCTTGAGAAGGGCCCATCTCTGTTTAGCATACAAATAGCGTACTTTCTGTTTATGGATACTAAGGTGTTCCATCTTTGCATATTGCCACAACACAGGGATGTTGCCTCTGGTTACCAGGCAACCGGATTATCCCAACCCTTACGGTGCCTTAAAAAGTTTGCCCTGCAGTTTTTTGTTTTTTTCCAAATAACTGTCACTGATTGAGTTTAATATAGGAGTGTGTGGGTGTTTTAACATCATGATTGCCCCCTTTATGAGAATTTGGCATTTTGGCGCTGTTGCAATGTTATATAAGGGACAAGAAAGAGTCATTGTGACATTGTGTGGTGGGTGCGTTTTCTTTCTCGAAAGGAGATGGCATAGTAGTGGCATACAGTAATGAGCAAAACTCCCCTTTTTCGACAAAATCACAAAATGGTCACATTTCAGTGATATTTCACCAAATGTATTGAAGTCAATGGGAATTTTTTTGCTAATTTGTTCTCTCAACCAATGCATTGGAGTCAATGGGTTTTTTTTCCAGCGCAAAATAAAATCTTTTTTTTTCCAGTGAAACAAAGAGCATGGCCTTCATTATTTTCAAATCCATTATACCTCATACAAGTTGCCAATTCTCTCTTGATGAGATCTCCAGCTCACAAGGTGAGGTTCATTTTCCTTCTTTGAGGTTGTTTTTGGTAATACAGATTCTTTTACAGTAGCAAAACCTGTGATAAAGGTAAACAGAGAAATGTGACTTTATTTAAAAGATGGATTCATGGTGTCTATACAATAAGTAACCATTAAAAGCTAAAGAATAAAAAAAAACTCAAACATTTCTAGTGCCTTTCAATACGTTTGCCTATTTATTATGTGTGGCCACAAATCTTCTTCCCTCCCAGGAATTGCGAATTTGACATGGGCCAAAGCAATATTCGTGAACTGAGGTGTTCCCAATCTTACCCTGCATCAGATAAAATGGTACTAAAAACAAGGGGTGCAGAATGCAGAAAATAGAAGTGAGCCGCTACTTACTGGACAGTGGGGATCCTTTCACTTTTATCTTAGCTGGGAATATCCTGTAGTAAGAAACATGAAGTCAAAAGTATAACTGGCATTTAAGAAACGTTCACTTTTCAAAAAGAAGATAAAACAAATACATTCATGGCACTGTTGGGCCAATATACAGTACAATCTCCAACTCGTGAATGATACCAACAAAATGGATTGTAAAATCCTTTCACCCAGCATCAGTGGAGTAACTACTCCCCGGTGGGCCCGGTACAGGATGGGCACCTGGGCCCCAATGTCGGGCCCTTACCTCTATAAGTCCTATGCTGGGGTGTTGATAGCATGTGTGCTGTAAAACCTCCCCTGCCATAACCATTATCGTGGCTTCGATGGGCACAAAGGGGGTGGGGACCCTGGTGCAATTGCACCCCCTACACCCCTGGATGCCAAAAGACATATGGGATTTGTGTGGGACATATGGGAAATATGTAGGGTTGCCACCTGGCCGGTATTTTTGATGGCTGATCCCAATGTTATTAATAGGGAAAAAACTTAAATATATAGGAAGGCCGGTATTTTTGATGGCTGATCCCAATGTTATTAATAGGGAAAATATATATATATATATATAGAGGAAGGCCGGTATTTTTTTCTAGAAAAGGTGGCAGCCCTAGACATATGGGATTTGTGTGGGATGTGAGTCAGGATTTGTGTGGGAGAGCAGAAAGCAGAACTGTGCACTACTTGAAGCAGTTTAGTTGACGCTAGTCTGATGAATTGACACAGCTAGACCATTTTCTGTGGATAAACATTTCCCTGATAGCAAAGAAAGTTTAAATATATATATAACATTTATAAAACTTTTCAGACTCCTTTATGTTTTGATGCAGTGGCAAAGAAGAATGGCTCGGCATAAGGGTAGGCAGAAGAGACCTAGGGGGCAAATTCACTAAGATGCGCAAATTCGCTAAAGTTGGCTTCACTAGAGTTCGCTGCACTTCGCCAGGCAAATTTTCTCCAGCGTTACGCAAATTCTCTAAAGTACGAAGTTACGCTCAGGTCGGCGAACGGTAGCGTAGTTGCGCTAGTGTTACTTCGCCAGGCAAAGCGCAGTTACACTAGCGATGCCTAATTTGCATACGGCGGGAACTTTAATGTATAATAGAAGTATATGTTACAGCCACTACATTCCACTACACAAGCCCAGGAAACCTTTAATAAATTATATAAAGTTGTCCTATTGCCCTACATGTGCCCAATGTATAGTTGAGTTGCCATATGTTAGGAGATGTAGGGGGGAAGGAGGGTAACCCCCCCCCAAAAAAAAATCGATCTTTTTTAGGACAATGGTAAAACACGCCAGCGCTTTTTTGGGGAATTTTACCATTTTTTTTTCAAACTTCTATCTATTGTATTGAACTTCTCCTGGTCTGAATTTGGGCCTAGGGTGCAGCAGATGGGGGAGTTATGCCTTAGACACTTGCTTAGACTCTGCCTTCTCTCCAGCCACATCCAGTGCTTTTATCGAATCAGGAGAGCAAGCACAGCAGCTGATAGGAGAGAATTGGTATGGTAATTTTAAAGTTCATGTGCACATTTCAATGCACAATGTCAGTGTCTGGCACACCAGAAGTAAAGGATTTAAATGAGTGATCTGGCAACTCAATCATTTTTCAGCCATGTTTATTCAGAATAGGATTTCATCCTCTTGTCATTTTTATCACTCATCTGTGGTGAACTCCCTCTGCTGGCCATTTCATGTATTTATCAAGCTCCTCAATTTGACCATTGACAGTATTAAATTTGAACCTATTTGGCTACCATCCTCCTGATGTGTGACTGAGCACAATGCCTTGTGTGGGAGATCAGACCCTACAGTATTTCTTAGCCCATGCTGTGGAGGGAGCATCCCCCCCAGTTCTGTCTTCTCCTTCATCACTGTTTAAACTCTCTTCTGCACAATTATCCAGTAAAATTATACTACTTCACTCTGTCTCTTTTATTGGAGTGCGGGGAGGTTTGTCTGCATCTCAAACTAATTGCAGCAGCCAAGGAAAATATACAGTATAATAAATAGCTTGTTCTATTTGCATTAGTTAATAAGGGCAGAATATAATAAAAGCGTGAACGCAACATTTAGCGACTTCAGATGGTAGAAAAAAAACTGCAACTTTTATAGTTTGTACCAGTTCTCCATTTAAGTTCAGGTGGTATCACAGATTAATAAGCAGCACTGTTGTGTCAGCTTTTTGGACAGATGTAACCTCACATTTTGCTAATGTTTTTATTGTTTGAAGAGTTTAAAAAATCTCTTCAGTAAGCTTAGATGGTATACAGCATACCTCCCAACATTTTGGAAATAAAAAGAGAGAGAAAAAGAGTTGCGGCATGTAATGTTCGTTATTACAGTTTTGATAATGAAGGTGATTTGCACTTTAAACTGTGAGTCTAGTTCTCTCAAGAGACCTGTTTATCCTAATTGTCACACTAACTTTGTTTGATTATCTCAAAATTGTTCCAAATGTATCTTAGGGCACATGGTGGCTGATTGGGGCTCTCTGCCAATGGCCAATCAAGTTAGAAACTTTGTATCTTTTTCCGGCTGTTCAGTGCAGGAAATGAAAAAGAAAGTCGGGCCATTTCAGTACAAATGTGGGACTGCGTGTTGAGCTGTCAAAAGGGGGACTGTCCCGCTCAAAACAGGACAGCTGGGAGGTATGCACCAGCAACCCCACAAACACTGTGGATTGTAACATACCTAAATATTATGAAAATGTAAAGATTGAAAAAAAAAAAGCATTCAACAAGACATTTAAGAATCCGGAGACTCTTGGACTGAGCTGTCAAAATTGGGAATGTCTGATGAAAACTGGGACAAATGGGAGGTACAGTATGATGTCACCTCTGCTAGAAGAATGACCTAACAAGATCACTAGAATGGGTCTAGATTTGGACAATTTTTAAATGCATCAGTTGTTAATTATAGAACAAGTAACATTGCTCAGCTGCTATAGTGCATTAGATACAGCATGTCTAGCCTTATTCTTTTCTTGTTTTAGTTTTCAATTAAGAGTCAGTACCTTAATTGAAATGTTGCCCTGCTACGTGTTTCCAGAGGAAATTGAAAGCATGAAATCTACAGCACTGGTTATAAGGTCATTGACATCATTTATGTGGCATTCCATGACCAGACTGGGATCTGGGATTTCTAAGATCCTTATACTGTACATTGTTGTTATGTACAGTATATTATCACCATCATTTACACTCAGGGTACATTATTCCTTATATAATCTATTGCTACAATGCAAAACAAAAACTAGATGCTGGACATTGTTTTTATACCAAAAGTTTGGCGACCATGAGATTTTTTAATTACCTTTCGGTGTCATCATAATCTTCTTTCCTGTTACAGAAGTAGATAGCCAGTCCAATCCCCAGCATTAAGAGGAAAAGGAATGCTAAAGCTCCAAATAATATACCAAAGAAAGCATTCAGGTTCATGGAGAGGTGTTCACATCGAT
Organism: Xenopus borealis; assembly: GCA_024363595.1. Classification (NCBI taxonomy): domain Eukaryota; kingdom Metazoa; phylum Chordata; class Amphibia; order Anura; family Pipidae; genus Xenopus; species Xenopus borealis. Next base: position 109,707,197 of record CM044439.1, read on the forward strand.
CCCCAGAGACGGTGTATATGCTATATGATGTACAGCTGTAAATATCAAAAGCAAGATACATGTAGTTTTATTAAGGTTTGAGTTGTTTTCCATGAATTTTTTTCATTTTTCAAGACTTTACCCAGACCCTGGATATACATATCTCAAATACAAAAAGAAAATAGACCAGCTAAAACCTGTCGAGGTCATGCGAAAAATAGCAGAAGACCCTTGAACCATTTGAAGATGTTAATAGCCTTCATGTAGTTCCATTATTTATTTTTTTTGGAGAATTTTGCCCAAAAACTCAATCAATGGTATACTGGCAAATTTTCACTTAGAATTTACGCCAGGTGAAAATTCACCACATTTCTCTTGAAAAAGTGTACTTAAAGGGGTGGTTCACCTTTAAGGTAACTTTTATTATGTTATACAAAGATCAATTCTAAGCAACTTTTCAATTGGTTTACATTATTTATAGTTTTATAGTTATTTGTCCTTTTCTTCGAATGCTCTATAAGGCTACAAATGTATTGTTATTGATACTTTTTATTGCTGATCCTTCTATTCAGACTCTCTCCTATTCATATTCCAGTCTCTTATTCAAATTAATGCATGATTGCTAGGGTAATTTGGGCCCTATTTACTAGATTGCTTAAAATTCTAATTGAAGAGCTGCTGAGTAAAAAGCTAAATAACTCAAAAACCAAGAATAATAAAAAATGAAAACCAATTGCAAATTGTCTCAGAATATTCCTCTCTACATCATACTAAAAGTTATCTCAAAGGTGAACAACCCCTTTAAGATTTCTAGTATTTTTAGTAAATATGAGATGTGTTGTGAAAATACACCTGGCAAATAAAGGTGAACTGTGATGAAGTTAGGCAAGAAGAAAATTCCCAATGTCTATTTCATACTTGGAGATACTATATGGGGTAGTAATGAATATAGAGCTCAAGTCAGTCTGCCAGAGTCAAATTCCTCTACTCTCAATTTAGTTCTATGGGGAGTGTATTTATCAAAGTGTGAACACTCACTTTCAGTATGTAGATGAACTGCATCTCTCACCTTTCCTATGTTGTTCCTGCTTAGGTGTTGCAGACGGCAAACATCAATACAATGTAGAGAAGTTCCCACAAACACCATATGTATTGCAGGTGGGGAGCTTACCCCTTTTATTGTGTCCACCTGTTCATCAACGTATGTTTTATCGGGGGGGGGGTCCCCCTCTCCCTTTGCCCTATGAACATAGCCTTTTCCATGCTAATTTTCCACACATGCAATTTCTTCATGGCAAAAATGCTCTAGAGAATTTGTTCTTCACATTGAATTGTCTGAAAGACTCGCATTTTTAGAGTTTTTAAAGGTATCTGTATTTTTTTTCCTGTTTGTTCAGCATTATTTTCCGTTCGCACTATTTGGATCTTTTAATAACTTTCATGTTGTGGTTTTAGAGAGAAAATGGGGGTCATTTATCAACAGTGGGCAAATTTGCCCATGGGCAGTTATCAATAGCAACCAATCAATGATTAGCTTTTTAAAGCCAGCTGCACGTAAAACAATGAAAGCAGCAATTTGATTGGTTGCTACTGGTTACTGCACATGGGCAAATTTGCCCAGTGTTGATAAATGACCCCCAGTGAGTTTAGTTGTGGTTTCAAAGACCTCAAAAAACCATTAAAGTGAGACTTTTGATAAATAGACCTCCAACTCATTCATCAATGATTTACACACAGACGCCCTTAGAGACTCTGGCACAGATACACATGATGTACAGTCACACATATATGTGTAGACACAAACACTCAGATGTGTACAGTTTAAGGCTCATTTATTTGTGCAAACTTGCATTTGTGCACTGTGCTGCTCTGTGCTTGTTTGTTCACGTGTCTGAAAGATCCTTCTACAACATATTACAAACCTGTGTCCCTGCAAAAGTCATGAATGGAAACAACTTTTGAGCAGCAATTCAGATTTGGAGCCTTTTTTTCTGTCTGCACTGATCATAATTGTTTACATATATTTTTCATAAGATGATAACCCCTTACCTGCAAATGGTTTGATTAGGCAGCAGTGTACACACTCCATCATTCTGGCAATAACCAACACACTTAGACACACAGCCAAAGCCGTCATTCAGCTTATAGGAATCAGAACTGTATCCAGTAACATTACAGCTCGCATATTTCATCAATTGGTCTACAGTCACTGAAAATAGAGGTAGCAATGATTTAGCAACACTTAAACAGTTTCCTTTTTTATAAACAGTACAGTGGCCTCTTTCACTGGCAGAACCAACATGAAGTATAGTTATGGGACCTGTTATCCTGAATGCTTGGGACCTGGGTGTTTT
>CM044439.1:109711163-109735303 GCA_024363595.1 Xenopus borealis
CATCTCCAGAAATTTCTCCAGATATTTATCTCCAATCTTAGTAAACATGCCCCAATGTGTCCCATACCTGTAAAGACTGACTGTTAATTTAGCTAGTTGCTAGGCAGATCAAGATATTTATAGAAGAAATTAAAGATATATAATAACGCCAAAAGTAACTGGGCAGCCCTTCTAAAATAATGTGTTTCTGGGTGGAATGCAAAGCATTGATTACAAATATATCAGCTTTAGAGTGGTGCATCTAAAATTGATGAGAAAAAAACTACTTACAACTGGCTCCATTTTGGACATCCTGATATATGTATCCTGCACCTGCCCTACTAGTCCCTTTAATAATACCAAGTATTTTCTTCACATTATTCATTAAGTCGTTATTCAGTTGATTAATTATTGTTGTGTTTGCAGCGTAGTCAAACTCAGCTGTGAGACTTGCCAGAGAATTGTTTCTGTAAAGAAAAAGTACATTAGGGCAAATATAAAGTTATTTAAAGTGATTTTAAGATCAGCCAAATACAAGTTAACATGTACAGTATAAATAGATAATAAGACACAATTAGACACATTCACTAAGCGGCGAATATTCACTAGCGTTGGCTTCGCTAACGTTCGCCACACTTCGCCAGGCAAATTTTGCAAGTGCTACGCAAATTCACTAAAGTGTGAAGTTACAATAAGGTCGGCGAACGGTAGCATAGTTGCTCTAGTGTTACTACGCCAGGCAAAGTGCATTTACGCTAGCGATGCCTTATTTGCATACGGCACGAATTTCAACGTATAACAGAAGTATATGTTACAGTTGTCCTATTGCCCTACATGTGCCCCCTGTATAGTTGTGTTGCCATATGTTAGGAAATGTGGGGGGAAGGAGGGTAACCCCCCCCAAAAAAATTGCTCTTTTTCAGACTATCAGCGTTTTTTTGGGACTTGGGACTTAGAAAAAAATTTCCAAATTATTTTTCAAACTCCTATCTATTGTATTGAACTGGCGAAAGTAACGTCTAGTGTAAATGGTAATGTTCAGTAAAATGGTCATCTTAGTGAATTTGCTTAATTACTTACGCAACTTCGCCTGGCGTAAGGGTGTGAAGCTGCGCTTGTCTATCTACTTCGCTAGCGAAAATTCGCCAGAGTCGGCGTTAGTAAATTTCCGAAGTTACGAATTGACGTCACGCTGGCGAATTAGCACTTTAGTGAATTTCCCCAAATATGTGCAGTTGTAGCACATCACTGGCAGATCTCAACATCGATCGCCATGTAAGAGACAACAATAAGCAAGTACAAGTGGCCATTAAGGTAAAAGGCAAATCCAAGTCAATTGTAAGCATTGCTGCTTCCTTTTTTTATATGAGCCAACTGCAAAGAAAAGTGTAAGGTTTTCACTAGCACTTGTTTCCTGCTAGCTCCTACAGAAACTGTAGCTACAGAAAGGGCAGCACTTATGGTACTTACGTGGCATTGAAATTAGAGAAGCGGTTGAACTGTGAAACAGAGCCATTGTTTATCAAAAGGCCAACCTAAAAGAAGAAATATACATATATATATCAATGTTAAATGGGTGTGTCACCCCCCCAAGACAACTTCCAGTTTCTTTTTTTTTTTTTTTAAAGCTTATTTCCACGTTTCTTCTGCAGTTCTAGCATGCAATTTCAACCTAATCATTTAATAGCAACCAGTCAGCAATTGGGAATTGTAGATGAATAGAAAAGTCTGTGAAAAAGATGTGAAAAGGAAAATATATTCTACAAATAAAGATTATAAAAATAAACTCTTAAGTTGGTCAAAAACGCGACTCGTTTTGTTTCGCGAATTTTTCGCCAATTTGCGAATTTCGTTGGAAATTCGCAAATTTTTCGGCGAAGCGAAACGGGGGAGATTCGCCCATCACTAGTGGCCGCCTGATTCCTGACCAATATGTTCTATGTACTAAAGATATCAGTCTGTTTGGAAATCAGGCAGGTTTGAAAATGTCATCTGTCACTGCCCAATGTCAGCATGGTGCATCATCATAGGAACAGTGGTGTAACCACCAGGGGAGCAGGGGGTGTGAGTAGACCAAGGCCCTCACCCCGCAGGGCCTGTAGGCATCTGCAGGCGTGAAGAAAATTGGCACGGAGGGGGGTGAGGGGGCATGGCCCCCACCTAGTTACGTTACTGCATAGGAAGAATTTCCGCTGCTCCAATTACTCATGCTCTTTTCGTTGGCACACTCTAATGTGCCTACACTTGCACAGACCGGAATGAAAAAAAGACTTCTATAGAAGTACATTAGGTCGGCGCAGTTTTTAGCAGGAGCAATGCCCTGGGGTATCAGGTAAGCAATTATAATTATTAAGGGGTGGCTAATATTTTGTCATCTCCCAGAGTTTTGCAAACACAACTTTCTTTTTTAAGGCTAAGTCCAGACGGGGAGATTCGGGGGCATTTTGTCGCCTGGCGACTTCTCGCCGCGACTTGTAGCCCCCGAACCTCCCCGAATAGCCAAGTAAGCAAGCGCACCGGCGTTGCTTGAAAACGCCGGCGCGTATCCACACGGATCGGCGCGCTTTTTGAAATTGCTCCAATATGCCTGGCGAGGCAATAAAGGATTAGTCAGCCTTTAAATATGGTGTGGTATAGAAAGTGGGATTCTAAGATACCAAAAACTAGTCTTCATTTTTTTTATTTTGTGCAGCTTGGGAGTTTTTTGTTTTGCCTTTAGGCTTGTTGTTTTACCTGCTATCTGGCCTCTTCAGGACACAGTTTGAACCAGGACACAGTTTGAAAGAATAGAAGATTAATAGAAGAGTTGCAAGTACAATTTATACAGTATAAGAAAAGAAAAAACAGACTGGTAAATGGATACATTCAGAAGCTGTTACTTGCCCCTATGGGCTACTGTACTTAACTTCAGATTATGCACAGGGTATTTATACATGAACACAAACCTCTGAAAGCTAAATAAATACATACATACCTCCTTAAAAGCTATGGACTCATTGGTGGATCCACCAGGGTTAAATAATATATAAATGGTTCTCTTTGGCACACCTGCATGCAAAACATATGTTAGGTATCAATATGAAATCTTACAGATATGAATAAGGAAATATATGTTTATTTTTCTGTTAAATAATACTTTATACAGTACCAGCTTTAGAATATTGCAATCTACTTTAATTAACCTATGTAGCATTGCAGGAGGCCAGAAAATGAGCACTTTTCTTATGATGAAATCATTGCTGCTTTTTAATTAAAACCGGTGTGTAAGTGCAGTTCTAACATTATGATCATGTTGCATTATGTTACCTCTTTCTATTATGTTAAATAGCTAGTACTGCTGGGGAGGACAATGCTACTGTATGGGCAAGTATATAGAGATAGTGAGACAGATGTTTTGCACTTACTTGAGCTTAGCTGTGCAGTAAAAGTGTTTTTAGTGTTTTGACATCTGTCTCCGCTGAATGATGGTTTGCAGTTGCATGTCTGGGCACAGCTACTTCCTACCCATGTGCAGGTTCCCAAATTGTAGCAGTTATCTGATGCGCAAGACCCACAAGAGCTACACTGTGTGCCATTTCCTAAAAGAATCAACAAACACAAGTATTTTAACCCTGCAAATGTCTAAAAATATATTCATAAAGTAACAAAAATAATAAACAAAAAAGAAAGTTAAAAAATTCTGTGCCAAATATTGTATGCTAAAATCTGATTTGACAGGGCAATTTTGTGGGCAATATGAATTTCTAAATTTCTCACTTCATTTTAACCCCTTAAAGGAAAACTAAACCCCCCGAACAATGTACTGTAGGTCTCCCTGCTTCATGTAAATAAACAGTTTTCATAATAATATACTTTTTTAGTAGCATGTGCCATTGGGTAATCATAAATAGAAAATTGCCATTTTTATTGCCATTAAAAATAAGGACAGCCTCCTGGGATCGTAGGATTCAACGGTGCACACAAACATACCAAACAAACTATAAAGTTAGGTCATATGAGCCAACTAACAGACATATCTGTCTGTTATTTGTGAAATGGCGAAAAATTCACGAAAATAGCGAAATCGGAAAGTTCACAAAATGTTACAGTTTTCACAAAAATTTGTGAAATTCAAACTACTTCACTATGCATTTGTGAATTTCAAGCAATTTCACTATAAATTCGTGAATTTTGAACTATTTCACTAAATTCGTAAAATTTAAACATTTTCACAATAAATTTGTGAATTTCAAATGTTTTCACGATAAATTTGAAAATTTCGAACGTTTTCACAAAAAATTTGTGTATTTAGAACGTTTTCACAAAAAAATTCGTGAATTTCGAACAATTTTACGAAGAATTTTCCCGAATTTCGAAGAATTTCACGAAAAATTCTAGAAAATCAGAAATTGATGCCGGCGAATTTTCTCTAGCAAATTTTCACGGCCATTTCGCGAATTTATTCGCCACCGGCGAATCACAGGAATTCACTGTGAATTTGAGCTAGGCGAATAAATTCGCCCATCACTACTTGTGAAGCATGGCACCCTAAAAGCACACAATATTTACTGGTCTGCTGTTTGTGTATAACTCAGTTGCTGTGGGTTTTCCAAAAGTCAACATCATGTAGCTTTAATTTGTTTCAATAATTGCAAAAGCTTGAACATAGATCCTAGATAGGATGGAACCTCTCAAACAGCCTGACTTTTGTTACAGAGATTTAGCTAAGTCTGTTCATATTATCCTGAGCTGAGATGTCCTTGTTCTCCCAAGCTAGTAGGCACAGTATACTATTAAATGATGGATTGCAGGTGCATGTCTTGGTTCAATTAAATAAAACATGGACACTCCATTGGGGCTGTTTAACCCTGACTGCATTCAGTCCACCCAACATCATTAATTTACCCTCTTCTTCCTATCCCCCAACCAAGGGCACAACTACCATGAAGCAAGGTGAGAATCTTGCCTCAAATGGCAGAGGTTACCAGGGGCAGCAAAAAGTCACTCCTTGCATCTTGGAAGAGCTGAAATGTTCTTTTTTAAATCAGAATTTTGGTTCTATTAATGTCAAGTGCAAGTGCAGTACAGCTGGTAAGTAGTCTTTTATCCCCACCAACACAGAGAGGTAAGAGGTTAAAGCCCAACTTACAGTATAAGTCATGTTGGTTTATTGTCAGAATACTGTAGGTCTTAAATATCACTTACCTGTAAATCCACTATTACATGTACAGGTATAACTTCCTTGGGTGTTGGCACACACAGCATTAGTATCACATGGAGAAGTATTACACTCGTTGATATCAGTACAGGAGGTTCCATTGCCTAATTCCAATCATACATGACAAAATATGGAGAATTTGTTCAGGTATTAAGAATACATTTTAGTTGATAACACACCATGACATTGATTTTCTTAAGAATTTACTATCAACATTAATTTAAGAACATGATATTTAGGCTAACATAACTACTGGTAGAAAAACAGTCATGGAGAAGACAGCAATTCAACTTGAATGACTCATTTATTTCAGTTCAAGCTTGCATTCTTTTTTCTGAAAACCACCTGGTAAGTACAGCCTGGTGGAAGCAATTCTTGTCAGTAGTTGTTTGCAGTGTGTTGGATTTTTCTGCATGTAGGCCATTAGCCTAATAAACCAGTTACCTAATCAGAACAGAGCTATTCCAGCTTGATAGTTTGTAGTGAAAATATATCTTTCCTATCACTTACCTGTAAATCCAGTCTTACATTTACACGTGTAACTTCCTTGGGTGTTGTTGCACACAGCATTAGTGTCACACGGAGAAGTGTTACACTCGTCAATATCGGTACAGGAGATCCCATTGCCTAATTGCAAGCATACATTAAAAATGACTTAAGGAGAATTGTATCTAGCATTGAAAAACATTTTGACCTAAAATTGTAATTCCATACATTTCTCTATAATTTGACATCTACATAATTATAATACCATGTACCGTGAATCTAGCCATGCTAACTTATTAATTTGTAGGCAGGGGGTTACCTTTCATACTACTAACCTGTAAATCCACTCTTACAGGTGCATGTGTAACTTCCTTGGGTGTTGTTGCACACAGCACTAGTGTTACACGGAGAAGTATTACACTCATTGATATCTGTACAGGAGGTTCCATTGCCTAAATATAATCATACATGGCAATAAATTAGACATTGAAAATACAGGTATGGGATCTGTTATCCAGAATGCTCGGGATGTTCATACGTTAAGTTTACAAGAAGCATTAAATAAACCCAGCAAGGCACTGTTTTATTATTACAGAGAAAAAGGAAATAATTTTTAAAATGTTGGATTATTTGGATAAAATGGAGTCTATAGGAGACAGCCTTTCATAATTTGCAGCTGTCTGGATAATGGGTTTCCGGATAAAGGATCCCATACCTGTATAACTGAGCTAACGATGTCATGACATATTTTCTCCAGAATTTACCATCTACATTAATTTAAAAGCCTGCTCTTTTGTTAGTATGTATTCAGGATATATCTTTCATATGACTTACCTGTAAATCCAGTCTTACATGTACATGCGTAACTGCCTGGGATGTTGTTGCACACAGCATTAGTATCACATGGAGAAGAAGTACACTCGTTGATATCGGCACAGAAGGTTCCATTGCCTAATTACAATCATAAATAATTTGTTGGGAATTGGATCAGGCATAGATAATATAATTGAGCAAATAACATGTTCTGAGATGCATATAATTTCTGAGAAAAAGGATTGGAGGCAACAAAAACTGAAGTTAGTTATTTGACCTGTCATACTGGTTTTTATGACATGTCAAATAACTGCCCCCCCCACAAAATCCTGCTGCCCTAGGCCCAGGTCTTGCTGGCCTTTCCACAAATCCAGGCCTAACTGTATTTGCCAATGAAAAGATTAAGCTTTTTTGGAAATGGAGCCAACTTTTCAAAAGTGCACATTGAGGGGTTATTTACTAAGCCTCAATTTTTTGTGGTTGAGCTTTTTGGTACAAAAACTCAGACTCCAAAAACATCTCAAAATTGTGGAGGTGGTACTGCATATAAGTCAATGTCAAATGAATGCACGTGCTACCAACATAGCATTATTGATTCTTTCAGCATTTGTTTATTGATTTATATTTAACCATTCACATATTTAAACACTCACCAACGTAGCAATGTGCAGTTAAATTGCAGTTAAAGCAGGGTCACTCACTGCACTCCACTGGTGGTCCAGGTGCTGCGCCCTGAGCCCGTAGCTTGGGCCGAAGTATTTCAACAATCCATGTATTGGATGCGAATTCCAGAAATTCCAAAGATACAGTGTATAAAAGGAAAAAAGCTTTATTTCATATCAGGTGACAGATGTGTTCCTTTTATACACTGCATCCTTAGAATTTCTGGCGTGCACTTCCAATATATGGATTGGTGTATAAGTCAATGGACTATTTCCCTATCCAAATTTGAAGATATAGTGGTCTGCACTGGTTTAGCCTGATTACCCTTAAAATTCAGGGTTTTGGTTGATAACCCCTACAAAAATGGTTGTTCCTGAGGTAGAATCTTATTTTACTGATAAATAAGACAAAATAGTGGACAGGAGTTTGGTCAAACTTGGTTTAATAAAAATATATATAAATTCCCCCTAAGTGAATGTTTTAAGCTTTTCTTAAATTTGTGAATAGTTTTGGGCCGGATTGCACCCAATCAACCCAATTGACCCTGGTTTGATGTTTATATAGTTAATAATTGCCCACTCTTGTAAGTTATAAGGATATTATAAGTTACCAAGGAGTTTAATGAACATAAACACAAGGCCGAAGGTCACAGTGAGTCATGTGACAGAAATTACATCAGAACTCACCGTTTTTAACTGATAACATCAGAACTCACCATATCATTTACAAGATATTCACTGCTTTTGTGTATTATACAGTGTAACAGTCAATCAATTATTAAACTACAAGACATTCCGTTCTAGGGGAGATCCTGAGATTAGTAGGCTATAGTGCTATAGAAATACAAGTCTGCTGCAGCGATGACTACTTACCAGAAAAGCCTGCATGGCAGGTGCAGTTATAGCTCTTTGGTGTATTTGTACAACTTGCATTAACAGAGCAGATGCCATTTTGCAAGCATTCATCTATATCTATAAAGGTAGATAAAATACAAGTCAGCAAAAATATAATTTGAAAGTCCAATTTTGAACAATGCACAATTTTACAGGGGAAATTAATAGTTGCACTTAAAGTAGAACTGATTAATCACAAGAGTGTTGGTTCAAGTGCTGGTTGGAAGAACGTATACACCTACTTTGGAGAGAAACTAACCCAAAATGGACAGCCAATTCGAAGCACCACAATGTATGCACAAGCTAAAGAGCAATAGAGCTCAGCTTCAAAAAATGTGTACCCATATTTGCTCCAACTTATGTGCATGGCCATCTTTCTTAATGCCTCTTTTACTTATTTACCATTACAGTGTAATCCATCTCCAGTGAGTCCAGTAGGACATGGCCCACAGCCAGTAGTGTTGTTACATGACACTCCAGGGTAACAACCCTGAACACAGAGGTTGGGTGGAGTTGTGCAGAAAGACCCAGTGTAATTGTTGGTGCAATTGCAACTTGCTATCTGTTTACAAAACAAACAAAGACAACAAAATGATTCTTCATGTATTTTTTTATGTTTGTTTGTTTTTTTTTTACCAAGTCATTCTACTCACAGAGAGAGACGTGGCATTAACTGTAGTTGTCTGAGTGTAGTTGCATTCAATGGACACACGGCAACTACAAACAACAAACTTTAGCTTCAAAGCAGAGGAGTAGTTATTTCCTACTTCGGTAGCTGTCAGCTGTAAGGTGAAGCCTTGGGTGCTTGTTGGAGTCCAGCTCAGAAGACCATTAGCTATAGGAAAATAAATATGTTAATGAGAACAGGCTTAAGGGGTTGTTCACCTAGTTCAAAATGACCCTAGCGACAATGCACTGGTTTGAATAAGAATATGAAAAGGAGAAGGCCTGAATAGCAATATGAGTAATAAAAAGCAGCAACAGATGGGTTAGCAACCCCCATTTCAAAACTGGAAAGAGTCAGAAGAAAAAGAAGGCAGATAACTCAAAAGCTTTGACATGAAAAAAAAGAAGACTGATTGAAAGGTTGCCTAGAATTAGCCATTCTATAACACACTAAAATATAACTGAAATATGAAACACCCCTTTAACTAAATTACACATTTACATTTTTCTGACTGATCTCAGCATTCATCACTGTCATCCAATTGATATTCATTCATTCTTGAATACAGTAACTTCTATAATTATCTGTTGTATATTTGCATCAGACACTTACAACTTATGTTTACATCTTTATGTGAAACATCTGCTGCAAAAACGATTCCTGTGCCATTGGAAATGTATTGTACAGTGACTGTTTGCTTCAAGAAAGCCTGGATGGTATCACTGCCATTAATAAAAGGTGGTTCGGCATCTGAAATACAAAGGGAATGAAAGTGTCAGGTGAAAAGCAAAGTATATGAAATTCTGAATGTTCATGGGGGTCACCAGGGCTCACTTATAAACAGTGGGTAATTCTGTACTGGTGTATTTAATCAAATTCATCTTCTCTATTATGCCACAACTAAGCTCTCTCTCTCTACATCAGGGATCCCCAACCTTTTGAACCTGTGAGCAACATTCAGAAGTAAGTTGGGGAGCAACACAAGCGTGATAAATGGTCTTGGGGTGCCAAATAAGGGCTGTGATTGGCCATTTGGTAGGCCCTATGTGGATTGTCAACCTACATTGAGGCTCTGTTTGGCAGTACAGCTGGTTTTTAAACAATCAAAAATTGCCTCCAAGCCTGGAATTAAAAAATAAGCTCCTGCTTTGGGGCCACTGGGATCAACATTCAAGGAGTTGGAGAGCAACATGTTGCTTACGGACTACTGTTTGAGGATCACTGCTCTGCATGTAGGCTGTAGGGCCAGTTACAGTCACAAAATAATAAATGCAGTTGTTTATTTACAGCAGTTGCATTAAAATATACTCCTTTTACTTCCTTATATTTGCACTTTATGTAAGAACCTCCATTCCGCCACTAGTTCTAAATCATGCAAAAGTGCACCTATTGATGAAACAGAAGCTACAGCTACTTCCATAGTCCCCACTACACCCAGCCTCAATACATGCAGGGGACATAGAATAACACACAGATAGCTTTTTGATGCAATTTTCAGCACAAGCCCATTACTGTGCATTTTGATACTCTGGCCATGATTTTTTTACATACAACTCTACCTCCAGGCCACAATGATGCTGGAATGGTTGCACAAACCTATACATTATGGGTAAAAACAATGGAAAATAGCATTCAACGTGTGCACACTGCCATTCCATTCATAAATGACCCCTACTGTGTTGGAGTCACATTTTGATGGACAGTGATAGTGTATCTGAGTAAATGGTTCAGAAATTGAAGGCAGATTGCAAGAGAAGATAGTGCAAAGTAACTTGATTATTTAAGAAACAGTAAAGAATATTTTACTAATTATATTTAGAAAGTGAATCTACTTGTTTGTCCTTTAAACCAACAACTGGTTAAGGTGAAAATGTTGTATTTAGAGATTCATAACAGTGCTGCTTATAGTTTGCACAGCATAAAGCACTTACTCAAGATAGTTTTGGTATACTGGTATTGAACAGAGGCTTTCTGAGTTAATAAAGCTAATTTAGTATTGTTAGTTGTCATCCCATCATAAACACATTCTGCATTGCTGTTGCACAGGCTTAACAGTTCAGAGTATCTGCTGGAATTCTGCTTTTGCAAGTCACTCAAGAAGGTGGGTTTGAATTCACTTCTTTGCGTTGCGCTTGACTGGGAGAATAGGTTCTCTCCATTGACTGTCCCTGTTCAGAAGAGAAAAAAAATATATAAAGTATGTAGGCGTAAGACGTTATTAATATTGAGCAATGAATAAAGAGGATATGATTTAAAGTGACACAGAAATAGAACATTAAACAAAGTTAAAAATAAAACTTAAATACTGTAATACTATTTTAACATCTTCATTTATTTATATAGTGGAGTTTTGTTTAACTCAATATAAAATTAAATATATTACAACTGACTTGCTTTTGTTTAAGCGACTTTCTTATTTTACTCCCTTCACTCTGTGGCACATGGAGCATTTGAAATGCTGCAACTTTGAAACGAGGGGTTGCAGCAGGTAAACCTTCAAAGATGGCTGTTGAAACTGATAAAACAGCCCTTGGGAGGATATAGTCATCTGCTGATATGTACAATGACCTACTGGACACAACCCTGTCTATAACATTCTCAGAATTTTAGAACACAAATGATGCATTGAGTGCATTACTTTATGGTAATTAGGCTGCATTATTAAGTACTATATAATAGAACACTATTTTGCTCTTCAAATTTTCTACCGTATCAGTCCATATGATATTAAACCTACATGTTAATCCATAGTTATAGATGTCTTCTTCAGAGCTGTTTGTCCTGATAATAGTTCCATTTGGCATGCGCAAATCATCAGTTGTATTTGAGTTCCAGACTCCTGTAAAGGAGAGATGTCAAAAGGTGCAATCATGTACAATGGTTTAAAAGGATGTTACCAAACAAAACCAAATATTCATTCAGGATTTACAACTACAGATAGGGAAAAGTTTTATGATGCAATATCTTTTAAATTAGTTACCTACCCAATAAGCCTTGGGTTTTCTCACTGAATTGCACTGGAAGGCTGGTTATGGCATTCATGATTCCAGAGTAGGCTGAAACTGACACAGAAATCAGACCTCCGAAGGTTGCTGTAATAGAATCATTCTTCACCAACAGAACATTTGAGTTGGAATCATTGATCCATGTTTCCATATCTACAATATAAATAGAGAGAAGTTAAGAGGCATTTTCTAAAACTGATATTTTATTAATTCTAATCCTTAAGAGAGGACTCTGTCTAATGCTAAATTTAAATTATACTAGTTTGCTTTAAGTTAAAGATTAATGCAAAATCATTATAAAAAACTAATTGGGGTACACAAGCCCCCCCTAATCTCTATAGCTATAAACCAGATTGTGATAGTGAGGCCAGTACCATCCAGTGACATCAAAGGGGGTATATACATAATTATAAAGATAGAATGACAAGCCCATTTTCTTCACAATTCTGCCAGATCCAACGCTGGGTGACAAAACGCCTGCGTCAAGTCAAATGCGACAAAAATAAGGTAAGCAATGTAAAGTCGGTTGGAGTTGCAGCATTGATTTGACGTGACACGACTGTCAGATGCAAACACTGCAAGCTGCATCTGCATCAGTTCAACACTGCAACACCATCCGACTTTATAATACTTATCTTATTTCCATTGCATCCGACTTGACTTGGGCGTTTTGTCGGCCAGCATTGGATGGGGCAGAATGGCGGAGAAAACGGCCATGTAGTTCTACCCTAAATCACAAGCAATATTTTAAATTATGTTTTTGTAAATTTAAGTGTAAACTCATTCACTGGTGAATATTACATCACTCATCATCGCTAAGCAAAGATTAGCGTTAACACCTGCTTTGGACTTTCGTTGAATATTTTGTTGCAAAATAAGCTTTGAGGCCCATTTAGCAAAGGCCGAATTTCAAATTCATGTGACTTTTCGATTAGGAGCTTATTTAATAAAAAAAAAAACAAAATCTAAAACACGAACGAATATTGCTACCATGAAAACTGGACTTCTCCTATTGACTCATACATGAACTTGGCAGGTTTTAGGTGGCAAAGAATTCAAATTTTTCCAATGGTCAAGGTCTGATAAATCTCGATTTTTGAACTCAAGTTAAAATTCGATTCAAGTTTGGATTACTCCCAATTCGAATTTGAGAGTTTTGGCCAAAAAAGTCTGAATGAACAATTCAACCCTAATAAATCTGCCCCAGTTTTAAAATGTTTGCAAAAATACTTACACTGTGCATGTTTGCAAAAGCCATTTGGTTGCAAACTTTGCAAGGAAGTCATTACAGTCTGTAATTAGTCAAAAAGGAAGTAAACATGGGCGCTAACATTCACAACCGTCTTATCTTGGGAAAACTAGAACACTTATGTCAGTGCAAAAGTGAATGTTGTATCATAATGACCACAGTTAGAAGGTACAGTATGTTTTTCTCATTGAATTGAATCCAGGTAAAAGTGTTAACTATTCAGTCATAACAGAAACCATGAAATGGGATTTAAACCCCAAAAAATGTATTTTTTAGTGAGAGTGACCCTCTGAGCACTTGTGCAATGTATTTATTTTAATTTGATTCTTAGCGGTTTCACAGGGTAATGCAATTAAACTCTCACATTTGACCACCAATGACCAGAAAATGTTACTTTCTGATTGGTTGCTATTGGTTTTTTAGTTACAAGTAGTGATGGGCGAACGTGACCTGTTCCCTTCTGAAAAAAATTGCAAACAGGCAAAAATTCACCAAATTGTATTGAAGTCTATGGGTGACAATTTATTTTTTTTGGACGCACAACAAATTTTTTCACCCATTAGAATCTACGGGTGTCATTTTTGACATGAAAATTTTTCGCTCATCCCTCGTAACAAGCTTTATAATTACATTACCCCTATATACTGCCAGACTTTCAACTAAAAAGTTCTCACGGTAAATGAATAGGTTGTACAAAATAAAACACGTTTTCAATATAATTAGCCAAAAATGTAGACTGAATGTCTAACATAATTGCCAGAACCAGACTTCCTGCTTTGTATTTCTCTGATTGGTTACCAGTAACCAATCAGTGACTTGAGGGGGATCATGTGGGACATAGCAATTTGGTTTTGAATCTGACGTTCATGCTAAGAATCTAAAGCAAACTAATTGAGCAGTTATGTCCCATGTGGTTCCCCTTCAAGAGTTAGAGAGATGTAGTAAGTGCTGGCTATTATGTTAGACATCCAAGTCACTCAACCCGAGCTTACATTTTTTATTTTTTATTCTATTTAACAGGTTTGTATTTTTACAATAAACTGTTCCTTTAAAAGCCATGAGGGTCAGTTGCTCTATCTACTCACTGGGGGTCATATATAAAGTTTGTGCAGCGCATAATTGTTCACAAATGGTAGTTTTGCCCATGCTTTTTCCTGAACGCTACAATATTGCACTACTGTGCCCGTCTTTCCGGTTTTTGCGAATTCGTATTGTGAATGAATTTTAGCAAACAACTCGCAAATAAGAAGGGTCTTTGCGTGAGTACAGGCACTTTGCGAGGTTGTTTTGCACGAAAATAGCGTTAACAGTAACTTAAATTCGCAATTTGTGAAACAGTTTTGGGAATATTTTCTCAGCCACCAAAGTTGTGTTACAACTTTTTTTTTGTCATATTTAAAAGCTGTTATAGACATTCACAATGTAAAAAACAAATTTGCAAATCTGTTTTCACAGGGGCTCATT
This sequence comes from Xenopus borealis, assembly GCA_024363595.1. Classification (NCBI taxonomy): domain Eukaryota; kingdom Metazoa; phylum Chordata; class Amphibia; order Anura; family Pipidae; genus Xenopus; species Xenopus borealis. The sequence goes on from CM044439.1 coordinate 109,725,580, forward strand.
TATAAACTTTGCGCAGGGCAAATTGCGAACCAATCTGCCCTGCGCAAAGTTTATAAATGAGCCCCTGTGAAAACAGATTTGCCTAGTTATATTTATAAAGCTGAATAAGAGTGGGAAAACAGATTTGCGAATTTGGTGACGGAGAAAATATTCGCAAAACAGTTTTGCAAATTGCGAATTTAAGTTACTGTCAATGCTATTTTCGCGCACAACAACCTCGCAAAGTGCCTGTACTCACGCAAAGACCCATCTTGTTTGCGAGTCATTTGCGAAAATTAATTCAAAATGCGAATTCGCAAAAACCGGAAAGATCGGCACAATAGTGCAATATTTTAGCGTTCAGGAAAAAGCATGGGCAAAACTACCATTTGCGAATAATTATGCGCTGCGCAAACTTTATAAATGACCCCCACACTCTTATTCAGCTTTATAAATATAACAAGGCGCAGGGCAAAAATATTCACTTTGCGAATCAATCTGCCCTGTGCGAAGTTTATAAATGAGGTCCGCTGTACGGTTAGTGAACCCAAGGGTTGCTGACTGATTATTGGTCATATATATCAAAGAATAGGATTGGAGCTCACAACAGTCCACAAGAGTGAAATTCCACTACTCTTTGTCAATTTTGATATTAATTTCTATGGGAGTGTTAAAGGTGTATCTTGCTTTCAACCATTTATTCATGTGCTCCCCAAAATCCCATAGAAATAGCAAGAGAGCAGCGGAATTTCTTTTTAGTTGACTGTGGCACGTTCTAATCCTTTGAGAAAGAAGTCACTTTCAAAGAGAGTTGTTGAGCCAAAAGCCTGGTATTATCAAACTAAAACTGCTAACATCTCAGAAACAATTACATCCAGAACATTACTGTAAACCACTATGAATATGTTTACATTTATTATATTTTTGAATTTAGCTTCCCTTTAATTACTCACATTTTCCCCAGCAGTTAAATTGATGTAATGTTTTGCCTATTTAAAGATAATATAATTCAAAGAAACTGTGTCCCTTGAGTTCTTAAGTAATCTTATAACCCTAATTTCATAATGTCATTGTAGACCACTTACCGTCAGAAAAGCTGAATGAGACAACCTGTTTGTTCACGTAAGTTGTGATGTTACCATCCGTTTGAAGGTACCACTCAGCCTGCACAACAACCAGAGAATATCAGTTATTATTTTTAATAAATCTCGTATGTCTGATGCATTAGTGTCATTATTAGTTGTATTAAAAGATTTGTACAATGCTTTCATAATTTTCACCACTTACTGTAACAGTGGTATTGACTGATGTGTATCGTACAGCAAATGCTTTAAAGTTAGTGGCCCCAGCACTGCCAGTCTGCTCTGTCCGTCCCTGAAGAATGAGAGAGGTGCTAGAGTCTGTAGCATTTAGCAGGACGAAGTCTCCCAGTCCATTAAAGGTGTAGCTGAATCCATCCAGAGTTGATATATGTGGATCTCCAAACATCCAAGCTATTGAGTCAGGGAAAACTGTTACTGTCTGTGTTCTCTTAAAGAATTTGTTTACCTTTAAATTAACTTTTAGTGTGACATAGAGATTGATATTCTGAGACAATTTGAAAATGTTTTTCATCTTTTATTATTTGTGGTTTTTGAGATATTTAGCTTTTTATTCAGCAGCTCTCCAGTTTGCAGTGTCAGCAATCGGGTTACTACTGTTCAAATTACCCTAGCAACTATGCATTGATTTGAATTAGAGACTGGAATATGAATAGGAGTGGTCCTAAATAGAAAAAAAATAAGTAATTAAAGTAGCAATAACAATAAATTTGTAGCCTTACAGAGCATTTGAAAGCTGGCAAGGTCAGAAGAAGAAGGCTCAAAAACTATAAAAAAGAAACAACGAAGGCCAGAGAACCAGAAAGTTGCTTAGAATTAGCCATTTTATAACATACTAAATGCAAACTGAAAGGTGAACTACCCCTTTAATATCAGATAAAGGGACAGCTGTCCAGGTTTTCCCAATTGCAAATACAAAAGTCACTTTTAACCATTTCAATTGATTTTTTTGGGGTTGTTAAGATCAAGGTTCTGAGATAAACTGAAAACATAATATCAACAAACACCTAGGGATGCTGTTTTGAAGGATACAAAAACAACACACACACACACCCCTAACTAAAATATACACACTGTAGGCAGTGGTCAGTGCAATGTAATCAACAGGAATTGGAAAAATAACTCACCAGGGACTAGAGGCCTATATGTCCTGCAACTGATAAGAGGTCGCTTCTGCATATACATTAAACAGAACTGTGGATCATCCAACTGATTGCAACAAGTGTCATAAGCTCCGAGCTCCGAGTCTATAAAAACATTCATGGTTAGGTTTGCATAAATGTCGTGTTACGTGACCAAAAAATGTTTCTGTATTTTAACAGTGAATGGTACAGTGCCCACCATCAATATTTACATAGGGGATGTAAAGTGTTAACATTGCTGTACCCTAGCCCTTTCATTTTGCCCATATTGTGGTGTTTATACAAATGGCCTGCAGGTGGCACTGTGCATACACAGGACTTTCTGTACAACTTGAAAGTGAAAGTAAGACTTAATGCTGTTATGTAAGGGCTGCATGACCTGCTAATAAAGCATTGTTATACTCTCCTCATCCTCGGCTACCAAACACAACACATATAAGTTGTGCTTGTCTATCTACTTCACTAGTAAATTTTCGCCAGGGACACTGTTAGTAAATCATCGAAGTTGCGAAATGATGTCACACTGGCAAATTAGAGCTAGTGAATTTGCCCCATAGACTCAATTTTATCCAAATAATCCAAGTTTTAAAAAATTATTTCCTTTACCAGCACAAGTAACTGTGTTGTCTAGTCTAAACTGTACCACAAAGCGTATGCCTTACCTGTCTCCGATGATTTGAAAATCCAGTTCTTTTCCTGGAAGCCTTCTATAAATTGATTTTTTCTGTAATATAAACACCTTATGCCAGCATTAGACCTACTAGGGAAAGAAGTACGGAGCATTGTGATACTACCAGACTGACCTGTAAAAAAACAGAAACTCAGTTACTTCATTCAGTATATCGCTATACAAAGATGCATTCATTTATAAAGTAAAAATTTAGTTACTTGCATGGGTTATACATTGTTTGAATATTGGGTATATTCTTATGAACCTTTCTCTTCAGATGGGAGGTGTGTCAGTAACTGCTATATATATATATATATATATATATATATATATATATATATATATATATATATATATATATATATCATGCAGTGATGGGCTTGTTACTATTGATATATAGGTTTTATTGTGACTACCCTTTATTCTTCAGACACTTTTGGACACATTTACTAAGGGTCGAAGTGAATTTTTGAATAAAATTCTAATTTTTAAAATTTTAATTTCGAAGTAATAGCCCAAAATTTGATTTGAATTGAAAAAATTCTTAAATTCAAATTTTTGAATTTCAAAGTACAGGCCCTTTAAAAATTAGAATTTGACTATTTGCCACCTTGAAACAGGCAAATTGCCAAAGGTGCCCCTAAGTGATGAAATGATTAACTTCAACTTACTGTGGAAAAGAACAGTTTCCTACCTGCTTTCGTTTGTCTGAATCTAAAATCAGAGAGTCCTTGTTGGTATAAACAGGGACAGGATAGTAAGTCAGAATTCCACCGTGAGGGATCAGGCTCAGAAGTGACCCAGTTTAAGCACGTCATGCGATTGTTTTCCACAGATTTTTCATTTAGGGAATATATCCAGAGTCCTCGAACATCAGCTAAAAGGAATACAGTACAATGTCTATGAACATAAAATGCACGCAAATAAAAGAAGCTGGAAATATTTGCCTTTCAGTAGTAAGTAGTTCTGTATAGACGTCTATAAATTTTGTGCCACTCTGATAGGAAAATATAAACCCTGCAAAGATTGCTCGAATAGAAATCAAAGCTAACAAATCATTATCTGTTGTTTTAAATCAGTCCTGATGTCTATTATCCAGAACTTGGAGTTTCCTGGATTAGGACTCTTTGTGCAATTTGGATCTCCATACCTTAAAGGAGACCTATCGCCTTAAGAAATAATTCCAAATCCTATTTAGGCTAAGGCCACACGGGGAGATTCGGGGGAAATTTGTCGCCTGGCGACTTCTCGCCGCGACTTCTCGCCCCCGAACCTCCCCGAATAGCCGGCTCATGTTCACACGGAGCGGCGCGATTTTTGAAATCGCTCCAAATTGCCGGCGTTTTTCAGCTATGCCGGTGCGCGTGGGTGCCTGGCTATTCAGGGAGGTTCGGGAGCGAGAAGTCGCCAGGCGACGAATTTCCCCCGAATCTCCCTGTCTGGCCTTAGCCTTAATGATGTTACTTAAGCAAAATAAACTTCAGTTGTACTATATGCCTAAGGCACATAGGAGGGGCAAGGAATATATGATATATAATATATTATTTAAACCTAATAGGAATGTTTCACCACCAAAATGGATTAATAAAATGATTGTTGGGATTAAGTACAAAGTACTATTTTATTATAACTGATAAAAAAATCAATAATATTTTAAAAATGTAATTATTTTGTTAAAATTTACTCAGTAATATCTAAGTCAAAAAGGCTGCTATACCTTAATCCTTGTTAATTGTACAGTGCAGAGGAAAAGTTATTCTTTTATACAGGTATGGGACCTGTTACCCAGAATGCTCGGGACCTGGGACTTTCTGGATAATGGATCTTTATATAATTTGGATCTTCAGACTATAAATCATGTAAACATTAAATAAACCCAACAGACTGGCTCTGCCTCCAATAAGGATTAATTATACCTTAATTTAGTAAAAGCTACTGTTTTTTTATTACAGAGAAAAAGGAAATCATTTAAAAAAAATTGGATTATTTGGATAAAATGCATTCTACGGAAGATGGCCTTTATGTAATTTGGAGATTTCTGGACAATGGGTTTCCAGATAACGGATCCTATACCTGTAGCAGAATTTGATGACAATAAAAAAGCTGTATGAACATTTATGTTATTAGCATTACTAGTGCTAATGTTATACACTTATTATTGCTCCCCCAGTTAAGGTCATTCCCACTCTGACATCAGTCCGTGCTTTCTGAATTGCTCTGCAATAACGCCACATGAAGGCTATTAAAGGTGATAAGAATGGCTGAAGAGCTAACAAACCAGACACAATTATATTTTAGACTGATCTAAGGTATTTTAACATCTTGTAGTGTATATCAAAATACCTTTTACTTAGAACAACAGTTACCTCTCCAATAAGACAGAGGTAAACCAAAGGGACAATACTTTTACTCTGAACTGTTTAATATATGCATTAGATAATTTCAAACAGTAAGAAAGGAAGAAAGTCATTATAGGCAGTGACTTTAGTAATCCTCTGAGCAGTAGACTGTACCTGCATTCTGTCCTTGCAACTTGTATGGTCGATACTTCTCAGAAGCTGGGCGACTCATCAGGTTATCATTTTTGAAGAAATTTCCACTATATGGAAGGGGGAATGACAAATGTTTTATGCCTTTATAAAATCTGCCTAATTGCAGTGGGGGGGGGGGTCCTTCCTGACTGTAAAATGGCAAAAAGACCAATCCCTGGATCAATTTGGTTTTAAGTTCTATTTATAATAATCCTGTATTTTCTCATTTGCAAATAAGCCATCTGACCCCCTCATGAAGCTATCTCAATTATCAGCTGGTACAACTGATTCAGAGACAGAACACCACCATTACTGTAAAAAAATATTTCCTTTCCTGCTGGAAGGACTACAGCTAAATAAAGCTTTAGAGTATCTGTTGCATGGTCCCATATATATTTATACATATAATATCTCCCCTTAAAGGAAAACTATACCCCCTGAACAATGTAGGTCTCTATAAAAAGATATTGCATAAAACAACTCATATGTAAAACCCTGCTTCATGTAAAAAAAACATTTTCATAATAATACACATTTTTAGTAGCATGTGCCATTGGGTAATCATAAATAGAAAATAGCCATTTAAAAAAATAAGGACAGCCTCCTGGGATCATATGATTCAACGGTGCACACAAACATACCAAACAAACTAATACGGACACATGAGCCAATTAACAGACAAGGTTGTGTCTTTTGCTTCCACACTTCGTCCTGTTAGAGTTGAAATATTTCTGGTCAGGTGATCTCTGAGGCATCACAATGACCATCACAAAATGGTAGTTCAAGGCAATAGAAGGGCAATATATACTTAAATATAAATTCCAGTTTGGTAAGATTCTTTAATATGCCAGTTAATCTGATATAAACTATCTGTTGATTTTGTATTCATTTTGGGGTATAGTTTTCCTTTGAGCACCTCTTCTCCAGTGTAAACAACCCTTCTCTGCATCCTCTCGAATTCAGTTCCAGTTTTAGCCTTACCAGTGCTTTGTACAGTTGAACAACGAGCCCCCGCCTGTAAATCTCTGCTCCTTTTAATACAGATCAATGCATTGTTTGCCCTTACAGATTGTGTGGCATTGCTTGCTACAGTCAAGTTTATCTACCAGGACCCCAATTCAGGGAATAAGTGCCTTTCATATGTTTACATCCCAGGTGCATGATTTTACATCTATCAAAATTGAATCTCATCTCATCATCTGAATTTATTGGGCTGCATATACTGTGTCATCTGCAAACACCCTCCTCTAAGCCATTAATGAACAAGTTAAATAAAATAGAGAACACCACAGGACTTAACAACCTTGCCATGTACCATTAACAACCACCCTCTGTACCCAATCCTGCAGCCAGTTTCCTATCCATGTGCAAACAACATTTCTAAAACCAACAGACCTTACTTTAGAGATCAGTTGTTTATGGGACACAATATCAAACGCTTTGGCAAAATTCAAAAAGATCACATCTACTGCAACCCCACTGTCATACTGCAATCCCACTGTGCAATCTGTCCATCATTTTCTATTGCCCTCATGATTGCTGCTTTACAACGCCTTTTATAGTGTTTTTATTCATTGAACACGGCTTCTTTCCCCTCTGACTTGATGTTTTAAATGCATTTCTCTTCATTCCTATTAACTTATTTACTTCTGTATTAAGCTACATAGGGTGGTCTTTAATGCTCTTACACTTAATTCTTAAGGGAATAAATTGAGAACAGTACTGATGTAATCCCAATTTAAAGGACAACTATTTCTTACATACTGCCAAAATAAATGCCCTTAAGTTCTGAACTTAAGGAACTTATGAAGGAAAGAGAAAAATGCATCTGAGTTTGCATAGGTTACCTGGAATATCCAACGACAAGGTTGGGTACGTGAGAGGTTACATCCCAATTCATTTCTTCATCTTTGTATAGCATTAGGACATATGATACATAGCCATCAGTTGTGAGTACAGCTTGGTATGTATTTGTCTAAATGTAATAGAAAAGTGTATGAGTACTATTGCACATGAACAGTCATATTCATTCTGCTGGTAAACTGGAACTGTTACTGCTCACCTGAGTATCATTTGTTTTTGCTGGGTAGGCAGGGGCTTTTTCCCATGTAATCTTCAAGGTCCATTCAGCAACATATGTGCTGTTCACATACGTTCTCACCATGTTCTCCACATCTTGAAATACATTGGTGCTCTTAGTGCTAGCACTTGTCTTTGTATATACCTTGTTTAAATATGATAAACCATAAAACCAGTTAGTAGAGATGCCATGTCATTCACAAGTAAATGGACTCTATTACTATTAAATTCATTATGTAGCTACAAATTTCCCTTTCTACCAACCAGAAGGTGTTTTGCTATTCTGTGTACATGATTTGTCATCTTTCATGAAATCATCAATCACTTTTACAAATATAGGTCTGGTTTGACTCAGGCATTTTACACTTATGGGCATTGTATGTGGATTTTTTCTTAAATATGCTGATATCCTGGACTCATATTTATCATTCATACAGAAAAATAGTTCTCATAAATGATCACTGTAGTGTACAGTGCAGTCTAATTGACACTACAATAAACCCAACAGTGTGCAATAGACAAGTAATGTATGCATAATTCTCTCCTATGCTCTGCTTCCTTGTGCAAGCTGAGATTGTATATTGTGTATATTGTGCAAAGTGCAGAATGTAGCAAAGGCAGTTAAATTGTTACTTAGCAGCAACATATATCTGACACAAAGAAGGAGCACTCAAGGGCAAGATTATGTCTCACTAGTGACACCCCTTCTGTATTTCCAGTAGGGCCAGCACTTTCCTATCACATGGGAAAGTCCTATTCATTTGATTATGTACATTTTAAAAAGCAATTTAGAAAAGAGTAATCAGCCATCCCATGGAATCCAACCTGAAAATATGTTGTTCCAATATTTTTAGAAAAATCTGCATCATCCCAAAATACAGCAATCATGGACACTGAATAGTTGGAAGTAAATCCATCGGTTGGTGGGTTAGTGTAGGTGAAGATATCATTTTGAGATGTCGGGAAAATGATCTGACCATTGTCTGTGTACTACAAGAAAAGAGAAATCAGCATTGAAGGTTGTTTGAGAAAGGGAATGCAAATATATTACATACTTACAAACACACACACATATATATATGCAGTATATTTATTACATACTTACATATATATAATCGTGCAGCGTGCCCCCAAAGGGAAAGCCCATTTGTGGCTGAAACAGAGGGGAAGTAAAATCGGTGCGTCTGACAACAAACTGTGTGTCACCATATACTTCATTGTAGTTAAAGAGGGGGACAGCTGAAACACAAATAAGGAAATACTGTAAGAGAGAGATTCACCTTTTGGGAAAATAATAAAACATGTAAATGTAAAAAATAAGCATAGAGGAACAATGCTACCTGAGAACAATTTTTGCTTTGAATTAACAGGTATGGGGGGCCCTTATTGAGAAACTGTTAAGATCTGAAGGATGGGAAGACCATCCATGGCCCAATCAGCTGACCTTCTGGTTTAGTACCTTATTCATAAGCATTATTCCAGTACAGTAACAGATAACAGATGCTTGGCAACAGCTTTTTCATAACATGCCATCAAATCTTTAACGAGGCAGAACTATGCAGAGGGCTTTGCATGTTGTACCACCTTTAGTAAATATGCTCTTTCATGTGACTACTTAATTTATATTACTTACCTTTAATCACTCTACCACTTGTTGATGCTGTATTAGTAGTAGTAGTAGTAGTTGCTGCAGTAGTAGGTTTGAGAGTAGATGAAGTAACTGCTATTGTTGTTGAATTATACACAAATGTGGGCTTACTTGTGCTTAGAGCTGCTGCAGTTGGAAAAGTGATATTGATGGTGCTCGAAAAAGTTAAATTTGTTGTTTGATTCATTGTACTTAGAGGTTGTAGCAGTGGAGTAGTTAAACTGGTAGTGTAGATAAGGGAAATCTCACTTGTCACATTGGTTATATTTCCAGATGTTATAGCAGTCATATTATATGTAAATATTGTCTGATTCATTGTACTCTGAGATTGTGGCAATGGAGTAGTAGTATTTGTAGAGTTGATAAGTGGAATATTACTTGTGCCATTGGTTATATTTCCATATGTTATAGCAGTCATATTATATGTAAATATTGTCTGATTCATTGTACTCTGAGATTGAGGCAATGGAGTAGTAACATTTGTAGAGTTAAGAGGAATATCACTTGTGCCATTAGTTATATTTCCAGATGTTATAGCAGTCATATTATATGTAAATATTGTCTGATTCATTGTA
>CM044439.1:109744159-109774577 GCA_024363595.1 Xenopus borealis
AAAGCGGCGACTATGCGCAAACCCAAAATGGCGAACGTCGCGCGACGTTCACGAATATTCGGATGTTCGTGCGAACAAGTTCGCGCGCGAACAGTTCGCGCCATCCCTAGTGATGGGCGAATTTATTTGCCAGGGGCGAATTCGCGGCAAATTCCCGCGATTCGCCGCTGGCAAATAAATTTGTGAAATGCCAGCGAAAATTCGCCTGACGAAAATTTGCTTTAAAAACGAGTAAAAAAACGAGTAAAAACGAGTGGCGCGTCGTTTTTGACGCGACGCGCATCAAAAATGTGCCGCGGCTCGTTTTGCTAATTTTTTCGCCAATTCACGAATTTCCAGCGAAATTCACGAATTCACGAATTGCCGAAAAAAATTCGGCGAAGCGAAACTGGATTCGCCCATCACTAGTCATTATCTGTTCCTCTTCCTGTGCTGAGGGACTGGGAAGAGTGATATAGAGCACACCCATATTAATCATTATATGAGTTGAGGCATGCTGTGGTACCACTAAAATAATGAAAGTTGATTAATACCTAGGCACTGTAGTCTGAAGTTAGAGTTAGAACAGAGGCCCAAACTATGGGGTTGGAAGAAGTGGATGAAGAATTTTCTGCTATTTAGGGGCCTATTTATTCATCAACATCAAGTTTTCTTCTGGTCTCTTTTTTTAGGGAGAAAACTCTAAATATTCCATCTTAAACCTGGAGGTCATGTAGAAGTCAATGGCAGATGTTCCAGAAGTTGTTTCTTGACATTGTGATTTGTTCTGGATAATCCAAATAAAGTAACGTTTTTCGTCAGAGTAATTTGAGTTAAATGCGTGGAAGGTAGAATTTCTTTAATGAAAAAAATTTGAAAATTTAAATTTTTAATATATAGGGCCCTAAGTGTGAGATTTAAGATCTCTGCCTCCCCATGGCAATTTCTCATGAATCAATTAGCATGGGGGTAGCCATAGGAGTCAGCTCCAAAACAGACCACAAAGACCTGCACAATTCGTTATATAAGAAATGTAAGATGGAAGAGAAGGGTGCTGTACATTGTGCCTGTTTGTTTGCAGTTACCGCACTGCCTTCATGATAGTAAACATATCTTCAAAAAAGAATATGTAGAAATGTAAAAAATGTCAAAATCTTAAATAGCAATAGGTTTGATTTCATGATAAAATAGCAGCTGTGGTTACCAGGAAATTACAAAATATTTTCAGTTTGAAGCCAAAATTCATTATATTATCAACAACAACAACAAAAAAATATTGATTGCATTTTTTTGGTAGATGGGAACACAAAACTGTACATACCTTCACACAATCCACCAACATTTGTAAATCCATTATTGCATTCACAAGAAAAACTGCCATTGGTATTCATACAGGTGCTGTTTGCAGTACAGTTAGCACTGTTATTCTTGCACTCATCAAAATCTGTAGAGAAGCAGAATTAAATGTTTAGTGTGAATATGTAATATCTGAATATTTTCATTTACGTTAGTGGATACCATAATAGAAACTGAAAATACAGCTGTTCATTATGTCTGGGGCCTTGGTTGGTATGTGCCACCATTGAATGAGATATTACATTAGCTCTTGAACAGGTAAGATTAGCATTTAGTAGTAATGGAATTATCATAAGTTCCTTCCAGAGAAATTTATGGATGGATATCCAGATGTATTTGGGAAAAACATATGTCATAACATGATTAGTTGTTAAACCAAAAACTAGCACAAGTATTTATATAAAGTTGTAACAAAACTTGCCTTCACACTGTAGCCCATTGCCAGTGTATCCAGGCAAACATGAGCAAATGTAGGATCCAATAGTATTGTTGCACTGAGAATATGAACCACAGTTATTCAATGAATCTACACATTCATCTATATCTGTGCAATTGACTCCACTGTAGCCAGTTTGACAGGTACACGTGTATGATCCAATATTGTTATTACAGATCGAATTCATGGGACATGCGTTGTTTGTCTCACATTCATTTATATCTGGAAGATATGAAAGGTAGGTTAAGCACATTCTTTAGTAAGGAACAACGTATGGGATCCAGAAACCCCCTTATCCAGAAGGCTCTGAATTATGGAAAGGTCATCTTCCGTAGACTTTTATCCAAATAATTAAAAATTTTCAAAATGATTTCCTTTTTCCCTGTAATACTAAAACTATTTATACTTGATAAATAAAGATATAATTAATCTGCATTGGAAGAAAAAAGCTATTTTCCCTTGTCGAACTCCATGTCAGTACGGATGAGTACTGACATGGAGTTTGCCAAGGAAAGGAAGATCACGTTAAGTATGATACAATCTTCCCTTTTTGTCGAGCTACAGGTAAACTCGGGAACCTTGGAGGATTAAGTGTAGATTGCTGCTGGGCCATGTTAACTAACTGTGGTAAATATAAGGAATTTAATTCTGAATATAAATTATTTTTGCTTGAAGGAACAATATTTTTTTTGTCATGGCATCCAATTTCACCCTCACCTATGCCAACTCTTTTATGCGTTGGGTTGTGCAGAAGTACATCCATTAAAATGTACTCTTCACTATGACTTGTGTGGAATGGTGGGAGTACATCAGTGATGTATTCCTCTTCTGGCAGGGTAATATGGATTCTTTCGCTGTCTTCCACCAAGCTGCAAATTAAGCTTTTGATGGGATTAGTTTCTCTAAGGTGTTTGATAAACAGAATAGCTTTCCTCAATGTGGAAATTACTAGATCAGATATGAGCTTTAGAACTAGAAACCATTAGGTATGGCCATACTGTATATGTCCTTTATTCCCAAACCCTTTATACAGAAAGCTCTGAATTACAAGAAGGTCATTTTGTATGTCCATTTTAAGCAAATCTAATTTTTAAAAATAATTTCCCCATTCTTTGTATTAATAATTCAGTACCTTGTAATTGATGGCAATTATACTGCATGAAAACACGTTGGTGGCAAAACACATTGGATTTGTGTAATGTTTAAATAATTTTTTGTGGACAATGTATGGTGATCCAAATTACAGAAAGAACTCTTATCTGGAAAATCCCACACCCAAGCATTCCAGATAATAGATTCTACACCTATATAATAATCTTGAGAAATCTTTGTAATTCTATTTGTCACCCAGGCACTTAACCTGCAAACTTATTATAATATTGGATGTTACAACTGTAGAGTAATAGCCGGAGTCAGCCACTTTACACATCTCTTCTAATGAGTCAGTTAGTTTTGTCAGCGTATTCCATCCATGTGTATTTTAGTTTATTCATACATAAATTTTATTCTTTTCAGTTCAGAAAATGGAACATACACGATAAGTGGTAATAATTTCAAAAGATGGGTGTTAAGTTAACAAGGTAAGAAAATCACCGGCACAACAAAAATGCAATAAATAAATTGTGCCGGTGAATTTCTTACCCTGCAGTACAGTTGGCGGTCGCCAATTCCCCCGTTATCAAGCACTAGGGACGTGCACGGCCAGGGTAAGACGTGCAAGGGTAATTTTTCTTTTTTCCTCTGTTACCTAAACAACCCTCTAAAACACATCTCTTAAACTTCACTACCAAAACATTTTTAAACCCTAATTTTTCCTGAGGTCCAGAATGATATTATAAATTATACAGTTAATAGTTTAATCCCTAATTCTTTCCTGAGGTCCAGAATGATATTATAAATTATACAGCTACTGGGTGTGGCTACATCTTACCTGTACAATTTGTCCCATTATATCCCGGCAGACAGTTGCAGGAGTAGGAGCCATTCGTGTTGCTGCAAATGGACTTTTGTGGACAAATAGACGCATTGAAGCATTCATTGATGTCTGAAATAATAAAAGTTCAAATCATTTTAAAATTTCATTTTGGAAACAATGAAATTGAGAAAGAGAGGGAGAACCAATGAAAGGAGAAGGGAGAACCAATGATTTATAAGACTTACCAACACATAGTATAGAAGGGTTTCCATTATATCCAGTCCTGCACTGGCATGAGTAGTTTCCAGGGCCATTAATACACACTGCATCGTTGCCACAAGGATAATTAGTAGAATTTCTGCATTCATCAATATCTGATTGGAATCAAGACAACATAGATTTGACTTAATGTTTTGCAAATTGCAATTTGCAATTAAATTTCGCACTGCACAATTAAAATTTCCAATGCAATAACAGTTTAAGGAAGAATATTACATTGTGAGATGTACATTTCTATTCTTATTGGTGCAAATTGTTTTTCTCTTTGTGACTTTTATTATATTTGCCCATGTATTCTTTACCATACAAGCCAGCAAGAATGCCCCCTGGCTGCTGATTATTGTGACTGTTCTGAGAAAGGATAGAAATTTACCTTCACACCTGGAACTGTTCTCTCCACTCACTTTATAACCTTCCCTACAGCTGCAGTTGTATCCACGGGGAACATTGCTACATAGCTGCTCACAATTTGACATGTTAAAATAACATTCATCAATATCTGAAATAAAAATACAGTTTCAATAAAAACAATTTCTGCAGATATCGACATGCAGTTTTTATTACACTGAGCATGTTTTAGATCTAGAGAAGTTGACGAGGAGTGTGAAAAAACACCCACTGACAATGTACTAGGAGTGAGGAAAAAAAGCCCATTGACTTTAATGCAGAATGAGAAAAAAAGTCTCCCATAGACTATATTTTGCTACAAAAAAGTTGCCCATAGAATTTAATGTATATTGCAAATTTTCCTCTGTTTCGCAAATCTTTTAGTGACGTGAAACAGGACAGATTCACTCATTGCTAATAATAACTTGCTATAAATTTTCCCCATCAGATCCTCCCTGTAAAATATAATGTATCACATGAGCAGGCTTGAAAGTTTTAAATTGTTATACAATTTATTCAAAAATTCTGTGTCCTCACCAGAACATTGTATTCCATCTCCGGTCATGCCTTCAGGGCATGGGCCACATGTAAATCCTACACCAGGAGCTTTTATATCATTACAGCTGTTGTTCACATAACATTTATTTTCTATGCAACCATTAAAATCTTCATTACAATACATTCCAGTCCATGCAGCAGGGCAGTTACATCCAGCCATCTAAAACAGAGAAAAATATTTTTGCTTTGAAAGGAGACACTAAGGTATTTCTTTAAGAAATACATCAAAATTTTGGATAATTTATTTGCTAAAATGCAAATAGAATCCTTATTATCTATTCTATGCAACCGATGAGCCATTTTTTTCCACAAAAACATTAGGGGTTATTTACAATGCAAGTGCAACAGACCACGTGTAACAATGAATGCAGTTTCCATGTTTTTTCCAATAATTCCAGCATTATTGGGGTCGCTCCTGAAAACTTGCTGTGTCTGCTTGACATCATATCTGGTGTTTGGTGTGAGAGTGACGCATTCTCCCTATTCTTTCAGTATAACTGAGCAATTGATGCAGGGAACCTTGGAGCTGACACCTAGGGGCAAATTTATTATTATTCCCCAAAATTTGCTCGGTCCTATTCGAAATTCGATAAGCATTCGACCTTCTAATGCTTATCAAATTGTTTTTGGTTATCATTTTGCTCGATAATCGATTTCTCGATTAATTTGTACGATCAGATACCGATCATTCGATTTCACGAAAAAATCGTGAAATTTCTTTCGAGCCTCCGAAAAATTTGAACGATTCGAACGATCGAACGCTACGATCGTATGAATGGTATTCGAGCAGGACTTAGTCTCAGAAGCCTATGGGGGGGTTCCCATATGCTTCTATTGCAATTCGGTAGGTTCAATCTGGCGAAGTAAGCAGTCGAATTACTTTTAAAGAGATCAAAGAGGCCAAATTTGAATATACAATTTCACGAAAAATTCATAAGATCGGTATTCGATCGAATTCGATCGAACTTTGATCATTTCAAGTGAATTTCGTAAATCGGCCCCCTAGTTTGAAGGTGGCAGTAGCTACTGGTTTCCTTTTCATCAAAAGGTGCAACTATGTGGAATTCATAGCAGGAGGCAAGAAGAATCAACATTTAAAGCAATTATATTTATAATTATATATTATATATGGTTGATTCAGATATGGTATCTGTTATTCAGAATGCTTGGGTATTCCAGATAACAGATATTTCTGTAATTTGAATATTCATAATGTACATCTACAAGAAAATCATGTAAACATTAAATAAACTCAATCGACTGGGTTTGCTTCCAGTGAGGATTAATTATGTTTTAATATTGATCATGTACAAGGTCCTATTTTATTATTAAAGAAAAAGGTAATTATTAAAAAAAATTTAATTATTTGATTAAAATGGAGTCTATGGGAGATTGATTCAGTGCTTTACGGATAATGGGGGTTTCAGATTACAGATCGTATTCCCATACCATTAGTGAATGGGATTTTTCATGCTACTCACTGCAGCTAAGTGCAGTGCAGTAAGTAAATAGACTCTACTGTGTTTAAAATATGAATTTTAGCACATGTGACCTGCAGGATTAGCATCTCTAACAAGTTTGGTTGATACTGTTTTAAAATGGAAACATTGTGTGAGCACTACTTACCTGGAAGTTTGTGTAATTCAATACAGTAGTTGTCTGGTCATAGAGACAGCTACCATTGTTTGAGCAGTTACACAGCACAAGTGTCAGAACTAAATCAGTGACTGCTTTCGAATCATTTGCTCGGATAGTGATGTTAATTGGGTCTGAGCTGTTTGGATTCCACGTTAACTGGCCATTAGCTATACAGTAGAACAATGAAGAAAAATCAATAAATAATCTGTAATAGCCTATACTGGTGATTGGATTTATTGACTGTACAAGTATCTACAAACAAAACAGATTTTAAGGTACAATATAACTATAGCTACACCGTGAACATCAAAACGAAATAGATATTTATCTTTTAGTATCAGAAAAAGAGCACTCATCAAATGTATATTAAAGTTACAATTTATAGGAGCTTCTTACATGTGATGGTGACATCCTTGGAATCTGTCAGTACTGAGAAAACCACTGGGTCATTGTTCTGATCTGTTGCTGTGTAGTTCACTGTCACTAGCGTGTTCAGAGTTGCATTAATTGTGTTTGGCCCAGTTATATTAGGAGGGAAGTTATCTAAGGAGAACAGTATTAACCATATCAGTGTATATGTACATAGCTTTGCAAGGATACACAAAATTGCAAATAAAAGGCCAGTTTTAATTTGACCCGAAAACCAGTTCTCATAATTGAATTCCAAATTTTCACATACATTTCTGTTTCATGTGATAAATAATGACATAAGTTTTTCTCATTGATTTGTATCGGGAACAAAACGTGAGCATGGTAAATTCTTACTTGTGTTTTACATGTATTTAGTAATACAACCCAGGAAAAGATACAATGAGAAAAGGAAGTGCAAAAATGCCAACAAAGTGCAATCACTATTAATCAACAATTATATATTAAATTAATGCACAGCCGACATTTGTCAAAAGGGGACTGTAATATTGAATTCAAAATGAAAAAGAGCTTGGGCTAATGAACAAAGTGACAAACCTATATAATGTACTGTTTGTATACTTAGGGACACTTTAAATATTGTCAATAGCTGGAACTATTGGACTTTCAATACTCTTTATATTATAATAATTTTACAATTGTTGTTACATATATTGATTTATATACAACATACAGATAGGGGTGGTTTACAAAGGTCCAGGGCAGAAGTGCAACAGTGAGCCCTTTAGCGCAGAGAGTGCTTCTGCCCTGGGTCTGGCTGAGATCCACCCCTTGCTCTGGAAAGGAAAATCCAGCATAAGGTGCATAGTGCAACATCAGTGGGTACAGGCCAACCCTGTCCTTACCACCTGCTATACAGATGGAGATAAGGTCAGGTCCCCGTTGTAGCCTCTGTCCACTGCCTCTCTGAATGAAAGTGGGTTGGAGCAGGAGGTGCAACTCTTAGGTGCCACTGCCTCAACCCCACATCCCCCCCATGCTGACTGCAGACATCATTTTATTTACAGGGACAGCTGCATGTTTCCTTGTGCCATAACAGAAAGCATAGTCATGCGGCAATTCAATTTAATTTAATTTATTGCCTGTAGGAGTTGGAAGCTGCAAGGGAGATGTGTCTTAACAGAGAATTACACACACACACACACACAGATGTGAAGGCCTGTGCCTAGGGCTGCAGAATTGTGGGGGCGGTCCTTGGGTGCCTTAACTAGTGCTGCATTTTTTGGTAAAAAATTTTTTAAATTCCGTCACCCCTCGCCACAAATTTCCTATTGAAATCTGGTGACGGAGCTGGGGGAGGGAGGGGCCGAGTCAGTGCCCGAAGTGACGTCACGTGAAAGGCGCGCTGACGTCACTTCCGCGATGTAGGGGGCATCGGACCTAAATACAACCCTGCTTGTACCTCATGGATGTATGACTTTAACAAATAAACCAACCAGTTACTAAATTAGATTACAATGTATTGCACATCCTATTACAGTATAAGTGATGAAAGGAAATAATCTTACTCATGTTGTTGCTTTGTTCTATGGCTGCATTTAGAGTGCCAAGAGTGGATTTTCCTATGGCATCATTGCCAGTACTCAGGATGTCAAAAATGCATTCATCATTCCCTTTACAGGTTGCATTTGCACTGTCAATTACTGTTTGGTTTTCAGTCAAAAGTAGCTCATCATAAAACCGAGGCAAAAAACTATTGTTGTTGTATGTATGCCAAGATTCATTATTTGTAGAGTTATAGGTAAAGATGCTGTCTTGTGGAGTGATTTTCCCTGGGGAAGTAAAAAGAATGCAGAGTATATTAATGACTTTGTCATAGGCATCAGAAACTGGGTGAAGGAGCAATATTTCAGGATTACTTTCATGCTCTGCTTTTTGTTCACAGTTATAGGCATTCATACAGATATAGCAAAATAAAAAAAAAACATAATTTTGTTTTGTTTAGTAATCCATAGGCTCAAACTAATTTAAATGTAAGCATGCATTCAGGCAATCAATCAATATTAGGAATCATAATTAGACACATACATGATATTCCCATGTCAAAGATCTTGGATTCATTGGGGAGTTTCACTCCATCGTAGTTCAGAAGTGTTCCATTGGAATACTTTAAGTCATCTGTCACATCTCCATTAAAGACACCTAAAAGGAGAAAACTAGTAAGTGTACAAGTAACTAACTAATAAAAATCTTTATGTTTGGCTTGAAGATCAAAGTATCAGAGTTCTACTGATCACCCCATGAGTCCAGAAATGTTAGTGATTGATGTATGTTAAACATGGCTTGTTACAACATATTTTTCAACAGAATTACTATAATAAAACTATAACTAAGAATAAAAGGAATAACATTACTATGATAAACTGTAGGAAACCTTTATGATGAGCAAATTTATTTGGCCCAGGACGTCAATATATCATCCATTATATAATGACAGCTTTAAAAGCATTGTTCACCTTTAAATTAACTTTTAGTATGATGTAGAGAGCAATATATTCTGAAACAATTTGCTATTGGGTTTCATTTTGCAGCAGTTTCGGCAATCTGCTTGCTAGGGTCTAAATTACCCTAGCAAACATGCATTGATATGACTAAGAGATTGAAATATAAATAGGAGAGGCCTGAATAGAAAGATGAGTAATACAAAGTAGCAATAACAATAAATTTGTAGCCTTACAGAGCATTTGTTTTTAGATGGAGTCAGTGACCACCATTTTAAAACTGGTAAGAGGCAGAAGATAAAGGAAAATAATTTAAAAACTGTAAAAAAAGAAGGCCAATTGGTAAGAAGAATGAGCTGTTCTATAACATACTAAAAGGTGATCTACCCTTTTAAAATGATGCAGTTCATGTCATAACCCATTTTATTGTTACTGATTATAATAAAAAAAACCTTACCTAGAAGTCCTTCTGTTTTGTTTTTAAATGAAGCGCCCAATGTTGTAACAAAGTTTAACGCTCCAAATTTAGCAGATACTGACAGAGAGATGCCACCTTCAAAGCTGGCTTTGATTTTACCATCAGATGTTATTTCTAGTGTGACCTTGCTGAGTGCTGTGACATTTCCTTTACCAAAAAAAGCAAATATTAAAATGGCAGCCAAATATTCAAATAATTAATGAATACATAATAATGAATAAATGACCTGTACTTAACATAATTATTTCTTAAAGGAAAACTATACCCCGCAAATGAATTTTTGAGCAACAGATAGTTTATATGAAATCAAGTGACATATTAAAGAATCTTACCAAACTGGAATATATATTAAAGTAAATATTGCCCTTTTACATCTCTTGCCTTGAACCTCCATTTCGTGATGGTCTGTGTGCTGCCTCAGAGATCACCTGACCAGAAATACTAATTCTCTAACTGTAACAGGAAGAAGTGTTGAAGCAAAAGACACAACTCTGTCTGTTAATTGGCTGGTGTGACCTAACTTTATAGTTTGTTTGGTATGTTTGTGTGCACCGTTGGATCCTAGGATCCCAGGAGGCTGTCCTTATTTTTTAAAATGGCATTTTTCTATTTAGGATTACCCAATGGCATATGCTACTAAAAAAGTGTATTATTATGAAAATGGTTTATTTACATAAAGCAGGGCTTTACATATGAGTTTTTTTAGGCAATATCTGTTTATAGAGACCTACATTGTTTGGGGGGTATAGTTTTCCTTTAACTGTTTCCTTGATTTTCAGCTTTATCTACAGTATGGCCAGATAATGAATACATGGTCTTAACATTGTCAGCCTTATTATGGCAAATGAATACCCTGTGCATATTGAAAGGTGCAAGAAATGTAATGTGATCAATATGGCATAAGGGGGTCATTTACTAGAAATCGGATTTAAATTTTTTTCCACAGATCTCTAAAAATTTGTGGTTTTCTCATTATTTTAAAACATTCTAAAAAAAGATTTATTAAGGGGCAGATTTATCAAGGGTCGAAGTGAAAACTCAAATTTAAAAAATCTGAATTTCATAGTACTTTATCTATCAAAAAAAAAATTAGTTTCGAATAGAAAAAAATTTGATTAGAATTGAAAAAGTCAACCATTCGAAAATCGAAGTACTGTCACTTTAAAAATTTCAAAATCGACCCTTCGCCACCTTAAACCTGCTGGATTACTGTTTTAGCCTATGGGGACCTCCTATAACCTTTATGGAGTCTTTGGCTTAATTTTGAGATGTTGAAGCTTTTTTGCGGTGAAATTTTTGAATTGTACAAATTGTACAATTTAATCATATGATTTGAACAATTCTAATTCTATCGAAATGGTCGGTTTTTATTCGAAAAAACACTTAAATTCAATGGTTGGATTTCAAAAGTATTTTCACTTGGAAATGTGACCCTTTGATAAAAGTGTAAAAACCCTGAAAATCAATAATACAAAACTTTGCCATGTAAAAGTTGTTGTGCTCCTATAGAAGTCATTGGTAGCTGCGCTGATGTTTTTGGGCCTTTCTAAATCAATTTGGAATTTTAGAGGTATTTTTCTGGTCGAGATTTTTTGGGGCAAAATCTTGGAAAAAAACTAAGCAATTCGAGTTTCTAGTTATTTTATTTTTAAATAAAATACAATCGTGGATGGGAGTTTTGTTGAGCTTGGTTTAATAAAAAGATGAGATAACTTGGAGTTTTAGGTTCAAATTCACTAAAGCGTGTAGCGTCTAATGCTAGCGCTAATTCACCAGCGTGACGTCAATTTGCAACTTCGTGAATTTACTAAGTTAGATTCTGGCGAAAATTTGCTAGTGAAGTAGATAGACTAGCACAACTTCACACCCTTATGCCAGGCGAAGTTGCGCACTGATGAAGGGACATAACTATGCTAATTCACTAAGATGAACATTTTACTGAACTTTACCTCTTGTGCTAGACTTTAATTCACCAGGTCAGACCTGGTGAAGTTCAATACAATATACAGGAGTTTGAAAAAAAATGTAATTTTTTTTTCTAAGTCCCAAAAAAAACGCTGGCGTCTTTTACCTTTTGTAGGGCGATAGTCTGAAAAATAGCGAAAAATAACCCTCCTTCCCCCCTACATTTCTAGCGCACTATCGCATTTTCACGCTTTAGTGAATTTGCCCCTTAGAGTTTTAGAGTTTGTGAGTTTAGTAATGGTTTCAAAAAACAATAAAACTGTGAAAATGAGATTGTTGATAAATAGGCCGTCACAGATCTTTTGCCTAGACAGTGAACCTTTTGGATGAAGATTTTTATTTTCTCAGTTGTATCATGTAGGGTTAGACTGCTGTTGGTGATCTCCAAGAGAAATGGAGCAAATATTCCACTTACCGGTAGACAATGGGAGTTCAGTCCCATAAGTCTTAACAATTGTTGTATTCTCATCAATCAGTTGCCATTCAATCTGAAAAAAGAAGAAATGATTTGCCAAACAGTATTGCAAACAGTTTACAAAGCGTGTTTGGGAGCTGCACATTATGGAGTGTGGGGTGTTCTATAATCACATAATTAGGCAGTTAATAAGATGGATTAATTGAACAGTAACACCAACAATTAATAGTGTATTAAATTAATTAAAATATAATGCACTGTTCCCACGCACTGGTAAAACTAGTTTGTTTGCTTCGGAAACTCTACTATAGTTTATATAAACAAGCTGCTGTGTAGCCATAGGGGCAGCCGTTCAAACAAATACTGTATATTATTTATATAAACTATAATAGTGTATTTGAAGAAAAGACATCAGTTTTACCAGTGCTGGGCAACACTACATTATTTATTCATTACTTAAAAAACACTTAAAATCTTTTTTTGCTGTTATTGTTAAAGGAAAGTTCTGGCTGTAGATGAGGAAGCATTTGCTAAGTGGCTTGAATATGCAGTAAGATTTAATGTGATTTAAAACTTCAGAGTATGATGTAACCCTCATGTGCTGATTCATATAGTAATCATCCATTACTAAGACATTACCGTAGCCCCATTGATTATATTTGCAGACAGTGCCACAAAATTGGTTGCTTGGGATGTTCCATTAATCCCTGCTCTGGCTGTGCGTCCCTGCAGCTTGAAAACTGTACCTTTATCGTCCTTAACATTGACCAATGTAAATTCACCTAAACCATTGAAAGTATATTTCACTCCATCCAGTGTGTTAATATGTGGGTCACCAAAGAAAAATCCTAAAAGAAGAAATGAGAAAGGGCCATTGTTTTCCAGGTATTGATATAGCATGTTCTTACAGAGTAGCATGCTACATTTGTCCTATTTAATTTAAAATGTACCTATCTGTGGTGGGATGTATCCATAGCAGTAATCCTGGGGTCTTTTTAATGAATACAGAGAGCAAAGATAGTAAGAACCAGAATTGCAACAGTTTTCATAAGGATCAATCTCATTCACTGCAAAAAAAAATACAAAAATAGCAAGGATTAAGGTAAACTAGCAAACTTTCGTATGCCTCAGAAATACAAGGAGGTTATTTTGTAATATTTCTACATAGGATATACTATGATTTCTGTGTGCACTTCCACCTCCATGTGTGTGCATATATTAGAGATAATTAGTGATGGTCAAATCTGGGGCGTTTCGCTTCACCAAAAATTTATGAAACGCTGCCGCATCTCGTTTTGGCCGCGGGCTTACGGTTTTGGATGCCGGTGCCCATAACCGGTGTCCAGTTTCTGGCAAAAGGCACCGGCGTACAAAAACGGATGCCCGTGTCCAAAAACGGATGCCCGCATCCAAAACGAGACGCCGGCGAATTTTCACCCAGCCAAAATTTTTCTGGTATTTCACGAATGTATTCACCTGCAGCGAATCACAGGATAAATTCGCTCATCACTAGAGATAATGCACTTTCATCAGAAATTTGTTCCTGCAGTGAGGAAAGTTTTTTCAAATTGGGAAAATCCTCCTAGCTTCCCCAGTTTAATATTCAATAACACAGTCCCTACCTTTTCTATGTGATTTAACACTGCCACAATATTATTTATTAATCATAAATATAATGGTTGGAGATTGTTGTATTAATACCTTGATACTGAGATTGGGGTGTCCAAATCCAAGGGATTGGCAAAAATTTCTCTTTTTCTCCATATATAAGTGATCCAGATGAATAGTAGTAAC
The DNA here is from genome assembly GCA_024363595.1 of Xenopus borealis. NCBI lineage: Eukaryota > Metazoa > Chordata > Amphibia > Anura > Pipidae > Xenopus > Xenopus borealis. The sequence continues at coordinate 109,758,230 of CM044439.1, forward strand.
ATCTTGTGCCTCCTCCAGTTATACTAGGAAATGAGCTCTGGAATGTCAGAAAGTTATCTGTGCAAACATAAGACACTATCATTAATGATGCTTCATTTGTAAAACTGTAATCCCACAAATTAAACAAAGCAATTTGAATCCCCAGCAGCCAAGAGCAAAATTATTCATGTGCCATTGCTGCACAACTTTCTTGGCATCTTTAGTTTGACAATTAACACATGTAATCCTTTTGCTATAACCACCATTACATTTTCATGCTCCTGTTTGGAGTCTGTTTGTGTCCTAGCGAAACTCGTTCGTTGCACTGCTTTGTGATTAAAAGAATTTTAAGTTATAGCTTCGATACCTGTGGCTTTTATCATGTTCATTATTATTATTGATTGTGCTATTTAAAGGAAACCTGTCATGATTGAGTTAACACTAGGAAGAAAATAAAACTTTTAAAACAAACCACATACCCCTATTTATTATGCTCAAATCTCACTAATTCTCAATGTATAACTACTTTTCAAAATGTCCATGAGACACTAACTGAAGCCCTGACTTTCCAGAAAGTCAGGAGAGCAAAGCATCATGGGTAGAATCAGTACTGCAGACTCCTCTCACGATATCACCAGTTTGTGCAGTTGTTAGTGGCTGGAGTAGCCCACACAATCTGAATAGAACATTAGAAGGTGTTTCAGATAATTCCCATAGAATATCAAGTCCTGGTGTGACATGAGTTATACAGAGCTTGTCTATCATAGAGTATACTCTGACTAAGCATGAATGAGATTTGGCAGTTTGGCACAGCCCACACACGGAAAACAAAGGGGTGTTTAAACATGGCAGCACCTATGAAGCCCTTTTTACATGAAGGATATTTTCTAATCCGATTCAGATATAGACAAAAACAGCTGACTAAAGGGTTTAACTAAGGATGGAAAATAAATATTTTACTCATGTCTGAAGGTGACAGGTCCTCTTTAATGTAATGAACACTGAGCAGTCACGCACTGTAAAAAAAGGATTTTTAGGATATTCTAGAAAATTCCACCCATACATCCAATCTAGCCCAACACTACAACAAGAATTCAGAAAGTAACTGACCTGAGCTTTTCCTTCGAAACCCATATGACTGCAGGATGGAGGAAGACATGAAAGATGAATCAAAGATGGCCTGAAACCAAGAGCAGGGACAAGGAGGAGAATAGTAGGACCAGTATGGATTCGGTTCATTGTAAAACCAGCTGAGACACTGCTGCCAGGAATTTGTGGTGTTTGCTGTATTAGTGTCAAGTTTATAAGCCCAATAGCCAGTTCTATCTGTAAAGTAAACAGAATCATGAAACATAGACATGCTTTATGTCATTTTAAAGGAACTGTAAACCATTTTAGAAATCTTTATGACAAAGAATGTATGTCACATATACACACTTAAACTGCATTATATTTTACTTACTTGTGTTAAATCCTTTATATTGATCAGGAGTGTAAATCTTCTGTAGAGCACCTGTATATTTTGTCTGAGGGTCATTAAATACTTCATTATTTCTAAATTTTGGAACATTAAAAAAAAAAAAAAATGCAAATCATTACCATCCATTTGTTCCAATTATAGGCAAAAATCACATAGCAAAGCCAAACCATGTCAAGCACTGAGCAAACATGTAAAAATCCTTATATTTATTAGAGTAATAAAGAAATCAGGGAGCTCCCTGGCTTTGAGGCAGTATTATGTAAGGTCATCTAGTCTAAAGGTGGCCATTTACGCACAGATAATATCGTATGAAACCATACGATTATCTGATAAACCTGGGGGTTTCCAGATAATGGATAATTCCAGAGCATTCTGGATAAAAGGTCCTATACCTGTACCATGTAATTTGCACCTTGCACTTTTTATCGAATTAGAAAAAACTGGAGTTTTTGTGAGCACACCTTTGTGAACAGCATTTGGACAGAAGCAATCTAGCACACCGTTGCATTTTTCACATTTGCTTACATTTGCAAATAAGCCGTTCAGTGTTAATATCAGTTACCTTGCATTTTCTCATTATCTCATTTCTTAGGGGTGATTTATCAACATTCAATTTAAAATTTTTGAATTGGTGCACAAAACTCACAAATTCGGATTACATTTTCAAAAACTGGAATGTTTGGTATTCATCAAAAATTTGAATATAAAATTTCACATCTAAAAACTTGCAAGTTCAGGTAGAAGTCAATAGGAATCCTAGGCAAAATTCAAGCCATTTTTTTCTATTTGAGATTTTACTAGTTTTCTGACCTTCTTTCGAGTTTGTCACCATGATTGTATACAATTGAGTGTTTTATATTCTGATTTTATTAAATAAGCATACCTTCAAGTTTTTTTTAAATTGTAAGTTTATTCGAAGAAAATTTAAAAAAATAGATTTTTGAAAAATAAGCCGATTAATATTATACTTGGATACTTGAAACCTATTTTTTTGCCCTTGCATCTTGTAAAAACCACATAAAAGTGTTTAAGGCATCCAAGAGTATATTTTATTGGTGCCTTATATTTTCACGTATATTTTCCTCTGGAGTAAAAGTCTTGAAATCTGCTTTCATTTGGTTTGAATGACACAACTGGCAACACTTATGATTTTTGAGCATTCTGTCCCCTGCCAATGGAACAACAATTACCTGGGTGAAAAATCACTTATAATCACACTGTGTACTGTTGCCTTAGGGCTGAGACAGACGCAAAGATTCAGTCGCTTGGTGACAGATCTCCACGAAAAGCCTTCTCGCCTGTTACAATCTTAATTGCCGGTGGGATGGCACTCTGAGCGCCTCGTTTTCTGAAGTCATCTGAAGTTTCCTCATGAGGCCACTTCGGGAACTTTGGGAAATGAATCACTCCAAGGCTTTTCCGGGAGATTAGTCGCCTGAAGAGGAGGCACTTCTCCCAGAATCTTCATGTCTGTCGCTGCCCTTAAACATCTAATTTCAAATGGATAGCATGCTTGCTTTTCCAACATTTTTTCAAAACAGCCACTTTCCACACCTTTTTTCCGCTTAGTCCTGCTTCTCTGTGCTTAATTCATCAAGTGACACTAGCACATTATATAAGAGTAATTTGTGGCTATTTAGTATAAATATATTAGAATGGTTAATAAAATTATAGATTAGTATTTGATCTACATCTGTAGGAGTGCTTACTACAGTAATATGTAATATTACAGTATTTTCTATATATTTCACTGCATTTGCGACATTATAGAGCAAAATACCTGAGATATCCCATTTTTGGAAGATAGTTTATAGGTAGTTCATCATATCTCCAGTTCATTCCTCCATCTTCAAAGCGCATAAGGCAGAAAGAATATACTCCATTGGTGACTAACACAGCCTGATATGTATTTGACTGTAAAAAATAGCACAGTTTTTATGACATATAAGCCTTGATCATTGTGAATTAAAATTTACAGTTTAAATATTTTAGCTCATTTAAGGTAATATAAACTAATAGAAAATCTCAATCATTGCTAATGTATTTTGAGTTGATTTGTTGAGTGGAAAAGCTCCACTTTGCTCCTTCAATCATGGAATCAGTAAAAAAATATACAATTTAAAATGAAAGCAATTCTGTATTGACATGTCAATACCTGGGAGGCAACTGAATAGCTAATGACATCCAGTCTCTCAATAATCCCAAAAAACAAACATATGTTATGAATTGTGGACTACAAAGTAGCATATTTATCATGTGGTGTAAAAAATGGCAGGATAATTTGCCATACAGTACATCACCAGGCTTCCACATGTAAAAGACATTGTAAAAAATGGTGTAATTCTTTTACACTTTTTTATTAGAGTGACTTCCGCCAGAACCTACTTTCAAAGATCTGAAGCAATTTACAATAATTGAGGAAAATCTGGCATTTCCATGGCATAAAATAAAACACACCTTGATAAATGTGCCACTAATATTGCACTAAGTTTGCCCAGTAGTGGAAACTCATACCAACCAATGCATTTAAACAGGTGACCAGTAAATTCTACCTGCTGATTGGTTGCTATGGGTTACTGGTCCTGGGCAAAATGTGTGCCTTTTATTACATAACCCATTATATATACTATATACACCAGAAGTGAACCAATATTCACAGAACTATATCTATTTCCCCAATGTATTTTTCATATAAAAACTATTTTTTTACTGTATGAAAACTTACTTGGCCTGGATTAAAATAGTAAGATGGAAAAGGCAAAACCTGCACCCATGTGATTTTGATTGCCCAGAGGACTGTAATATTCATTTTGAAATAGTTGTATATTTCATTCTCAAGTTGTGTTTTAAATGAAATATTTGCAGTTGGTGACATTTGGAAGTCGTACGTCTAGAAGAAAAAGAATTAATAATATTAAAATATCATTGTTTTTCTACTGCATTCAAAATCTTTAGCAGTTTTTCCAGTGCCCTTTTCTGTCTGTAGATAATATGGCGCTATGTACATGCAAAGAAGGCATCAAGGTGACAGACCATCTGCTTTGGGTTCTATCAGCCTGCTTACTGCTGCCTAGTTTTACTTTCTACCGATGGTTAATAATCCAATATCCACTTAATAATCAGTGGGAAAAAGATTTCAGTAGTCCATAAGTGTAAGGGTTCCTGCTTCGGGTTGGGCACAGGCGTAAATGCGTGAAAACGCTGGCGTGCGCGAGCAGGCGTGCGTCCTGACGCCATCATGCCGGCATCTGTTTGGCACTAATCTGGGCCTCTTTAAGGGAGCTTTGGACTCTGGTCTCTTGCCCGATTATAGGTTCACATTTGCTGTTCCTGGGTGTGCCTATCTTGACTTTCTTACGGATTTTGCTCGTGTATGATCCTGCTTCGTTTTTGGACTTGTGATTCTTTGCTGCCTGAACCAACCCTTTGCCTGGATTTCGATCACGTCTTGTTCTTGACCCCCTGCCTGTACCGTGTACTTGGACTGGCAATCGGACTGCTGCTTCCTCCTTGGTCCGCAACTCCACCAGAGACTTCTGCCCTTACAGTAAGACACTCAGAAGGCTTGTGTATGATTGACTATAAAATCTGCTTGTGTCTTTCACTAAAATATCTTAAAATAAACCCTTTGAAATATTATCAATGCTACATACATATAAACAGGTATACATACCCAACTCACTAACTTATTTATTTATTTTACTTTGCTGATTTGACTCCCTAGTTGTGGGGGCGCAATACTGTGCATGGCAGGCCTGACCTCCAGTCAGGTTAAATGCTTGATTGATATATCCTGTATTCATATCTTGTCTTTTATATACACAAATGTATAGAATGGGTTATGTTATGATTATGTGTTCTTATATTAATAATCTTGTTATGAAGTAAAAGAGCTGCTGACTAGTGATGAGCAGGTTGACTTGAATCTTGTGGAACCCATGCATTGGGTCAGATTGGGCCAAGAAGGTGAGCACAGGTGTGGGTTCAAATAGGTGGTGGCTCAAACTTTAAGTATGGACATCTTTGGCAATGTCATAATGCTTACCCCCTCCCCTGTAAGTTGATCCCACCCATAAATAAGTCATCAGAGGGGAGTCATGATAGGTTTGTGTCATAATGTATGGTACAAAAGGACTTTGGGCTAAATTGGATGTGGAATGGGAAGTAGAGGGTTAGGGTGAGTTTTGTGATAAAACAATGTCTGATTCTGTCATCACTACCTTTGTCCCCATGTTAGTCTAAAGTGAGGGCTGTCACAAAACATCTGAAAATATGATGTTTATAAAATCTGTACCAGAAATCTAAAGATATAGAATGAAAATGCCTTTGACTTTTTATATTTGTTCCTTCATTTACAGTAGCATGTATAACAAATTCCATAGAACATTCAATTTCATCATTTTTTACCTGATAATATAGGTCCCCTGATTGAGTCATATCAGAATCTGCCCAAAAAACAGCTATCATGGGAGGCGAGAAGGCATTATATTGAAAATTACTGGGATAGTTAAATGTGTACATGGGTTCATAGAAAACACGCTGAAACATTATGAGTCCATCATCTGTAAACTGCAAAAAAAGGAAGAGTTAAAATAAAGTTGGTTGTACATTAAATAAAGATTCTTAACGTCTACAAATACATCAGTTGTTATTGCTTATTAAATCCAGGCCAACTTAGTAAGAATCAGACTGGAAAAGTTACCTGCAAGAGTCCTAATAATTAATTCCATCTACAGCATTTATGGGGCAATATACAGTAAATTAATCAAAATCAATAGCTGATATTGTCTGAGCCTACCAGGGATACAATATATCAGACTCCTCCCAAAAAACACAACTGTTCTGAGATGAGAGTTTTTTTTGTCCAATTATTTTGTTTCAATATCAATACTGAGAATTAGTGTGAATTCAAGTGCAAGCCTGCTTTCATAGACAATCATCCTGATTTTAGAATTGCTCTGATATAATCAAATGTGTTTACATTTATTATTTTACATGATCAATAACAAAACCATTATGAATGCACTTAGAATCAGTGCCAAGATAGGTGCCAAATAGCTCAGTTGCAGTTGCCAGTAACAACCAGTTAGGTCTTTGCTTTCATTTTCTAATTTCTAGTAGACTGTTCATAAGTCAGTGCTACTAAATTCAGCACTAATGTTCCTAAATCATTCTCAAAGTATTTTTACACTCTTGTTGCTCTGCAATATGCATTTGTTACCAGGAGTACTTACGTATAAATTGCTGTAAAACGAGGAGCCAAATGGGAAGCGAATTGGAACATTGATTAATGGAGATGTATAGTCCTTTAACCGTTGGGTTATTCTAATATCCTCACTGTAGGTAAACAAGCGAATCTCTGGAACAACAGGACACTGAGAGTTATACTTGGGGTGTCGGGAAAGGGATTTCACATTACTGAGGCAATGAAAGTGGAGAACATGGATTGATGTGTCTCTGATATCAAAAAACTGTTTGTGAGTACTCATTTTACCTGAAAGTAGCATGTAGTAAATATAGGAAAACTGTACAGTTACTTATTGACTTTGTAATCCCACACTAGCTGAACCAGTTGTTCTAAATTACATCAAAACTCCCAACAGTCTTGGCCTTCTCTAAAGTCTCTCACAATTAAAACTTTCTCTCTCTATCTCTCTCTCTACATAAATATAACCATACCTTCTGATGCTGTTACAATTTTGTTCTTGCCAATAATACAGTAAATTAACCAGTTAATATTACCTCTGCAGGTAAATCCATCGCCCCTGTATCCATCTCTACATGCACATGTATACGATCCTTCAGTGTTTGTACAGTTAGCATTTACATTGCACTTATTAAGCTGGCTTGTACATTCATCGACATCTGCAAAACAGAATACATATGTTATGTAATATCTGTCCAACCTATAATGTATGTTAATAAAATTCACACCCTAAAACATTATAAATAAGTGTACCAATATCGCAGATTGTTCCATTCCAAGCCACCGGACAAAGACAATTAAAGCCATTGACTCTGTCACTGCAAATTCCACCATTTTTGCATGGGGTATTGAAGCAGTCATCAATATCTGTAATAAAGAGGCAGTATTTTTAAAAATCAGTTAGAGGATAGTACATAATGATGTTCCTATATCCTACCACTTGAAAAAAAAAGGTTTGTAAACGTTTTCAAATGTTTAGCATGTGCATTTCTTGTTTCCACATCATGAATTCTATAGTATAACAGAAAGTTGCTTCTGCAGTAAGTATGTGCTAATACAGATACATTATGGTGTAATACTGTTGGTTACTAAAAGGGTTCTCCACCTGTCCCTTACTAAAGTGATGTATGAGTAAATGTGTGGGTGAGGTAGACATATGTTGGACATGTGTAGTTTAGTATATTTCTGAACAGAGGTTCATTTGTTACCTCATATTTGCCTTTGCATATTATATGGGGTGCCATTTGTATACAGTGTATTCCATGGTCCCAAAATGTTCCCAGAACATGTAGTCAGCAGTTTTGCAGTACAAAATGATGTGAGTACAAACATTATTATATTTCCCAGGAAGGGGGGCAGGAGACAGATGGCATATTGGTTTACATGGTCATCGCTCTGGTTTGTAAGTCATTCAGCGCATGCAAACTGGGAACACCAGGGTTTTTTTATTACTCACCAACTTCACAGAATCTTCCTGTGTAACCATGGTTACAAGTACAGTTAAACGCATTGGGCAAATCATTACAGGTAGCTCCATTTTGGCAAGGGTTACTTCGACACTCATTTATATCTAAGAATAGAAGGAAATATAGGACAGTTATGATTGCATATGCAGACAATGCACTAAAGAAGGTATTGTGAAAATCCAGTACTTTGCTAGCACCTATGCAATTTAGACCCTAGCTTTGCAAGTTAGCCTTTTAGCATCATCAAATGTAGAATGTAGAAAAGTTGATTTCTTTCTGTAACCTGTGAAAGAGCTGCTTCATCAATAATATAGTGCTTCTTGTGTAGGAGAAATGTTTGTGTGAGAGGTTAGATTCATCTTTCCTTACATTCTTGTGCTTAATTATATTAGTGTTATTTCAAAAAGCTTTTGTAAAATGAAACTATTTCAGGTCGACCACTAATAAAAGTCTATACTGAGATAGCACTGAGAATTCAAATAAGAAAGCAAAAAAATTTCTCATGACTACCATTTAAACCAAAACATAATGTAACAATAAAAGGGTGTTATGCAAGCCATTGCAATATAATAATAGTTACCTGATCTGGCAATGTAATAATAGTCAATTGTGGTTTTTAAGTCTTGACAAAGGGCTGGAGTTAGGCCCGAAACGTTGTATATGGTTGTAACAGATCATGAAGCCATGTCTTCAATAAAGGCTTTTTACTTTTAAACTCAATTAATGGTGCTGTGTCAAATTTTGGATTAATGTAATAATAGTTACATGATCTGGCCTAGTACAGTTGGGGGCAGATTTACAAATTCAAGTGAATAACTCGAAGTTCGATCGAATTCGATCAAATTTCGATCGTACGATTTTATTGGATATTTGAATATGCAAATTTAGCCAAAATTCGATCGTATCGAACAGATTAGATAGATCGAATGATCGAATATTCGACCGTTCGATGATCGAAGTACTTCAACTTTAAAATTTTATTCGACTGCCTACTTCGTCAAATTGAATTTACCGAATAGCAATAGAAGCCTATGGGAATCCCCCCATAGGCTTTTTTTCTATTGCCTGCTCGATTTGCATTCGTACGATCGAACGCCTCGAACGTTCGAATTGTACAAATTTTTCAAACAATTGAAGGAAATTTCACGATTTTTTCGTGAAATAGAATGATCGCTGTTTGATCATGCGATTTTTTTTGCTCAAAAAATAGCCTAAAACTATTTGATTTCCATTCGACGGTTGAATTTCTGCTAAAAGCCTTCGAATTCGTGAATAATGATAAATTTGCCCCTTAGAGTCATGAAGGGAAAGAATTGAATGGTTGCCAGGCTAATGTGGCAAATTTCATACACATAACCCCTTATTTATCAAAGGTCATAACATTTTCTTCTTACCTTGACTACAGTTTAAACCACTATACCCAGGTGGGCACACGCAGTTGTAACTTCCCACGGTATTTAAACATGCCCCACCATTTTTACAAGGATTGGAAAGACATTCATCTATATCTGAAACATGAAAATATGTTCATATGTAAAAGACATGCATAGGTCAATGTAACACTAACAATGCCACAAAATAAAAAAACTTAAAAATGTTAAATAAATGTCACAGTTAAAAGACTCCTGTAAAAAACTTCTCTTTTTCCTTCCTTGGCCTGAGTATGGCTTTCATGACCACCTACTGCTGTACATACCCCTGCATGATTGTTTTCTATGTGGTTCTGGGGCATGATTATCCCGCATGGTGAGCTTCCTCTTTGTATTACATCTGTGTCAGACTTATTGTAAGTAGAAGACTCACTTGTAATCCGGGATGCTGCATTAAACAGTTGAATGCTAGAATGCACTAGCAATGTACCATGAACAAGTGAATGTGTATGGCAGCCACTAGAACACCAGGATGTGATTAAATTGTAGATAATGTGCATTTTTGTATGTTGGGATTTTCTGTATGCTTTTCAATGTATTCTGAGCAGCCAGCTGATAAAACATTGGTTTCATAGACCTTGTTTATTTTATTGTATTACCTTTTGTACAGGTTTCTCCTGACCAGCCTTTTCGACACTGGCAGTTATAGGAGCCCGCTGTGTTCTGGCAGGTACTCTTTGAGCTGCATGCATTAGATCCTGCACATTCATCCACATCTAAATAAAAATATTTGACATTTTTAAATTATGGTCAAAAAATTGTTATCCAATCAAAGGGCCAGTGACACCAATAAATCAAAATACCTTCAATGTACATATTCAATTCAATGAGAAAAAAAAGTATCTTTTTAATACATACCTACAAGGTATAATAGCATTTAGTCTGACACAGATCCAAACTTTTCCCTTCTCATTCAGCATAACTAGATGTTACAGGGCCCCACAGCAAACTCAATTTGGGACTCAAAAACATTGATAGGTTGACCTTTTGTACCATGTATCTGAAAGTTGCCATTCAGTATACAATCATGGATGGGCAATGCCACCTTTTAAATGGTTCCCACAACCCCCTCCTTCAGCCCTGGCAACAACAAGGCCTATACACAGTTATGAGTTTATTGGAGACCTACATTGGACTTTTTTCCCATACCACCCTTCAGGCTACATTTCTATTTACTACTCAACACCAGATCTCTCTTCTCCAACTCGCTCAATTTACATATTGCACAGTGGGACATATTATTGACACTAATAAAGACATTTCTCAAATGTATCATATACTCAGAACTACCATTGTCTGAAGCAGACAAAACATTAGCTAAATAGCCAATATGCCTTTACAAATGGCAACACATGACATCCTTCAACTCCATAAAAATACCAAGCTTGTGCTCACCTCTAGAAAATACCAGGAACTGGCACTATACATTTTACATCATTCTTATTTAACATTACTTAACTGTGTAAGGTTTCATACAAATGCCACAAATCTGAAAAATTGGCTCTGAACCTGCCCAGTATGAAAACAGTTTTGGACAAATTTATTGGGCCACCTAACAGGGAAGACACTGCAAAAGTCTGAAGAATGATCCCTCTTTAGTAAACTAACATATACATCCCCACAAAACTGAAAATACCGTAGTTCTAGCTGTACGCCTTGCTGCAGTCATGTGCAAATCAATCCTACATTAAAGGGGTTTTTCACCTCTGAGTCAACTTTTAATCCAATTTGCAATTTGTTTAAATTTTTTGTAACTTTTAAGTTATTTCGCTTTTTATTCAGCAGCTCTGAAATTTGCAGTTTCAGAAATCTGGTTGCTAGGGTTCAAAGTACCCTAGCAACCATGCACTTTGAATAAGAGACTGAAATATAATTAGGAGAAGCCTGAATAAAAAGATAAAAAGTAGCAATAACAATACATTTCTAGCTTTACAGAGCATTTGTTTTTTTGGATGGGGACAGTGACCCCATTTGAAAGCTGGAAAGAGTTAGAAGAAAAAGCCAAATAAATAAGAAAAATATAAAAAAAAATTTTTGAAGACCAATTGAAACATTGGTTAGAATGGGCCATTCTATATATATAAAAAAATTATTAATGAAGAACAATTGAAAAGTTGCTAATAATGGGCCATTCCATACAAAAAGTTAATTTAAAGGTGACTAGCTAAATGGTGCTGGGCTGGCACAAACTGGAACACACTCCAAAAATAGATATAGTTTAAAAAGTATTTATTAGGACAAAAACATCACAGCTGAAGCCTTATGCGTTTCATGCCTTAGGGGCACTTGATCATAGGCTGAATAGACATTAAACATACATTCATATTTAAAGGCATCATAGCCAATCTACATCTGTTTTTGGAGTGTGTTCCAGTTTGTGCCAGCAAAGCACCATTTACCTAGTTGCTATATTGTCTTTTTGAGCAGAAAGTTTGGGGCTTTGTGCACCAGGATCCCCCATCTCTTTAGGGTAAGTTAACCCCAAAATCATTATTATTACTTTTTGAGCTCTCACTGAACATTTCTTTATTTATATATATTCAAAGTTAAAGGTGAACCCTTTAATAGTTCACACCAGAAGCCTCATATCTAGAGAGAGATTCATTTTGTTTTTCATTATTAATTACTGCATCTTGAAACTAATATTGCTGCTGATTTGACATCCTGTTTTACTTTGACCTCCTCTTTCAATTAATGAAAACTTTGGAACAGGACATTTATACTATGTAATATATATATATATATATATATATATATATATATATATATATATATATATATATATATATATATATATAGTAACAAGTAATGGTGCACACCGTAGACAAAGGTTAGTACCTGGGTGCCAGCCAGCCTGGGTGTTGCTATATATATATATAGATAGAGAAAATGGAGGATCAGCACATTGTATATATAGATATATATATATATTCAAAACTGAATAAAGACATTTTTGGGGGGGAAATTCCATATACATGATAGTAAATGGTGAGTCCAAATTTCATCTTTGGTTCTTTTATACTTTTTAGACATGAAGCATGTATTTTCCAAGGATTTTTAGAACTAAGTTGCACATAATGAAGCTAGTTTTATAACCAGGCTTCCCAAGTTATAGTAAAACAAGTCATTTTTAAATTGATTCTTGTTCATTTATTACCTTTGTCACAGTTTGTTCCACTCCATCCCATGCTGCAGCTGCATGTATAACCGTACAAACTATTTTGGCACAGGCCATTTTTGCAGGTACTGTTTTGACAGTGGTTAATCGCTGCAGTAAAAACAGGAAGATTAAAATAAGATCTCTTACTTTAGTTGGGTATACGTACTGTAAAGGAGAAATCAAGCTTATGTAGAGAAGTAGGCTAGAAATGTTGTACGTTATGTACCAGCCCAAGGCAACCAATATATGGATAATATATTGGTAATATATATTATTGGATAATATATAGATAATTACTACATGGCAGCTCAGAAAGCAGTGCAATTAGCATCAGAATTTAATCATCAGCTCTGTAGCATCAGCTTATATTAGAGGCCAAACTTATTTTATGCTTGATAATTAGTGATGACTCCCTAAGCTTATCTTCTCAACAGCTGCTCAGAGCCCACTGAACATGTGAGTGTTGCAGATACTTTCCAAGATGGTGACAAGTTTGAAATCCTGGATCATTGCTGCTATTGAGAAACTTTGGGCTGGTGCAATAAGTTCAGTATATAAAATATGGAATTTTTAGCCATAATCATTTAGGGTTTAATTCTTTAAATCATATTATTTATGCTTGTGGGAGATAGTCACCCTAACTAATACAGTGTGTCATAAGGTAGAACATTTCCCATTCATCACCAAAGCAACTGCTGGACAGAAGGGCAGCACAGGGATCCCAATGTCCCAAGCCATAAGATAAAAATAACTGTTTAAATAAATGTACAATTTTCATACATTTTTACATCCTCTCTTACCAACACAATTCTGTGGATTGCTAATGTTTTTTTCATAACCGTCTTGACATGAGCAGGTGAAAGAACCAAGGGTGTTCGAGCAGAGTTGCTGGCAGTTGCTTTGCTTGAGTGCACACTCATCAATATCTGTTATGAGCAGAATTTGTTGATATTGCAATCATACCAAGCTACTGTGTAATATGTACATGTGAAATTAAAATACAGTATACAGTTGGAATCCAGTGGTAGGACTAGATACATGCAGAGAAGGGGCAAAAACAGAAAACTAGAATTCAGACCTAGAAACTAGAAATCAATTAACAGCATTCATGATTTAAAACATATAAAGACATTTACTGGAACCTTAATGTTACTGGGAAGCAGTATTAGTATTTGCAACATCTACTTGAATAACTTAGCTTGCAAAAAAGCAACTGTATATATTTTATATGGTGTTCCATTAAATAAACTATGTTACACAATTATATATAGTTTAGTATCATATTAAATATTCAATTATTTTAATTATATTATTTTATTTCAACTCAGTTGACAACCTAGTGTTATTTGTGGTCTGCTTTACGCTGTTGTTTAAGAAAAAAAGCTACATGCATTGCATATGTAGAATGTATTTCTCCTTTCCTTTGTAACTGCAAGCTCTTGAGGTTGAAATCTCAAACTTACAGTGATGTGATTTTACATAAGAAAAGTACTTAATTCCACTAACCTCTATTAATTTAATATGTATGCATTTTATGTTTGCTCATTTTCTGTAAAACTAAATATACAGAACATAAAACATATCTTAAAGCAAACAAGTTTTAATGTATTGAACTGATAAATCTGTTTTATGTATGTATTCTAAAATATTTGACTCCCCGTGGAATATGTATGCTTATAGGCTTCTTTGAACCCATAATACAAAAATAATACAAAAAACAAGCACTTGCAGTAGTGTTTTAAATATATGATGGATACATATATGACTTACCTCTGCACATCATCTGAGATTGGTCCAGAATAAAACCATTATTGCAATTGCAGATGGGATTGGAGGTACCAGACATAATGGTGCAGTAGCCATTGAGACAAGGCGGGCTACAGACTACAGCAGATGCTGAAAGTATATAGCAATAATAAGATGTGATTGTCATGTCTCTTCAAAATTTACTTTTTCTTTAAAAAAAATTCTCACAAAAATCTTTACTACACGCTGAAAGGCAAGAAGTGTATTTTTCCTAAATATTGTTTATGCATTAAAATGATGATACCTTTACTTGATGTGCAGACCAAAAATTACTAATATTACTTACTCCTCATTTTTCTTAAGCTAAGTTTAATATTATTCTATGCCACCTTTGATAAACATTATAAAATGTCTCATGTATTAACTTGAAGTGGTGTTTATATATTTATTAACAAATTATATAGTTGGTATTGAAAATTATATTTGTAGGGTTTAGGGATGCACCGAATCCATTATCCGGTTCGGGATCTGGCCTTTTTCAGCAGGATTCAGATTCGGCCGAATCCTTCTGCCTGGCCGAACCAAATCCGAATCCTAATTTACATATGCAAATTAGGGCCAGGGAGGGAAATCACAAGACTTTTTGGCACAAAACAAGGAAGTAAAAAATGTTTCCCCTTCCCACCCATAATTTGCATGTGCAAATTAGGGTTCGGATTCGGTTAGTTATTCAGCAAAATCTTTTTTGAAGGATTCTTGGATTTCGGCCAAATCCAAAATAGCGGATTCGGTCGATCCCTATTAGGGAGCATAAAATAAAGCCTAACAGGTCTTGCAATACCTTCTGACAATGCAAAATTCAATGAGAGTGATTTAAACAGGTACTTAGTTTAGTAATATCAAAAAGAATCAGTGCAAATATATAGCATACTTACTTGTATTACTGAATGCAGTTGTTGAAAAAGGAGTCTTTGTAGAGGTTGTAATGCTTGTGAAAATATTCACTGTAGAAATTACTGGTGGCAGAACTGAAGAAAGTGAAGTGTATTTTGCTGTTCCATTAGCAGTATTCTCTTGGGCAACTGTTGTGTTTCTAGAACTTGTAGGTTTCACAGATTGAACCAAAGTCACTGAAACTGTTGTTGTTGGGATGAGCAATCCCTCTGCAGTTGAACTAAGTCCATGTGCTATACTAGAAAAGGTTGCATCAGTAGATCTTACTTCAGAGGTAATATGAGGAGATGTAGATATGTAATTTGCTGTACTAAAATTAGGTAGTTTAGTTGAGTTTGTCACAGCACCTAAAGATGCCACATTTGAACTATTAATGGGAACTGATGTCTCTAAAGTTGCGTGTGAATCTGCCCCTGCACTAGTTTTTATGTCAGCAGTAGAAGTGCTATGAGCTGTGCTTAGATTAGGTAATGGACTCAAAATCATGGGGGAAGTGTTTTGAACTCCTTTTGTGGTTATTTTAGGTGGCACACTTGTGCTGCTGGGACCTATGATAAGATCCGTCAATGCACCAGAGTTTATCGCAGTTGATATTGTTTCTTTTGTAATATTTGCTAGAGTGGATCTTGAATCTACTGGAGAAATATAATTTGTTGTTCTTAATTCAGGCAATGCACTAGCAATACTCATCCCAGTAGTGCTTCTTCCAGTAGGGATTGAAGTTGTTGCTGAGGAGATGCCATCTGGAGCTGATATTGCATTCGTTGTACTTTTTTCAAGAGATGGACTAGCAATGCTTATATCTGTAAGACTTAGTTCAGTAGGTACTAAATGTGTTATTGAGGAGCTGTTATCAGTGGCTGATATTACTTTAGCTGTACTTACTTCATGTGATGGACCAGCTATGCTTATATCTGTAGGGCTTAC
>CM044439.1:109783347-109816122 GCA_024363595.1 Xenopus borealis
TATTTGTACACCAGCTTGAGAAGCTAAGATATACAGGAGTGCGCAGGTAACCTTCACACCCCATTCCTTTAAATGTGATCCTGTTTTCTTAAAAATAAAAGGTAATATCAACATACAACAGTCTGTGTACTAGTTTTCTTTGAGCTTTATTTTGGTTTCTCCATTGTTTATATTGCTCAAAATCAATAAAACTGTATGACGTCTAACATTAAGACTCATGGATTTTTGCCATTACTTAGTAGTCTGTAGTAATAGGGCATGTTTCTATAAACAGCTGTTGTTTACTTTATTTTTTTTTAAAGATTTTATAATTTTCCAGCTTGATATATCCATAATGAATAAAAACAAACAGCTCTGTTGTTCAGGGCTCTGTCACATCCATATTTGATAATCACATCAGTGGGGGCAGCCATAGACTGATCAAGCATTTTGTTGTGTTTTGATAGCCGAGTATGAGGAGAGTTTAACAAGGCTTTATTATCAGGTTCATGCTGCAACTGGTTCATGCAGTAACTTCCAACTCTATCACTCTCAAGCTGTACAGAAAAGTACTGTGTATCTGCATAGTACAAGTAATGTGCACAGTGACACCCGCAGGCCATTTGTACAAACACCACAACCCCCTGGGTCCTGGCCTACATGGGCCCCTTCCAGGCTAGACCCCATCAGGCTCTCCAAAAAAACATTTGCAGTGCAGCATGTGCATGCGCCGTGTGGCTCAGTGCCACTCCCTGCTGTTCCATTTGCACATTCGCGCACTACCGCCCTGTGTACATCTGCGGCGACATGACAGGGGGGCCTTGGACAGCAGTCCTGCTGGGCCCTGGGTCCCCCAGTCCGACTCTGTATCATGAACAGAGCCTGTTTCAATTCCATCTATCCATGGACCCCAGTTGCTCTCAAACCTGTCTGGGCATCCTCTACCCAGTTACATATGTTAACTTGCATAGTGGAAGAGCTTCATTTGCTAGGGATTTCCATCATTTTAAGTAGAGAGCTGTAGGCAGCTTCCAGAGTAGGGTAATTGTCTTCCTTGCATAGAAAGTTAGTAGCCATAGTAGATCACATTGGTACTTATTAGGTACCACCTACGCTGCTTCAAATGAAAGTCCTTTTCTTCTAGTCTGAAGGGGTGGCCTCTGGTGCGGTGTTTATGGGTAAAAAGGTCCTCTGATATTTGTCTATAATGTCCTCTAATGTCTCAGTAATCAGTACACTCGGTATATTGAGAGTTTGTGATACAAAATTCACCATCTTGTCCCAAAATGTAACTATGAGCGGGTACGTCCAGAAGGTGTGCCGGTAAGTGCCTGAAGCATAGGCTGTTGGCTTTAGGCCCATGGAATGCAACCTCGCTGGAGTAAGATAGGTTCTATAGTTACATAGTTAAATTGGGTTGAAAAAAGACAAAGTCCATCAAGTTCAACCCCTCCAAATTAAAACCCAGCATACACACACACACCCCTACACTCTTTCATACAATATTATATATATTAAGATGTTTTTGCTACCTATTACCGAGGCCAAATATGAGTATGTAATATCGTCCCACTCATCAAGGTCTAGGTGTGGAATGTCTTGCACCTGCTGTGCATAGGGATTACCCCTTTGTTTATTAAGAATGTAGCAGATGTGAGATACTAACTTCCACTGGTTTGGTGACCTTAGGGTTTCCTTCAACAAAGAGAGGAACGCGTTGGGAGGAGCTGGGAGCTGGCTAGTTGCTGCATGTCTTATTTGAAAATATCTATACCACATATTTCTAGGAAGCTTAGCTGTCAGATCCGCATAGGATTTACATCCCTGATTGTCATAGAGCTGGCTGATGTGTTTAATGTTATATCTTGCCCAAAGTACTGGGTCTGGAAGCATCTTAGTTTAGGATTACACCACAGAGGTGTGTAGGGGAGACATCATTTTGTTGTGTTTTGTCAAGAGTTGAGGGGGCAGCCGCTAAGTGTGGTTCCCCAGAGTACAGTATCGATGAGTGCCTACACGGACCTGCCTGCTACTTCCGAGATAGTGAAAGCAGCATTCTCAGCTGATGGGTTAAGGCTTTATGCTGATACATTAGGTGAGACACCAGATAGTAAAGGAGAAGGTGTGGGCAAGCCAGACGTCCAAGTGTTTTATGGATGGTCAAGGTTTTGAGACTTATGTGGGTTGTTTGTTGCCCCATATAAGCATGCATATTAGCGAATTGAGTTTGGTAAAGAGGTTGAGAGGAAGGGGGACTTGGAAGTTGTAAAATATATATAATACTTTGGGGACTACCTCCATTTTTAAGAGTTTGGTGCATCTTTGCAGTTTGAATGGCAATTCCAACCAGTTTGTACAGTTCATGGCCAGTTGCTGGACTACTGGGTCAATATTTAGTTCTTTAAACTTGCGTGGATCTGGCGAGACCCATATTTCCAAGTATTTAAATGTCTCTACACATTTCAGCTCTGTGGGGGGAGGAGTATGAGGGGGACTGTGTCCATTTATAGTCATGTATGTAGATTTCTGCCAGTTAACCTGTAGCCATGAAAATTCTCCAAACTGTTCAACAATCCTGAGAAGGGCCCCAAGTAACTGCCTGAAATCTGTTAGGAAAACAAAGGCATCATTAGCATACAGTGATACCTGCTCCTCCACCCCACCGAAACACAGGCCAGTAATATGTGGGCTTGTACATTGCCAGCTTGTAAGTTGCCAGCTCTATACCCAGAGCAAACAGGTACGGCAAGAGTGGCCGGCCCTGTCTAGTACCTCTACCCAATTCAAAAGGGTCAGACACCAGCCATACACCAGTATGAATTCTAGCTGTCGGACTTGCTTATAGCAGTTTAGAATAGCTTATAAATTTAGGACCAAGGCCCATGACTGCCAGCACATTCCACAGTAAGCTTCACTCAACTGAGTTGAATGCTTTCCTTATATCAAGGGAGACTGTTATCCCTGGATAGCCACCCAGCTGAGCTAGATCAATATTAGTATATCGTGTTCATATGTTAATATCGGCTGCCCGCCCAGGGTTAAAACTGGATTGATCAGGGTGTACTACAGAGGGAATTACTTTGGTGAGGCAGTGGGCTAGCATTTTTGCGAGGATCTTAAGGTGATTACAGAGGAGCGAGATGGGTCTATAAGCAGTGCAGTCCAGCAGGTCACCGCCTTTTTTGAGTATCACAACTATAAGTGCCTGCCTAAGGGATGAAGTAGCATACCAGCTTCCGGCACTTTTTCATATAGGTGAAATAGTCTGGGGGCTATAATATATAGATTACGCTTGTACTAGTCTATCTGGATGCCATCCAGCCCTGGCGTCTTACCCGTAAGGAAGGAGATTACATCCCTAATTTGGGTAAGTGATAGTGGCTTTCCAGTCTGAGACTTTCATGTGATGTCAGGGTTTCCAGGGGGATGGTACTTAAAACACTTACCTCCATATGTAAGTAAAGGCACTAAGTTTGCCCTGTAACAGTAACCATTAGCAAACAATAAGTCATTTGCTTTTAAACATGTGACCAGTAAATGCTAGCTGCTAATTGGTTGCTATGGGTCACTGCCACTAGGCAAACTTAGTGACTTTTATTACATAAACCCATTAGAGTATGGTGCACCATATTAACTGTGGATTTGTAAAGGTTATGGTAGTATTAAACAACGGCTTTGTTAATGCCTCTAGCGGTAACTGGCAGATTTCCCAGGGGAAACTGTACCTGTGTGACTGGGGTGGAGGGTGTCCCTCTCAAAGAGGAGGTGGTTACTAGTATACAAAAGTTTTTCTTTGGTTTTATCAAGTAAATGAAGGTAGTACTGTGGGTGAGCCTGTGCAGTCTGTTGGTTGTGATTTGGGGAGGGGTCCCTTGCAAATTCCCTCTCTGCCAATTGTATGGATGTCTTCAGCTCCTCTGATTTTTGGTTGAGACGTTTTTTGTGACTGCATATAGCCATGATACAGGAGCTTCTTAAATATGCTTCCCACACAGTAAGTGCAGAGGCTGAGCCTTCAATTGGTGTCCAATATACATCCTTTTCTTTAATCAATTGGTCTTTTATCTCTGGGACCTGTAGCCCCTTGGGATGTAGTTTCCACTGCACAGAGCTGGTCTCGTTGTTGTAGAATGTTAGTTGCATAATTCAAGATTCTAAAATCCAGCTCCATTGTTGCACAATACATACTGTATGTTCATGTTCATTCTTATGTTAAATGGGATCTAAACCCAAAAAAATATTGGATGCAATTGGATGCAGTTTTGCAATCTCCATTGATTTGTTTTATTGTTATTGGTTTCTGAGATATTTGTATTTTTATACTGCTAATACCAGGCTTTTAGCTCAGGTGAGAGTCAGAACCCCCAAGTATTAACCGAATACAGGCAACACATAGAAAGTCTCCAACACTTTAACACTCTAGCCTGCCTAAAAATATAACAGTGCCTATAACTGCTAATATCTCAAAAATAATTTAAAATAGAAAAATTATTTCATTGCAAGTAACATTACACCAATCCTTGTGTGGGGTTACAACAAACTCAATTAATATATATGTATCCCTTGCAATATGTGCATACATCATTAGTGTTGTTTTTCATATCAGATATGTCCAATATTATTCCTGTATCTATTTCCATCTGCATTATTTTTCTTCACATTGTTCCAGACAGGTACTTTGAATGGGTTGAAGTATTAATGTAAGCGCCACTGCTGTCTGCAGGGATTATTGTATGTAGAAAAACATCTTAAAGGTCATTTGTGTCATTTGATCACTGAAATAACAACTAATCTGTACTAGAGATTCCTGAAGTGTCCAATCTTGCAAAAATAGAATGGAGAAAAGGTTGCTCTCATACATTATAGCAAATATGATTGAGAATGACAATTAACCAACCATGCAAAGAGCAACCAACTGTAAAGCAATGTTTCTTAAGGCATAAGACTTTTTTTGCTACTTGCTTGCTCTCCTGTATGTAAACTACTGCCGGTGTATTCCATGTACAGGTATTCGGACCTATTATCCTGAATGCTTGGGACCTGGGGTTTTCTGGATAATCTTTCTGTAATTTGGATTTAAATTGTCTTCTAAAAAATCTTATAAACATTAAATAAACCAAACAGGTTGTTTTTTCTTCAAATAAGGATGAACCCGTTATCCAGAAAGCTCTGAATTGTGGAATGTCTGTCTCCCATTGACTCCATTATGATGAAATAATCCACATTTTTAGACAGTATATCTTTTTTCTCTGTAATAATAAATCAGTAGCTTGTACTTGATCCCATGTAGCTATAATTAATCCCTTTTGGAAGCAAAATCAGCCTGTTGGATTTCAATTCAATGTTTACATGATTTTCTAGTAGACTAAGGGGCAGATTTATCAAGGGTCGAATATCGAGGGCTTTTTGCCCTTGAATTCGACCCTTTTACATCTGACAAAATCAAACATTGAATTTGTTGGATTTTACCGCTATTTGATTTCTCGATAAAAGTCATACGATCATACAAAAAAAGCGTAAGAAAAAGTTCAATTGTTCCAAAAAATCGTACGAACTGAACAATCAGAGCATTCGATCGTACGATTTTTATTTGAACATAAAACGTTTTTTAAAAAAGCCTATGGGGGCTTCCCATAGGAGTCTATTACAATTTGGTAGCTTTAATCTGGCGAAGTAGGCCATTGAATAAAAATTTAAAGGGGAAGTACTTCGACCATCGAATATAAGAGCTGGAGTAAGGGCAGAGTATTAGACCATCACAGAGACATATGATCAAGTGAGCAAATTTTAAGAGGAGGACAGAAGAAGCTGAGAAACTTCAGACTCAGTAACAAGATTGAAAGAGCTAAAGATGGAGGAGACTTCAGGTTGAGATTAACTTCTTGTAGAGGAGGCAAATGGATAGCATCTACTTTGATTTTGAAAAAGTCTGCATATTCCTGGGGAAAACAATATGGAAAACAAGCTTCATGGGTATTATTTGTTATTATTTATGAGTATACTATAGTAATCTTTGTTTGGCCTGGGAGAGGGCAGAGTTGAGGCATGACATGAGAAATTTATAATGGAAGAAGTCTGCTTTTGAATGGGATTTACTCCAAATGTGCCCTGTGAAATTTGAGCAAGGTAGCAGGAATTGTGTCTGTGAGTTAAGTAAGGGCTGGGGATCCTGGATACAGGTGCACTGTACTTGCAAAAGGGCATGTGTTAATAATAGAAGGTAAAACTGAGTTTTAGATATAGGAGTCTAGGAAGATAGAAAAACAAAAACAAATGATGGCCTGAAAGAGGAAGAGGATCAATGCTGAATGCTGACAGGGATACATCTTTGGTACAGAACAGATCAAGGACATGACAGGATGGCTGTGTTTTGTCCACTGCTGGGGGTCAAAGGAGGATGCTAAATGAAGAAATTGAGATTGCTGGTTCTGAAAGGGTTCAACAATATGACTAGAGAAAATACTTAATATAGTTTTAGGACTGTCAGAAAACAGGAAAAGGAGGGCCAGGATTCAAAATCAGGAAAGAAATGAAGCAGGAGATGTGCCAGAAAGAGGTCTATAAACAAACGCCCCATGTGCATGCTCTTCAAAAGAATGAAACAAGAAAGCAATTAATATAAAGTAGCAATGAGGGGAGATCAGAATGCCCACATTTCCCCCACAACTAGTGGATTGGGGAGTGGGAAGGATTGAGAGATCATCATGAGAGAGGTGCCATAGAGGCATTGTCATTCTGAATGAACCAGGTTTCAGTTAAGGCAAAGAGATTGAAAGAGAGCAGAAGAGATCGTGGATTAAAGTGTATTTGCTAGTTACAGAGCGGATATTAGACAAGCACAAGAAAAGGGGAGACAGGAAGAGGGGAGAGTGGGAATGTGAATAAGATTAGATGGGTCACAAGCTTGCTTGGGTTTGAGCAGAGAGGAAGCGTTAGGTGGAGAACGAGTTGGCAAGGGCCAAGATTTGGAGAGATGTTATTGATCTGAAATGGCATTGCTACTGTGAAGTAGAAGTTCAATATGCAAGCACTTCAGCGCACTGCCCAACTTCCTGTAATAGTGGTGCTTCTTTCCTTTTAAGACTTCACCGTAACATGTTGTGTCTAGTAGTCTAAATAAATACATTGTAGCAGTTATTCTGCCTGGCTTGCTCTCCTCATTCTCTGTAAAGTAGAAGTTGTAGGGGCTAGATTTTCAGAAAGTTATAGAGTGTTTAGTTGGAGTATATGGAAAGTATCAGGGAGGAAGATAGAGCAAGATAACCAACATTTCTCCAGGACTCGGTCCTTGCTTGCAGAGTAGATAAAAACTGTTGGTTGTAGACTTTAGCGGATTAGTTCCTCTGCTTTTCTGCTGACTGTATCTATACATT
The DNA here is from genome assembly GCA_024363595.1 of Xenopus borealis. Lineage (NCBI taxonomy): Eukaryota > Metazoa > Chordata > Amphibia > Anura > Pipidae > Xenopus > Xenopus borealis. Next base: position 109,790,700 of record CM044439.1, read on the forward strand.
TCACTTGTGAATGTGAAGACCCAGCCTGGGAGGTTTGCCCTAAGAGGGAAACTATTAAAAATGTTGTTTAAACAGCAGGAGTACTAAAAAGTCTTTGAAAGGATGTATAGTCAGTTAAAGATGATTGGGGAGACCCAGCTATTCCCATTTCCTGCAATGTAAAGGGTATTTTTGAGTGCAATTTTACATAGGCACCAAAGCACCCCTGTGAGCCCATCGTATTCAAATTGTAACAAATCGTGTACACATATGGGACCCATCATTCAGAATGCTTGGAATAACGTATCATTCTGTAATTTGATATCTTAGTTTGGATCAGGTACAGGTATGGGACCTGTTATGCAGAATGCTCAGGACCTGGGGTTTTACGGATAATGGATTTTTCTGTAATTTGGATCTTCATACCTTCATTTGCTAGAAAATCATGTAAACAATAAACAATCCAATAGACTGGTTTTATTATTTAAATACTTAATTCCAGTATAAATGTGGATGCAATGTGCAATTGCAGTCAATGTACTAAAACACAAACAACTTTGATACAAATCTGACACAACTACCTTGAAAATATTTAGTGTTCAGGTTCATTATTTCCATGACTTCTTCACCCCTTGCTTCCAGCACAGGTTTGCTTTTGCCAATGTTTCATACAATGACAGCGGCAAACTTTGCACAATCATCTGTAAATTGTAAATGAGCCCTCTATCCTTAGTAATTTAGTAATATCATTTAGATAATACATAAATATTTTATCAGGGGCTGAAAATACTGCATAATGTTTTTTTCAAAACGCAGTAGAGTATTTCCTGCTAATAACATGTCTGAGCCTGTTTCTTATATAAAAAGAAATGCAAACATTTCTCATTCTCTAGTCAGGTAATGGCAGGGGAATTGAAGTGTTTGTTCACCCACTTACTTTGAAGTAAACCAGTGAATGTGGATTATCCGTAAGGGCAAGTTTACCTACTCACCAGAAGAATAATATGGTGGACCATGTGAAACACATAGAGGAAGAGAGATTTGAAGTGCTTTTATTTTACTTTGCTATCTCGTATCTTATGAGCATGGGTGTCTGCAAAAAAATTTCCAAGGGGGGAAAAAGGAAGAAAACATATTTTGGTTTCCACACAAACAGCTTCTTTTTTTTTTATAAATATAGAAAGTAGTAAGTGTTGCACATGTATAGCATTGCCATTTTATTAGTGACAGAAGCTCCTTGTTTGCCAGGACAGTACTTGGTATTTTCTATGACTATGAAGAGTTTCATTCATCCAGGTTGTGGTATATCTAATATAAATTATTGAAGACGTTTCACTACTCAGCATATAAACTCTTCCATTAATTCAGTCACAATGGCACATTGTAAATTTTCAGAGAGGTGACATCTAAAATTCCCAGAGGTGTTGATACCTACAAAGAGGATGGCCCCAAACTCTGCTACGAGTAGGAGCTGCATCTCCCGCCATGAAAGAAGTTCAGAAACCCTGCTGTTGGTCCGGAATCTGCAACATTCAACCCACTATACAGTCACAGGAGAGAAACTCCTTTCTCCCTCTTCTAAATGTACCTGTGCAGTACTCTGGCTACTGCTGCTCTGACAAATAAAAAAATGAAATACATTATCATATAGCCAGAGGAAGGCAAAAAAATCCCAACCTGAAGCCACGGCCAGTTATTCCTCAAGAGGGGGGAATTAATTCCTGAACCAAATGGCGGTCCCTGTACCTTCTCTCCCAGAATTCATTGGTATATGTCATAATCAAAAGCCACCTGTTGCTCCTGTAGCACAATTGTAACATTTCCAACTAGTTAAACTGCCTTTATCATGAATGCAAAACCGGTGGCAACATCACAGTGCTGGCATGTATCTGTTTCCTTCACATAAAGGCAGCAATGCTATTGTGTGGCTTTTTTGCCCAAATACCATGTTGCAGAATAAACTAATGTCAGAACAATCATACACTGTGTACATATGATTATCAAAAACCTGTGAAGAATTTTGTGGCTGTTTTGAACAAAGAAATACCTTTCAGTTCGTTGAAAAGACTTTGTGAAACAGAGGCTTAACTGTGATTTTAAAGAATTATAGCAGAAGATGCATCTTTAGTCAAAGACTCTTTTTTTTCACTTTCCATTTAGAGGCCTAAAGGAGTTAGGGCATTAAAAATTGATTAGCAAAGAAAAGGGTTTTTATTGTTATAGTGATACTGTGCTGGCAGATTTAAGAAGCCCTGGGCTTCACTGTAGCCTGTGCCGTTTAGCACACCTTAACTTGAGCTCCGTTTTGGAATGCAGAAATATAAAGTATTCATAGGTTTTCATAAAACAATGAATAAGTGGATTTATTACTATAAATACATTTTTGGGTGGATTTATTAGTACTATATACATGACACGATTGAGGATTTGTGTATCAGTACACAATAGTATACACAAATACATACTTCAGCATGTGCAATGGATATTTGATAAGTCTGTGTTTCCATCACACATATGTGTAAAGGTCTAGATATTTGGACTATGCAGACGATGACTGTAGACTTCTCCACTGAGACACAGGATGCTTAGCAAGGTTATCTGTTAAATAGCTCTTATTACCCTTCACTGCAGTCTATGTGTGCTTTTCTGTAAGGCTGTGTGTCAGTGTTTGTGTGTATTTGTCTAGTTTATACCTAACAGAATATTACACTTTGCAGATACAACATATCCTTCCTTATAATGACATCCACATACAATGGACGCTCACATGCAGATGCAAGGTATCCAAAGCATCAGGGGTCCCCAACCTTTTTTACCTGTGAGAAATTTTCCAATGTGAAAGAGTTGGGGAGCAAAGCAAGCATGAAAAAAAGTTCCCAGGATGCCAAATAAGTGCTGTAATTAGGTATTTGGTAGTCCCTTTGAGGACTGGCAGCCTACAAGAAGCTCTGTTTAGCAGTACACCTGGTTTCTATGCCACCAAAACATACCTCCAAACCAGGAATTCATAAAATAAGCTATCCAAGGGGATGGTGAGCTACATGCTGCTTGTGAGCCATTGGTTGGGGTCACTGCTCTACATAGTGTCTGCCACCGAGCAAAATGTGGTCTCTTACTCTTACTCTTACTTACTGCACCACTGCCATTGTGCATACTCCTGCCATCTTTTGCAGTGATTCTAGCTGGGAGATTTTGCAATACACAAGTTCTGTACTTTGCGTCTGAGTTGGCAAGGGTAACAAATCAGTAATTATTGTCAATGGGGGTGTCTAATTAATCGACAACTATCCTTGTGCAGTTTTTCCATTCATTTTCCTTTCATTATTACATCCATTGCACATTATCATTTCTTTTCCTTATTCTTTACCCCAGAAAGCATGCTGCCGCTTGTAAAAAAGAAAGTCTATAGTCCATTTCAGTAAACTTTCTTCATTTTGACTAGCAATACGTTTTAGGTGTGTCACCAAACAAGTATTTACAGCATTCCAATCCATGTTTGTTCTGTCTGCAGTCAGAAAATGATTTGTCACTCAGCTTAATGCTGGATGGAATATATTACTTGCTCCATAGAAAACAATGAAGTTGATTTATCTCACTATACAGGCTTAGCTCCATTCATTTTATGTTGCAGATGTACCCATGCATGTTGTCTAAATATTTGACATCATTCAATTACTATCTCATAACACCTCCTATTCTGTATATGTCTATTTGTGTAGGAGTAGGGAGTGACTTCCAGCTTGTCAAATTCTCCTTCCACTTGCCTGGATGTTATATTTTATATTGATCATTTTTCAACCTAAAACATCAGAAATATGTAGAGTTCCCATTAAGAAACCCTTCTAAATCTGGGAACAATGCCTAAAATGATGTTCCCCAACATATCAGTTTTTGATAAGCCTTTCCTCAGCTGACATACTCATAGTACATTATCAAAAGTTGACCACCTGAGGAAAGGATAAGAAAAGAATACAAGAGGTCTTCTGCACTCAACCCATTATAAATATATTAAAGGGATCCTGTCATGGGAAAAACATTTTTTTCAAAATGTATCAGTTAATAGTGCTGTTCCAGAAGAATTCTGCATTGAAATCCATTTCTCAAAAGAGCAAACAGATTTTTTTTATATTTCATTTTGAAATTTGACATGGGGCTAGACATACTGTCAATTTCCCAGCTGCCCCAAGTCATGTGACTTGTGCTCTGATAAATTTCAATCAAAGTACTGCTGTACTGCAAGTTGGAGTGAAATCACCCCCTCCCTTTCCCCCACCCAGCAGCCTAACAAAAGAACAATGAGAAGGTAAACAGATAAGAGCTCCCTAACACAAGATAACAGCTGCCTGGTACATCTAAGAACAGCACTCAATAGTAAAACCCATGTCCCACTGCGTACTATTCAGTTACATTGAGAAGGAAAAACAACAGCCTGCCAGAAAGCAGTTCCCTCCTGAAGTGCTGGCACAAGTCACATGACTGGGGCAGCTGGGAAATTGACAAATTGGCTAGCCCCATGTCAGATTTCAAAACTGAATATAAAAAATCTGTTTGCTCTTTTGAGAAATGGATTTCAGTGCAGAAGTCTATTGGTGCAGCATTATTAACTGATGCATTTAAAAAAAAAACATGTTTTTCCATGACAGTTTCCCTTTAAGAACATTGAGACATTTTGTGCCTTGAGCGGCTACAAAAATGCCTTACCCTTTAAACAAAACAAGGATTGTTTGTCCAAATAGAGCAGTATATTTAAGCTGGCCAACTATTTCAAAGTCATCCCTGGTCTAACCAGTAAAGGAAGCAGATAATAGAGAGAGACAAAATCCCTTCCAGAGAGCCAAAACAGGAAATTGATTCTAATCAAAGGAAGTCATCTGATATCTGGTGCCCATAATGTGTAAAAACTATTAAAATGCTTAGCTTTTTCTACTACACTTTAGTGCCAAAAAGAATACATTTAACAGTCTCAGAGCTTTGTTAGAATATCTGCTGTTTACAATGTCTGAACCTGAAATCGATTAATAAACTGAGTTCACTCTTTCAATGCCTGTCATTGTTTTGCCTTAAGGTTCACCTGGGAAGACTATTTTAATTATTCTGTTGAGACTTGTTTGGTGAATGAAAAAGGTCCAGGTTATTTGATGTTGGGCAAATGTTTGACTAAACACAGGGCAGCAAAATCCAAATGCCTCTGCAGGGCTATATGCCTGCATCTATTACAGTACAAGTGCTTTATTTTACTTATTGTACTGATATTTTTACAGTTTTAATTGCATAACCAGTTGTAATTGATTAGCCGTTGGTCAGAAAAATATGTTTTCTGTGTAGAGAAATGTCAACGTTCCATATTTAAATATTAAAAATGGTATCTCTTTATTATAAAGGTACACATACATAAGACACAAGAACCACAATTATCTTGTAAATTATATGTTTATAATTTGTGCATTCTGTCAGAACTTGTGTATCCCCTGTTGTAAAATATGAGAATATGAAACATCACCTCAGAGTTCCATGACCTGTAAACAAGCACTTGATCTTTGGCCTTGTGCTTTTATATCATCATGGCACTCTAATTTAATGTATAATATTCTTACATTTTACAATAGGTGGTATATTATTCCTGATATACATGCACAAAGTAGGATGCACTTTACATCAAAAGCACAGTCTTCTATTATATATGTATATGTTGTGGGGATTAAAAATGATAACATTAAGGCAGAAAGGAGACACCAAATTGCAGATTTAAATAAGATTTTCTCTGCTTTATGTCATCTGCAAAGCAGGTAAAGTCCATTTTGTAGAGTTATGGATTTAAACAGAAAAGGGCCCTAATTTCTGGAAGGTCTAAACATGTTTTTTTCCCTCCCTAAACAGGGTAAGGCACGGTACCCTAGAGCCCCTGGCTCCTTTTGCTCTACATCAGCTCACTATCAGCAGAAGTGTCCTCTGATTCCCCAGCTTTGCTCTCTAAAGATAAAGGACCAGATGGCTAAAGTTGATCTCCTAATTCAATTCCAGAATTTCGCCATAGAGTCAGATGCATTTCACTGCTTACCGTATATAAAAACTCATAACTAACACATTTGGGGACTTCTGCTATGCACTTTATCTCTATCAGGTTCAGAGGAGAAGAAAATGTGGGTAATAATCTGACTTTATGGGTAGAAACAGCCAGTTCCACTCCCAAAGCATTGCAGATTGGGAACCAGTATGTGTATTCCTGACAACTAAATAAATGAAGGCAATCGCCAAAATATTTGTAGTGTAAGTGTATTGGTAAGGGATAATGAAATAAGAGTAAATAGCATATACTCACAAACCAGGGTTACCAATAGGCAACCACTGTCCTGACCCCATTCAGGATTAAGGGCTAGAGCAGACGGGGAGATTCGGGGGCATTTTGTCGCCTGGCGACTTGTAGCCGCGACTTGTAGCCCCCGAACCTCCCCGAATAGGCAGGTCCTGGGGCGCACCGGCGTTACTTGAAAACGCCTGCGCGTTTGAATAGGCGCAGGCGTTTTCAAGTAACGCCGGTGCGCCTAAGGACTTGGCTATTCGGGGAGGTTCGGGGGCTACAAGTCGCGGCTACAAGTCGCCAGGCGACAAAATGCCCCCGAATCTCCCCGTCTGCTCTAGCCCTTAGTAGTCGCTCTCTGTAGATAGAAAAAGGTTATCAACCCTCCACCCAGGGTGGACTTAGTATTATATAGAAAGAACAGAGGCGCCAAAAGGATAAAAGGATATAAATGAGTTTAAAAGCCAAAACTTGGTAATCAGAGGAGGCAGTGGTGGACTTACCTCCTCCGAGCAGACACAAAACGACTGGAGTTCGTTAATAAATTTTGACTGCCTAATTACAATCAGTACAACGCATTTCACGGGCTCAGACCCGCTTCTTCAGGCAATAAACATAGGAGTTACAGCATCTGGCAGTAGTATACACACTCAGCGCCTCTGTCAAAACGTTGTTTTGTGTCTGCTTGGAGGAGATAAGTCCACCACTGCCTCCTCTGATTACCAAGTTTTGGCTTTTAAACTCGTTTATATCCTTTTATCCTTTTGGCGCATCTGTTCTTTTTGTACAATTTGTGCCTAAGGAATTAGGCATAGACCAAACACCCACCAAATGCCAGGCAGATTTCCGCAAAGTTGTGTCTAATTTGTGGTGAAATGTATATGAGGTTGTGTTGTTGGAAAATTGAATGCAATAATGTTTTTTCCACAATGCAACATATTCTTCTAACTATAGGAGACCCTGTTAAATGCAGGCTTCACCTTGTGCATTGTAACTACGTACTATACAAAATGTGTTGAACCAATTCTAAAAGCCAGTGATTGGACAAAAGGTAACTTCATCAGATTTATACAGGAAAAAGTTACCACTAATACACTACTCCATGCCAAAAGTGGACATCCTAAATGGGTCCTTGACAGTATCCCCATGGGTCAGTTCCTGCATCCATTTTACAAGCCATGGGGCAGAATTTTGGAACATGGCTATAATCTCATCAAAATCAAAGATAAAGAAGTTTTGGCCAAACAGGACAGCCTTTTGGCAGCAGACATTAAGCCATTGTGATTTTATTATCGCATACTCTTGGGATTCTAAAACTGTTGTCAAGGTGATTAATAAACATGGGGCAGTGCTGTAGCAAGATCCTATATTAAAACTTTTTTTCCTTCATTAAAGTGAACTCGTCACCTCAAAAAAATATTCAAAATCATATTTTATCACATTAGTCAAGCAAAATGAACATTAATTACACTATATAAATTATTTGATTCTTGTTTTCTTCAGTCTGGGAATTCATAATTATAGCAAGCAGGCAGGAGACATTTTGTGGACACTGTTATTAAGGCAATCATTAAATCATCTTAGAATCTTGTTTGTGCACCAGAATTGGGGACCAGATGTCCATCCCCATGTCCTGGCTACACAATTAAATGGTTAAGAGAACTGGGGGAATGTGTGGGGAGCAGTGGCATCTAGGAAGTGCTGAATGGAAAGTGAAAGTAATTATCTGCCCCTCCTCTATGCCTAAGGCATAGAGGAGTGGCAGACAATATTTGATTGACAGCTGAGATTTGTAAATGAGCTTAAAACAGCTATGAATGCTTTAATAAAAATTTTAAATTTGATTTCATGTTTAATTTGAAAGGGACTTCTATTATACAGATTTTTGTGTCTGGGTGATGGGTCCACTTTAAAGAAGACACAAAAGTGGGATCAAATGCCTCCCTGTGTCTGTTTATGGAAAATGTTTCTGTGATGTCTACTAATTGGTTAACTGTCAAAGGAGCGTATAGGTGTGGATGAAATCAGTATAAAGATGTTCATAGGGAATAACTGTGGTAAGGAATATTATTTATCATTCATATTTTATATATAGAGAGAGAGATAAAACATCAACATGTGTACATTATATGATTATATGTCTTGTAGATGCCACTTTATAGCTCATGGACTATATGGCTCAGCATGGCAATGTAACATATTATTTTGTAATATTTGAGTGCTAAAAATGTATCTAAGTTGCTCCATTGCTCCATTGCAACTCTCCTCTGGGTGTTATGCCAATAAAATAGTAGTAGTCGTCATTTTTTTTTTTCCATTTAAACAGACTTAATAGTGGGGGGAAAATCATTTCTTTCAGTGTTTCAGACTAAAATAGCCTAGTCTTGATTGCCATAACAAGTGGCTGAATGGAGTTATCTGGCTTAGTGTTTAGAGGTGGCCATACCTCATTTGATGGTCTCCAAACATGTGGATCTCTGCCCAACTTGGCCATCCACACACTGGGCCTGGGATTGCTTCATATTCAGGTTATATTATGTTTTATTCCTAGTCTGATACTTGTCCATGTAGTATACATGCTGCTGCTGGATGACACATACTGTATACTAAACCTAAGATACTGTAGGTGTTGATGAATTGCTACAGCATAAGAATAATGAAGTCTCTTATGGTATCAACACACTTTAATTCTCATAAAACCGAAACTATCCAGATGTTCACAGACCTCAGCTAAATATATTGGAAGTATTAGGTATGTGCAGAGCCCCATTCACAAGATCCTGTAGTCTGGCCCTATTACCATTTGTGGCATTTATATACTTTCCCCCACATATACTTCATTTGTCTTACTGTAGAAGTTATTTCTTCTGACTAAATCAAGAAGTGTAACCAGGGTTCATGATTTAGAAATACTTTAAATCTCATGAAAGTTGAGTGTTTTAATTTGTTTTTTTCAAATGTGGAATCATGTTACCCCTTTACAAATTCTACCCTGGGTTATGGTCTTGGTAGAAAGCCACGTTCCACATTCACTGCTGTCCTTTATCCCTCTTACAGATTAGACTACACTTCATTTCCAGTTTAATCTTACCATTCACAAGGAAATGTCCAGATAAAATAATATAAGCTACATTTTCATTAATACAGAAAGGTTGTTTAGACTGAACTTATTATATAAATAGAGGACACCCACACGAATGCTTTCATGAGTGACATCGCCAATGCTTAGATGCTCATATAATAAATTGTTCACCTGATTTACTGGTACATTCCAGTGGTTGACTGTTTAAGATGTCTAAATATTGCAGTGTGGGTAAATAATAATTTATGTAAAACAAAGCAAGGTATGAGCAAAATACACAACCATTGAACAGATATGACGGCAATCTGACTTGCATTTCGCTTCTTCTTCATGTAAAGAAAATCTTAAGGGGCCAATTATCAACTGCAGTGCAGCGGGCAAAAGGCAAAATAGGGGCTCAGTCCACCATGTTATCTGTATGTTTTGCCCTGTAGTACAGCCAGGTCTTTTTGTGCACCTTAGTGCTCTAACACTGTCTGGGTAAATTAACCCATTAAACTTATGTAAGCAAGTGTAGTTCACCTCCACAAACCTGAAACATTTCTAATATAAAATTGCAGAATACAATGCTATTTCACCTTTTTATTATATTTATATTTTTTTAAATATAAGCACCTGCATTGGGTTTTTTTTCCTTAGTCATTATGTTTGTGGATGCCATAATTTCAACCATCTGTGTGCGTGGTGGCAGAAATGACATTAGCTTGTGATTCATTAGCAGTTTCATATGTGTGTAGAGGCACAGCAAGCAAAGGGAACCTTCAAAGTAAGACTTCTTCAAGGCAAGATAGACTTCCAGAGCCCCTCTGCATCTGTGTATGTAATGCATCAAAGTAGGCTGAACAGATATTGGTGCAACTCACAAGTTGCATGCAGTTTGGAATTAAGACTTTTTACAATTACATTCTATTTTCTATTTGTGACATTTTTTTCTAGTATCAGCATTGAAACTTTAATGTTTAACCTTCTTGTGTTTTTCTAAAACTCCACAACCATCCCATAGATAATGCTGAGAATTGTATAATTAAGCAGATTAAATAATGCAAACGTACTAGAAAAAATGTGCAATCAAAAAAAGCTTAAATCTTTTGCATTATAGTAAATAAATGTTTCCAATGCTGATATCATTCACATGACACTTAGCAATTAGCATTCTATATATTAGCATTCACAATTACCCATTCTATAACATACTAATCGTTAACTTAAAGGTGAGCCACCCCCTTAAGATGGTTATATAATAAAAGGCACTAAGTTTGTCCAGGAGCAGTAACCCATAGCAACCAAACAATTGGTAGAATTTACTGGTCAATGGTTTATAGGGGAAGTCAACCCTCCCGGGACAAAACCCCTCCCCCACGTAGGCCCCCCTCCCTCCTCCCCTTCGGCCTACCTCCCCCCAGGCTATTGCCCCTAGCTTGTTAATTACCCAAAAGTCCAGGTCCCCTGCAGGCAAGTTCACGGGAGCTATCTTGTCCTGCGCCGTCTTCTTCCTTGATCCGGTGGCATTTGGTGGCGCATGAACAGTAAGATGTATTTGCCGGTTGGTACTACTGTGCATGTGCCCGAATTTCACAAAGTTTCCGAAAAAGGAAATTGTGAAGTTCGGAAGCAAGCACAGTAGTAAGAACTGGCAAATGCGTCCTACTGCACATGCGCCACCAAACGCCGACGGATCAAGGAAGAAAACAGTGTGGGACAAGATGGTGTCAGTGAACTTGCCTGCATGGGACCTGGACTTTGGGGTAGTTAACAAGTTAGGGGCAATAGCCCTGGAGGGCGTAGGCCGGGGGGGTTTGGTGCTGGAGGGGTTGACTTCCCCTTTAAAAGCAAGCATCTTACTGGTTGTTATGGGTTACTGCTCCTGGGCAAACTTAGTGCCTTCTATTACATATGGGGATTTAAATATAATTTCAATTTTTCTTTGCGTCTTTTTGCTTTCTTTCTTACCTCCTTAACTAGCACCAGAATATCTTGTAACAGAGAAAAGCTATTAGTAATAACATTGTTTTTTTAGTTAGGTACACAAAGACACAGGCAAGAATGGACACTTTGTTCCTTTACACAACACCACCCTCCCCCCCGCAACACATTCTTTTCCTTAAGTTTGTCTAAATAACACGCAGCACAGAGAAACCAGTCATGCACATATTTTTCAGTCCACGAGTTATGTTACTTGTTGATTTAGTCCAAATAGTGATTGTTCCTTTTTTTAAGAAATAAAACAGAAACTATAGTAACCAGTATGGCCTTGGAAGTTTTGTTTTAAAAGCCTCATATACTTGACTAAGCACAGAGGAAATAGTTGTGCCATCATAGGTTCATGGGGGTAGATTTATCAAAGAGTGAAGTTAAGAGTGAAGTTCCGCCACCAGAGGGAAATTCCGCCTCTCTCCATTCATTTCTATGGGATTTTTAAAGGCGTATTTATCAAAAGGTGAACTTTCACTTCACCCATTGATAAATAGGCCTTTCAAAATCCCATAGAAATGAATGGAGAGAGGCGGAATTTCCCTCTGGTGGCGGAACTTCACTCTTTGATAAATTTACCCCCATGGTCTCTCTGTACATGCTAAGAGATTAGTTTAGGAAGGCTCTTTGCCACCCTAGCTGCTATCTGAATCAGTGGGCCAAAAACATTAGATGGAACCAGTCTATGATATGTTCTTGAAAGGAGATATTGGGACTGACAAGATAGATGTGTAAGAGGATCAGGAAAGGTGTGGAATGTTGCAAACATAGAGATACATGCGGTTTAGCCCAAGTCAGGATCTGCAAGCTGACAGACACATTTTTTAAAAATCTAGGGAACCCATTTTTTGCCATTGCCAAAAGGATCAATGGACAACTACAATGAAATAATCGGACCCATTATCCCTTATTGCCAGGAATATTGAAACCAAAAGTACCAGCATGACAGCACTGAAAAGTGTGCAGTTTTTGGCCACACTTCTGAGCCTTATGCGTTTCATGCTACACAGCACTTATTCATGGCCTATGAGCCTATGCGTTTAATTGCTGTTTTCTGGTAGTCAAGTATACATATTTTTATTGTCGTTTATATATGATGAGTTATAAACAATTATTATTCAGTATTCAGTTAATTGATGCAAAACTAATGAGGCCAAATGCCAGAACTAAAAAGTCAGAAAAGGTTGGAACTTGACAGTTTCCGGAACTGACCTATCTAGGTGAAAACTTTTTTCGTTCCAGAATATTTATTTTTCCCATGCAGATCATTCTCTGAGTAATTTATGTCCCAGTCAATCCAGTCATGAGGTGAAATAGTTGTCAAACCTGTTTTTAGCACACAGGACATGCCAAACTATTCATTGTGTGGAATTCTATTGTCTCAGTACTATGACGAGTGACAAAGGAATTAGTGGTTGATACAACCTAAGTTCCTGAAAACTTCCAACATGATCCTGCCCAACAGCCATACTGTGCTTGTGCCTTCTTACTTATTGGATTGCTTAGAACAAGGTTAAAGGAGTACTAAACCCTAAAAATGCCATATTTTAAATAATGAATTTATTGCACCAACCTAATATTTCAGCTTGTCAATAGCAGCAATGATCCAGGACTTCAAACTTGTCACAGGGGGGTCACCATCTTGGAAAGTGTCTGTGACACTCACATGCTCAGTGGGCTCTGTGCAGCTGTTGAGAAGATAAACTTAGGGGTTATCATAAATAACCAAACAGAAAATGAGGTTTGTCTGTAATATAAGCTGAGGCTACATTGCTGATTATTGTGATGCTAGTTATACTGGTTTCTGTGCTGCCATGTAGTAATTATCTGTATTAATGACTAATCAGCCTTATATTGTGACATTTCTATTCTATGGTGCAGATTTATCATTGGTCGAATTTCAAATTAAAAAAATTCAAAATTCGACCATATGAATAAAAGGGAAGTAAAATCCTTCGAATTCGACTATCGAATAAAAAAAAATTGATCGATCAATCAAAACTAATGATTCCCAGTTCGGTAGCTTCGTTCTGGCGAAGTAGGTGGTCGAATAAAAATTTAAAGAGGAAGTAATTCAACCATCAAATAGTCGAATATTCAAATTAAATTGTATTCGAATATTCAAATTATTCGAATCAGCAGAAAAGAAGTTGGGGAGCTACTGGGGTATCTTTGGAGACATAGATCTTTACTGCTAAAGGGCTTTGGTTGGGCTGGTACAGAAACCTAAAACATAATGTCTCACAGTTCTGGACATATGAGAGTAATTAGTCTTATAGTAAACTCTAAATGTATATTTGCATCCAACAGGTGTGTTCAGTATTATTCCATTTATCCATCAATTAGTATAAATAACAGGGATGCATCAAATCCAGGATTCAGCTCGGCATTCCGCCAGCATTCAGCCTTTTACAGCAGGATTCCGATTCGGCCGAATCCTTCTGCCCAGCTGATCCAAATCCTGATTTGCAATCTCTCGCAGAGTCCATTGAAAGCTAATAATTTATATTTTAAAAATTATTTCCTTTTTCTCTGTAATGATAAAACAGGACCTTGTACTTCCCTATCACAGTAATTCTAGGTAATAATACATCACATATCTGTATGTTTAAAACGTTTTTGTTATGGTTCTGTACAGTTCAAGGACCTCTGGAAGGCTTTAATTTGTGGTCCCCTGACCTACTGGAGGTCCCATGCAGTGTTCCAATGTTTGAGGTTAGCACACACGACAAGTTCGCACAAAGAATTTTCTGTGAAAACCTAACATTTTGTATTCATTATGACCTGAGCACACAGTTTTTAAAAATTGAGCACATACATTTAAAATGTGCGCACAAAAAGGAATTACAGGGAACGTTGGCCCCGTCTTTTCTTTGCTACACAGAGCTCATTCATTTTTAACTTCTGCATTGTATAAAAATACTGTATAAAACACAACCTAATGTTAAAACTATTTAAATGTATGAAACATAATGGGTATTATGTGGAAAGGGCTCAGCTGAGGTGTGGCAAAGAATAGTTGCTGTTAAGAACTTATTCATACATTTTTAATATATTTTAAGGTGGCCAAGCACTTTGTGATTTGGGTATTTTAAAGAGCTCAGGTTATTACCCAACAGTCTGTATATAAAAACTCTTCTTGAAAATCCAACAAGAAGGACTGCACTCAAGTGCTGACTGTTGCATCGAATAGGTTTGAAATCAGTGCAACTCAACAACTTGTTGTTATTAGAAATGCCCCTGGATTTTCAAATGCCCTTGTATTGTTATTGTATGAACTAATAACTGTGTTTGCAAAAGACACAGTGATCACAAGCTGACATATTCAGCACTGGTGAGGATTAGACACTAGTGCCATCTATTTGCTGATTTATGCTATTGCACTTTGTATAGAATCCAGGGGCAAATGTAATGAGTACAAACTTGCCAGTGACAGCTACACAGCCATCGCAACACTTTGCTGGGAAAAAAATTCTCTCAGACAACCTTAATTTACTAAGTAGTGAAGTTATGGCTCGGGCGACGAACGCTGGCGAATTTTCCCTAGCGTTACTTTAGCAGAGCTAGCGAAGCTGTGCTAGTATTCAATTCTGGCTAGCGCAACTTCACTAGCGTTCTTGCGCTGAGGCTAACTTACAAACGGTGGGCAATTTAAAGTGGTTTGGAGCTATTTATGTTACAAGGTGCATCTAATGTGCATCTAATACATTACATTTACACTGACTAGACATGCCAAGGGAACCATAGTAAAGGCAATAGAGTTGTTTTAATGCCCTACACATAAGCCCACACACGACTGGACTGAGAATTAAAATAGGCCCTGGCATTTCAGGTACACAAGAGGCCCATCAGCCCACATAGAGGCCCAAACAGCCCCCACCAGCCCACTAAACACTGACTTTCTATGGGACCTTATAGCAGCCCCTCTGGCATTTGCCCTAACCCACAAATGGCCAGTCCGGGCCTGAGCCCACATGTAAGTAATGTGCCATATGGTAGAAACTGGGGACCTGAAAAATGTTTTATGCCTTTTGCAGCCTAACACGAAATGAAAAGATGCTAGCGGTTGTTGGTCTTACAAGATATTCCACTCAAAGATTAATATGCAAGCAACTGAAGATTGAGGATCTGCTATGCACTCCAATGCACTTCGCCAGGTCAGAGCTGGACACGGCAAGTCTGGTGAAAGAAAAATCTGCACCTTAGTCAGGGGCAACCCACCTCATTGGCAGAGCACCCCTGATATTAGTGAATTTGCAGAGTTAGGTCCTTTCGCCAGAGCAAAAATTCACCTGGCATTAGAATGGAAAGCAATGCTAGATGCTAGCGTTAGCCACTTCGCCCTTCAGTAAATCTGCTCCCAGGTCTGGACTGGAATTAAAAATAGGCCTTTGCATTTCAAGTAAACAGATGCCCAATCAGTCCCCTACCAGCCTACTAAAAAGTAACTGTTTATGGCACCTTACAGAAGCCACTCTGGCATTTGCCAGAACTCACAGATATAGGGCATAATTGTCAGAGGGTTAAAACGCATTGCTCTAGTTCCCTAAACAATACACCAAAAGACTTGGACACATGAAACAATGATGCAAGTATTTTTGAGCTTTTTGTCTTTAAAGGGTTACTGTCATGCGAAACATTTTTTTTTTTCAAAATGCATCAGTTAATAGTGCTGCTCCAGCAGAATTGTGCACTGAAACCCATTTCTCAAGAGAGCAAACACATTTTTTTACATTTAATTTTGAAATCTGACATGGGGCTAGACATGTTGTCAGTTTCCTAGCTGCCCCAAGTGCTGTGACTTGTGCTCTGATAAACTTCAATCCCTCTATACTGCTATACTGCAAGTTGGAGTGATATCATCCCGATCAATCCAATTTGCATGGGTACATAAATGCTACTAATAATAACATGCCGTATTACTTTCTAAGGCCACAGGTTGAGTTAGAATGTGTAGAACAATAGGTATTTAGCAATTAAAAAAACGGTCTTTCATAATTCTGCAATTAAAAATGATGTAAGATTTACAGAAAGTTATTTTTAGATTTTTAGTGACACATAGTTACCCTCAAAGCTTTTGTAAACAATTCCTAAAGAACAAACTTAGCCGATGGGTGTTTGCTTGAAGGAATTCTGACATTCTTTATAACATTTTCTTTACATGTTCATGCAAGGTTTCTTTTAAGGGCTGTTACTCATGAGGGTTTTTCCCTGCACTCCCTTGCGTGCAATTTTGCTGCTTTCAGCCTCAGGGAAGTGCAGGAATAGACGCAAGCAATTCTTTTCAATAGGGCTATACTCACACAAGCGAATGTAGGCGCCGAGCGCAGGTTGAGACTCAACATGCTGCATTTTTCCTGCATTCGGCGCCTACATGTGCTTGTGTGAGTATAGGCCCATTGAATAGAATTGCTTGTGTTTATTCCTGCACTTCCCTGTGGCTGAACGCAGCAAAATGGCATGCAGGGGAGTGCAGGGAAAAACCCTCCTGAGAGCCCTAAGAGAAATAGTAATCTTAATTTGTTATAGTTTATAAAAATTATTCACTTTTATATAAACGTAAAAAGGAAATCGAGCATTTGCCTGAAATGCAGCACCATTGATCACCGTCCAATCACTAATTTCAGTTCAGTTGTTTTCAGATCCAAGTGAAGATTATGAACTGTTACAATTTGATCCATTAGTTGATACATTTCTCAGCACCATCTGTGGGACCATAGCAATTATTGTATTAATTCTAACAGCTGCCATTAGGGGAACTATCGAAAAAAATGTATTTAATCTAAGCTTCAGCATACTGAAATAAGAAACTTTCTGAATACAATCAAATAAAAATTCTGTACCATTTTTTAAATAATCAAGTTTATTTTGTTAGATTCTGTTTGTACTGGAAACAGTTATTTGGGTGAGTTCTAATACATCTGCGGGGAAAGGAAGCCCACTTATAAAATATACTGGATCATTCATCTGACACCCAACTCCTGCATGAAGACAGAATGAAGAGAAAACAGATGCTGAGAAAGGGAAAGTGAATATAAACTTGATTATTTCAGAAACAATGCAGATTTTTTTTAATTCATTCATTGTATTTAGAAAGTTTTTTACTTCAGTATGAAGAAGCTTATATTAAACTAGACATTAAGCCCGTTAAATTAACGTGCGCTAGAACATATGTAGTCAAACATTTATAAAAACAGAATTGTTCTAGGCGAATTTTCGCCTGCGCTACGCAAATTCACTAACGTGTGAATTTACGCTCTGGTCGGCGAACGGTAACGTATTTATGTTTTTCAGACTATCACCCACAATGGTAAAACACGCCACAGCATAAGGGTGCGAAGTTGCGCGTCTATCTACTTCGCTAGCGTAAATTCGCCAGAGGCGGTCCATGGGGCACATCCGCAGTAGCGCAATTCCACGGACACAGGGACTGGACGCAGAGACACTTGAAATTAACATTAAGCCCGTTAAATTAACGGGCGCTAGAACATATGTAGTCAAACATTTATAAAAACAGAATTGTTCTAGGCGAATTTTCGCCTGCAATACGCAAATTCACTAACGTGCGAATTTAAGCTCTGGTCGGTGAACGGTAACGTATTTATGTTTTTAAGACTATCACCCACAATGGTAAAACACGCCACAGCGTAAGGGTGCGAAGTTACGCGTCTATCTACTTTGCTAGCGTAAATTCACCATCGTAAATTCGCCAGAGACGGTCCATGCAGCACATGCGCAGTAGAGCAATTCCACGGACACAGGGACTGGACGCAGAGACACTTGAACTTTATTATATAGGATGTATAATATATCAGATGAATGACCCAATATATCTTATTAAATCATGAGAAATCCTGACTCTCTACATGCAGGATTTGTGCAAAAGGCAGCTATTTTGTTTGTTTGTACTGGAATCAGTTATTTGGGTGAGCTCTAATACATCTGCTAGGAAAGGAAGCCCTCCTATAAGTTATATACGTGGGGTGGGGGTGCAGCTTTATTTTATTACAGGGTTGAATTCTCCTTTAAGGACCCTGTTAGGTAATACCAGCCATTTCTTTTAATTGGAACTGGTGCATGTTAACACATACAGCGTAACATGATTTTGTGTAATTGCCTTAACATGTGAAAGAAGGCAATTACCCAGAGCCAATAGGGCAATGCTACGATTTATTATCATGGTCATGTAATGCTGAAAGTGATTCTTATCAAGGAACTACTATGTATACATTGTATGCGGTACTCATATTTTGAAAGTAAAAAGAAATCATTTAAAACAGACCTAAACCTTAAAAAATCAATTGTGAACTTGCTCAGAGTGCTTCTCTGAGCATCTCGTTAGGGTTTTCTGAGATATAACCATGTTTATACCAGGCTTTGAGCTCAGCATCTCTCTTAGGGGGTTATTTAGTAAACCCCGAATTTGTGATATTTTATTTATAAAATCAGACTTTAAAAAAAAATCACAAATTTATTAAACCCAGAGGATGGAAAAGTCAGAATCTGAAAATCCTGCATCTCATACCTGTCGTGGTTGCATATAAGTCAGTGGTAGAAGAACCAATGATTTTTTGATGTGTGCTGGGTTTCATGCAATACCCCAAAGTCTTCTGAATTTTCAGGTGAAAATTATTAAGAAGCCTGAAAAAAAAGTGAAAATCTGAATTTGCCCCACAAAGCAGATTTTCGGGAAAATGTAATAATGAATTTGCTTTAAAAACACGAGCGGATTTGATCGAAGTTTGTAGCAGAAAATATTGAGAGAAACTCAGACTTTGATAAATAACCCCCTTTAAGTCAAAGGGTTAATTGACTTACAGTTTGGGTTAATTGTAGTATTAGTAAAACATATTAATAAGTGACAATGTATTCTGTAGCGCTGTGCAATCGAAGGGTATATACTGTAGATCAAGGGGCAGATTTACTATTGGTCGAATTTCGAATATAAAAAAATTCGAAATTCGACCAAGGGAATAGTGGGGAGGTAAAATCCTTTGAATTCGACTATCGAATTCGAAGGATTTTACCGCAATTCGATCGATCGAACAATCGAATATAGAAAATTCGATCGATCATTCGAATATTCGAAACGAATTCGATTCGAATATTCGAACGATTTTAAACGATCGATCAAATTTTTTATATTTGATGTTAGGGAAGGATCCCCATTTCGGTAGCTTTAATCTGGCGAAGTAGGTGGTCAAATTAAAATTTAAAGGGGAAGTATTCGACCATCGAATTTTCGAATATTCAAATTAAATTTTATTCAAATATTCGAGTCATTCAAATTTGAATATTTGATGGTCGAATATGCCTAATTCTCATATTCGAATATTCAAATTCGAATTTGATAGAAATCAGAAAATGAATGTAAATTGCAAATGGGCTCAGTGAAACTTTCATCTATTAATTTTTTGGGTTTACATCCCCTTTAACATATGGTATGAGCAGTGAAGCTCCTTATCTCCAAATCTAGAAGAATGAATTGTTAGGGCTGGGAATCATGGCTACTTGGGAGAAACTGCATCTGGGCAATACAAGAATAGTTATGGTATTCATAGAGAGAATAGCTGAACTGAGGAAAATAGGTACCTAGGAATGACAGAAGGAGCAGTACAAAATTGTGAGACAGGAGAGAATCTTGGGGTAAACTGGCATACCAAGTAAAGGAAAAGAGAGTAGAACTCAAGAGGCATTTTGGTGACTTGAAAAATACATGTAAAATATGGACCAGATGGTAATTTGATGAGCTGAAACATGAACTTATCTCCGAACCTGAAAAAAATTATGTGAGTGAGAATAGTATCAAGTATAGGGAAGAACTGAAGATGAGATGTGAATATTGATAGAATAAAGAGAATCAGTTCTGGAAAATTAGCACCTTCCTTTCATGTGTGAAAAGAACCTTAGCAGTAAGATACAAAAACTTATTAAAAAAATATATATATATTTATGTGTACACATACAATAATATTGTAATAGGGGATTGTCAGGTCGTGGTTAAAGTTGGCATCTATGTTTGCAGGGACACGCGTCCATCAATCCTACATGAAAATTCCCTTTTTATGTGACAAAAGCCAAGGCTTAAAAATAACTTTCTTTCTAAACCCTATCGGGCATGTTTAGAGTCATAGCTATAGACTGTTGCCAAGAGATTAAAGGATAACAATGACAAGCATATTACTGTTTGTGCAAGACTAAAAACCTGAAATACCAGAGCTAAGCCTTATATTTCACTGATATCCTCAAAAACATATTGGGGCAGATTCACTAACTGTCAAATTTTCGCCAGCGTCTACTTCGGACCCATTGCAACACTTCACCAGGTGCAAATGCGCTCAGACTACGCCAATTCACTAATATGCAGAGTCCTGGGCATGCAACGCTGGCGACTTTTGGCTAGCATTACATTACTAAAATTTGCTAGTCATGTTGCACTCAGTGCGGGAAATGTAAAGTTGTATGGATGTCTTCCATTTAAGTGGTATGAAACAAAATATGTGAAAGGGCTGTGGGTCCAAAACTCAATAAAACATTCTGTTTTTCAGGCATACTCCATTCTGTTGACATTTATTGGCTTAAAAAGATTAGTGTTTTCAATCATGGAATAAAGATCAAATTTTTATCCGAACAGATTGTGCCGCAGGAGTGTGTGCTTATTTCAGAATTTCCATGCCTCTCACCCCAAGCTATGGGTTCAGGGCACTGCACCCGGGCCACCCATCTTCATCTATGAGTGCAAACAATTTCTATACATGCATTGTTTATGCAACAGTGACAAGAAGGCTGACCCCCTTAGAGACGGTCATGGGGCTTTGCATCCGGGCCAATTTTCATACAGAGTGAGCTTTTTATTAGAAATGGTTAAATATTTAACATTTGGATAGAGCCGTGGGTTTCTCTTCTTTTTGTGTTTTTAATCATACTGCAAAACAAGGACTTATATGAGAGATCAATTATTATTTAGTATATAAATGGATGAGATGTAAGTAGTGAGTCAAATGAGGAATGTTATAGTAGTATCCACACATGCCTCCCTGGAGCAGCTGTGGATGGACAGTCACCTCAACTGTGGATCTGTCTATAAGTAAATTAGCCATGCAAATGTCAACTTACTGTACACAATTCCAAATCAGATACAGTAGAACACAAATTTTATGTCCCTGGATATTATGTTTTCCCAGAATTAACTCAGTATTGCTATGGTCCCATTCAGACAAGTTGCTTTTTTACTTTTCCAGATTTAACATTTTGAAGTGGTCTCATGCCTACCATAGAATCGAAGTTCTACTGTAAAACCTTCTCAATAGACTGGGGTCTGCAAACCTTCATGCTGTAAAACAAAGACTTATATGACACATGCTGAGTGTAAGAATTATTGCTCAGTAACGTAATGGATGAGATATGAGGTCACAGACCAGGCTGAGATAATCAAACACTTTAGAAAATATTTTCAGCTGACGTACCAGTTACACCTTGCTAGAGGGATTACATGAGTAAATGGACATTATAGATTTCCCAGAAGTACTTCAGGTTTATGAACATTTTAATCTTACATACCCCCTTGTTTGCTCTTCTGAGAAATGGATTTCAGTGTAGAAGTCTACTGGAGCAGCACTATTAACTGATGTGTTTTGAAAAAAACACGTTTTCCCATGACAGTTTCCCTTTACTACCTGAACACGTTTGCCTGAATTGCACACAACTGTGACTAACATCTTCAAAATGGAGATGGTGTCACTTCTGTAGTGCCAAAGTTCATGGTTTAAAAAAACACCATTAGTGTCCATTCAATAGGCACAAGCAGCAGCGTCTATTGGCACAACTGCTGTGCAAACCCAAGATTTATCATCGTATCCAGGGAGGTGGTAGTTCCAAGGTTCCCCATTAATGGGAATCAGACAGGTTGGACAATAATTATTTTGTGGACTTTAGATGCCCTCTTTGTATTACATTTACAAGCTAATAATTCAAGTTTTCATGTTTTTTCTGTGGAATGAGGAAACATTTTGTAAAGGACATGGACTGAATCCAAATAAATGTGGACTGAGGCTGTTTATTAAACAGTAGCCGCATACCAGAACATTATGATCTTTAAGAGTGATAGAGAATGTACATAAAAATAAACGGCACAAATAAGATTATTGGCTCTGCTAATTTAAAGGGGTTGTTCACCTTCCAAATATGTTTTTTCAGTCCAGGTGTTTTCAGACAATGCACCAGCAATACAGTCTTATTTCTATTTTTTATTTTTGACATTTTCTCCTAAAAACCAAAAAGTTTTTCTAATATTGCAGTTTAATTCTTCACCTTCTCATTCCTCCCTGGAGCAGCTCTGGGTAGACAGTCTATCTTTCTATAGGTGAGTAAATTGTTTACTCTGAGTAAATTAATTATAGGTGAGTAAATTGTTTACTAACATTTTACACAACTCCTAATTAAGTACAGCAGAATCATGATTTTATGTCCTGGTATTAGGTTTTCCCAGAATTTACAGTTTTTATGCAGTCCCCTGGAAAATGTAAAATCAGGGTTATGCTGTACGACCTTCTCAATAGCATGGGATCTTCAAACATTCACTACTTTGCCCCATTTAGCCAATGATTTCTGCATTATTTAATGGGGCAGATACACTAAAGGGCAAAGTGGTCATCACTAGCAGCAAATTTGCCAGAAATCATAATTTTACTGACGGTTAACTTTTTCGCTTACTTTGCCACCACAGACCAGGTGAACTGATAAAACAAAACTACATCCTCCTCAATCTTATGTCAATGACATCATATCCTGTATGCCGGAAATGCATTAAAGTTGTAAAAAAACGCTGACAATTTTTCTTTTTTTAGAGCAGGATTGCTTTAAAAATCTGCACTATTACAGATTTATGTGTGAACAATTTTGAGGGGCATGCCACATTTGTTTAAGGGTGGGCTCATGCCTGGGGCATTAGAGGATCTCTTCTGTCTTTATTATGGCTTATTGGGCATGTGTTTGAAAAAGTGGCCACTTCAAGCATTTGCACCAACATCACTAATAAAGACATCCATATGATTTTTAAGCGCAAGAGTGCTAGTGAAGTTTTGCTAGGCAGAAACAAATGCTAGCAATAATTCACTATGAAATGATCGTCCAGCCAAAGTAATAAAGTAGCGAAAATTCATTGGTGTTTGGCTGCTGAGATGCAACTTTGTGTTTCAGTGAATTAGCATAGTGGTAACAAATTTGCACCAGGCAGTGTGGTGAATCGGTCACTGGCGGAAATTCACCTTTTTGTGAATTTGCTCCATTGGTGGAACCAGGAAGGGAAAACTTACATTTACATGCAACATTGAGTTTCCACTGTAATTCAATTGCAGATTTTCCTTTAGAGTCAAAGACAATTCAATTACACCCATCTCACTGTTTTTCACATGAAAACTCTAAGGAAGTCTTCAGCATGACAAAAAAACTGGACCTAAATTAGGAGAAAAGTTTCCTCTCCTCACACTGAATCTCACCCATAAGTTTTTTTAGGAGATTAACCAAAACAACAATTGCCCAATACATACTATCTCTGGCTCCACTGCACAGGTGAACAGGTGTGCCTTGTTTAGAGAACAGAGAACAGACACAAGAACATGACAGAGCTTAAAGCAACAAGAATTTTAACATGTACATCCTGAAATCAAGTGAAATAAAGAATTCTCATTTTTAGCTGTTAGTTTATTTTTTAAATATATTCAATTACAAATTCTGACCCGTTTCTGAAATAATCAAGTTTTTCTTCACTATCCATCCCTTCAGCATCTGTTTCTCTTCTTTCTGTCTTCATGCAGAAGTAGGGTGTCAGATAATCATTAACAGATCCAGTGTTGGACTGTCCCACCAGGATACCACCAGGATACCAGGAAAAGTCCCGGTGGGCCCGGGTGTCAGTGGGCCCTCATGCTGCTAAGTTGGCCAAGTTCATGGTCATTCCCTATTCCTAGAGGCTAAATAGATGTCATAATAGATTATAGTATGTAAAGAAAATAGACTAGGAGAATAGAGGTTGAATGAGTATAAGAAGAATAATAGTACTGAGTGTGGGCCCCTGGTCTAAGGTTTTATGGTGGGACCCTGGTGCAAAGTTTTTGGGTGGGCCCCTGATGTCCCAGTCCGACATTGGACAGATGCAATATTAATATTATTATTAACGGGGAGCTCCTTTTTCCTAGATTATATTTTAGAGCTCACTCATTTACAATCACCAGAAATCTTGGTGCAGAAATTGTTCCAAAGTTATTTAGCTAGATTTTGAATCAGTTATTTGCGTGGGCACTAATAAATCTGATAGAAAGGGGAGCCCCCCCAAAAAGATCTTTCAGTGAAAATCTGACACCCAACTCCTGCATGAAGACAGAGTGAAAAGAAGCAGATGCTGAAAGAGGAATAGCGAAGATACACTTTATTATATTTAGAAAGTTTTTTATTTCAGTATGAGGAAGTTATATTCAATTTGCATTTTGCGATACTTCCCCTTTAAATGTGCTCAGGTACATCAGAGAAAGAAACACTTCAAAGTTTATTTTAGCACAATGTTTACTTCATTTGAAACTCTATTGTTTCCTTGACAAAGTTTCCTTTCACAACATGTTTCATGGTTAATGATAACAAGTTTGCCAAAGTTCAATCTCACTCACGCAATGTACAAAATGCATAGCTTGTTATCAGAGTTAAATACTTTTCATGGATTATAGCTGATATAAATATACAGTGGAAAATTGACGCATAGAGATTATAAAAACAAAATTCACGTAATCTGCAGTTTATTTAATAACAATAGATTATATTGACAGCTCAGAAGAGAATGGAATTAACCTTTTTAGGACCACCTGTCCTGTTAAACACTGCACAAAATCTTAGCATATCATAACATATCACATTCTGAAGGATTCGAAATTCGATCAAATTCGATCGAATTCCGATCGTACAATTTTATATAATATTCGAATATGCAAATTTGGCCACTTTCGATCATCGGATTAGCAAAATTTGATCGTATTGAATAGATATTGAAATATTCGATCATTCGACCGTTCGATGATCAAAGTATTTACCCTTTAAAATTTTCT
>CM044439.1:109849466-109874357 GCA_024363595.1 Xenopus borealis
GTGTGTGTATGTATGCTGGGTTTTAATTTGGAGGGGTTGAACTTGATGTACTTTGTCTTTGTTCAACACAATTTAACTATGTATGTAGGTGATGAATGGGAATGGTCCAGCCTTACAGTCTATTGATGAAGAATAGCTACAGGCGCTTGATGATTCACTGGTAGCAGTAATATTGCAGCATATCATGTGATACAACTTCATTTCTTTTGCATTTTAATAAATTAAAAATAAATAGAAGAAAAAAATGTCTGCACTGCAAGCCATTTTTGAAAGGGTACATCTGACTTCAGAGGTACATTACCTTCAAATACTGGATTGCTTTTTGTACATTCCAGCCATGGTTCTGTAAAGCTGTCTGACATTCCTCAGTTGTCACTCCATGAACCATGTCCTGAACCTGAAACAAAAAAATACTTATTTTATCTCTAGGACCTAAAATGGTGATGTTAAGGGGACAGGCAAATGGGTAGAAACATGCAGATATTATCATTAGCTCCTGATGAAATTGACCTTGGTGTGAGTGAATGTAAGTTTACAGCTTACTGAATGATCGACAATCTCTGTAAAGCAATGCACTAATCATAATAAAAAAGTGACCTCTCATGGGAGTGACATTTTTTAATTACTCCTCAATGCATTATGAACCCAAAGCATGTTAGGAATCTCAAGCAGCAGCTGCTGCAGAACAGTCAAACTGGAGCCGGGATTATACCCTTCATTCCTCTGGCTCAAAATATTTTCCAGCATGACAAACATGACTGGCATTTGCCACACTATTAGTTATTCATACGTGCAGCATGCTATGTGTATAGGGTATTAGCCATAGGGCATCTAGTTGAAGGGCATAGCTGACAAGTTCCAAGGATGAACTATTTGCTTTGTACAATTTACCAAAATATTTAAGGAGATGTAGCTATGCAGCAGCTTCTACACAATAAAAAATACCTCCTTTCCAAAGAATAAACTCAACAGGTATTTACAAATATGCAATTAGAATACTGTTTTTAGGGCAGTTAAAGTGCTAGTTACACATCTATTTAACACAACATCAGTGCAGAATGCCCTAAAACAAAAGTTATTTCTATTTTTCATTTCCTTAATGTATTCCTTCCATTATCCACAGTGTCATCTTTGCGCTGGTTGATTGTCTTGAGCCTTCCAGGTTTTATGGCACATGCACTGCACAAAAGGAAAATAGCAAAAGACAAAAGGTCCCTTTCAGACTGTCACTGCCAATTCAGACATAATATGGCAATACAATCTGCTTATTTAGCAAGACATCAAGGAAGTACATATTTCACTGATATGACCACCTTGAGGTGGGTGATATCAAGCTAATCCAATCATTTGGCACTCAGGAAAAAAAATCAAACTAACTGCTGGCAATGCAGGCTACCGAGGAGAGTACTTTATCAACACACCAATGTGGTTCTCGTCCCAATGGGAAAAATCAAACCTGCACAATGGATTTTTGTCCAGATGTAGAGCACATAAGTCATCTGGCCCCATTTACAGCCCAATAAGCTGCAGACTTGGTCATAGTCAGCAGCTTTTATGGACCGGTGTATGGTGACCTTTCAGTCAGATCGGAGAGATCCACTCGTGTTGTCGATCTCTCCCCAATATGCCCTCCTTGAGGGCCCAACATCATAACGAAGTGTAAACAGTGGTCGGATGCGATACGATGGGATTTTTAGTCCTGTCTGATCGACATTTTGCCAACTTTCGGCCAGATATCGATCGGGGGAACCCGTCGCAGGGCCCCAGAGAGAGAGATATTGTTTAGTTGTAGGTTCTCCAATATATATAAACTCAAAAATACTGGCCGTTTAAGCGCTAACCTGTAAGCGAAAGGGCTGGGAAAAAGTTTTAACAATTACAAGGAATAGAAGGGACACATACTTAATTCATATTTTTTAAAAGAGGCAGCACTAAAGCAAGCATTAGAGCATACTCATGACTGACTGTATATTTGGGATGTCTGATGTAACTGACCCTAATTAGATTGTACTGGATAAGAGCTGCTCTGTCCATTTTGAAATTGTAACTGATGATGCGCTTCCCAGCAGGCACTTGGTGCCTCTGCAGATATTCCAGTTTGGTAAGATTATTTAATATGCCACTTAATTTTGTTATATTTGTTGCTCAAGTATTCATTTTCGGGGTATAGTTTTCCTTTAAAGGAAAACTATACCCCTCAAGCAATATAGGTCTCTATAAAAAGATATTGCATAAAACAACTCATATGTAAAACCCTGCTTCATGTAAATAAACCGTTTCATAATAATATACTTTTTTTTAATAGTATGTGACATTGGGTAATCATAAATAGAAAATTGCCATTTTAAAAAACAAGGGCCGCCCCCTGGGATCTTATGATTCACGGAACACACAAACAAATGAAATTTGTTCGGTCACATGAGCCAATTAAAAGACAGAGTTCTGTCTTTTTCTTCCACACTTCTTCCCTTTACAGTTAGAGTTGAAATATTTCTGGTCAGGTGATCTCTGAGGCAGCACACAGACCATCATGAAATGATAGTTCAAGGCAAGAGATGTAAAAGGGCAATATTTACTTAAATATATATTCCAGTTTGCCAAGATTCTTTGCTCAAGTACTCGATTTGGGGGGTATAGTTTTCCTTTAAAATAGCGGCCAGGTGGCAACCCAGAGTTTTGTTATTGAATCGATAGCGCTGCATGCCTTTCAGGAAGGGGGGGGGGGGGGGGTGAGTTGAAGAAAAAGAGCAGTTTTATGTGAGACTTTGATGCCACTGAGCTACTGATTTAAAGAGATATGATTGACAGCAGTGGCCAGGCCCGGACCAAGCCAGCCAGGCTCCCAAGACAATCCCATAGGGCACTTCATCCCCTATCTGGTGCGTGCGCCTGTCCGATGCAACAATGCATGGGGGAGGAGAGTGCTGGTGGGGGAACAAGGGTCTGGACCAGGGGTAGGTGAAAAATGAGGTACATGCTTGGCTCCCCCACTTCATTGTGCCCTAGGCAAGTGCCTCTTCTGCTTCCCTTAGTTCCCGCCCTGGCAGTGGCAGCCAATGAGAGAGAGAGAGGCAGAGTTGTTATGCAAATGAATCCAAACTCAACAGTCAGAGGTAGGCAGTAAAGAAGCAGCTAGGAATGGAATCACTATGATAACAATATGATATCAAAAACTGTACATTTTTTAGATTACATTTACATTATATTTAATAACTTGATGCAATGGTTTCCCAGTTATTCATTTAGTGATGCTACTGTAATGCCACTGTGTGCTGTATAAAATACCATGTAGTTATAAAGCTGTAAATGGTTTTACATCTCCGGAGCCAAGTGCAAATCCCATGCAAAGGTCTTTATGGTGTGAAATAATGACATTATTTTTGGTGCTAGACTAGCAGCAAATAATACAAGGCTTTATATACAGTTGTGCTCATAAGTTTACATACCCTGGCAGAATTTATGATTTCTTAACCATTTTTCAGAGAATATGAATGATAACACAAAAACTTTTCTTTCACTCATGGTTAGTGGTTGACTGAAGCCATTTATTTTCAAACAACTGTGTTTACTCTTTTTAAATCATAATCACTACACAAACTACCCAAATAACCCTGATCAAAAGTTTATATACAGTACCCCAGTTCTTAATACCGTGTATTGCCCACTTTAACATCAATGACAGCTGGAAGTCTTTTGTGTTAGTTGTGGATGAGGCTCTTTATATTCTTAGACGATAAAGCTGCCCATTCTTCCCGGAAAAAAGCCTCCAGTTCCTGTAAATTCTTAGGCTGTCTTGCATGAACTGTACGTTTGAAGTCTCCCCAGAGTGGCTCAATGATATTGAGGTCAGGAGACTGAGATGGCCACTCCAGAACCTTCACTTTATTTTGCTGTAGCCAATGACAGTTTGACTTGGCCTTGTGTTTTGGATCATTGTCATGTTGGAATGTCCAAGTACGTCCCATGCGCAGCTTCCAGGCGAATGAGTGCAAATTTCCCTCCAGTATTTTTTGGTAACTTACTGCATTCATTTTGCCATCAATTCTGCCTTTGTAGCTCACACATACTCAGAACATCAGCAATCCACCGCCATGTTTTACAGTAGGAATGGTGTACCATAGGTCTTGCTGACTCCTCTCCAAATGTGGTGTTTATGTTTGTGGCCAAAACGTTCAATCTTAGTCTCATCATTCCAAATGACTTTGTGCCAGAAGGTTTGAGGCTTGTCTCTGTGCTGTTTGGCATATTGTAAGCAGGATACTTTGTGGTATTTGCATAGTAATGGCTTTCTTCTGGCAACTCGACCATGCAGCTCATCTTTCTTCAAGTGCCTCCTTATTGTGCATCAAACAGCCACACCACATTTTTTCAGAGAGTCCTGTATTTCACCTGAAGTTATTTGTGGGTTTTTCCTTGCATCCCGAACAATTTTTCTGCCAGTTGTAACTGAAGGTTTAGTTTTATTTGGTTTGGTTTCATCAGAACCCCTAATTTTCCACTTCTTTATTACAGTTTGAACACTGCTGATTGGCATTCTCAATTCCTTTGCTATTTTCTTATATCTCTTTCCTGTTTTATAGAGTTCAACTACCTTTTCCCGCAGATCCTTTGGCAATTCTTTTGCTTTCTCCCATGACTTAGAAACCAAAAAACATCAGTGCAGCACTGGATGAAAGATGCAAGGGTCTGTCAGGAGTCCAGAAAGAAATTGACCTTTTATAAACACCTTCTAACCTTTTTGTGTCAAGTTGTGTGCATGTTGTCAGGCCAACTCACCAGAGTATGTAAACTTTTGATCAGGGTCATTTGGGTAGTTTGTGTAGTGATTATGAGTAAACACAGTTGTTTGAAAATAAATGGCTTCAGCCAACCACTAACCATGAGTGAAAGAAAAGATTGTGTGTTATCATTCATATTCTCTCAAAAATGGTTAAGAAATCATAAATCCTCTTGGCTAACCTTTGTGCACAGAAAACCTTTGCTAAAACGTGGTTTTAACAATAGAAATCGACTCTAAAGTTACAAATACATCTTTCCTCCCACAACCCCTAAGGTGCCACATATTAATAGAGTAGCAAATATACATGGCTTCTGGAGACCTCCTACAACTTGAGCACAGAGCACAAAAGTCGGTAATAGTAAGGTGGTCACACAAAACCAGTTATATTTAGATAGCACAGCTGCTGAGTAATTCTGATGAGTAAATGCGGTACCTACTGTTTCTGTAAATAGCTTTATTGGAAAGCAATGAAATATTGGATCTCAAGGAAAGCAAACATCTCCAACAAAAACAGCACAGCAGGCTACTTGGCATGAAAATAGTCCATTTCTAATCTAACCTTGCCATCTAAAGGCCACTGAATGAACTGCATGCTACAAAATCTCACTTTAGACGCCTAACACAAATAAAACTGGTATAATTGTTTGTGAAGAAAGTAAAAAAAAAGCTCTTTCATTGAAACCCTAGAGGGTGTTTTTGGGCTACTTAAGACTGTGGCACTGTGTGCCCAAATCAGTCCCTTAAAGGGCAAGATACCTTGAATACATTGTCACTTTGTGGGTTATGTAGTAAAAGACACTCAGGGGGTTATTTATAAGGTTTGAGGTGTTTTTTCCATAAAGAATCAAATCTTTCAGTTAAAACTCACATTTTCAGGGTAAAAAAAATGAAAATAAAGTTTTCCAAGTTATTTTAAAAAACCTTGAAGTTTTGAAGATTTATTATACTCCGACCCCGGAAACTAGTGATATGCGGGCCGACCCGATATCCACGGGAGCCGCGGGTTTACCAGCAGGTCGGGTGGGTTGCGGGCGGGTGTGAGTTGAGCTGTTCTCCTGCTCTCCCCGCTCGCACCTTCAATTCCCAGCTTACGGTTTTATAGCCACGTGCCGGCTCGCCCAGCCTTTTGTGACGTAATTGGCGGGGAAGGCCTGCTGCGGGTCTATTTAAGGAACCCAGAAGCACGAGTGGGCTGAGGGAGGGCGGGTTAGGGTCAGGTGCGGTCAGGTCACTACCGGAAACAGTTTGAATCTGAAAATACACCATCTAAAACCTGTTGAGATTATGTAGGAGTCAATGGCAGAGGTCCCTTTAACAGCCTGCATGATGTACCACTATTTTTTGGAGGATTCTGCATGTGATTGAAGCTTTTCCCGACGGAAAACCTGATTAATTTGAGTTATCAAGTTTTGCAGTTTTCAGAATCGAGTTTTTTTTTCATTCTTTCTTAAAGGACCAATAACATCAAAAAAATGTAAAATAAATTTGTTAGTATACTACGAAAAAAAAACCCAACACATTTAAAATAACTTACAGAAACTCCGCTTACACCCCTCTTCAGAAGAGGCAAACCATCATGTGGCGCTCGATTTCTCCTCCCTTCCTTCCTTATAGGAGATAGCCAGGGAGGAGCGCCGCAGGATGGAAGGTTTCCCTGCCACCTTTTCTGAAGCTGAGTTTCGGTAAGTTATTTCATAATAAAGACAATTTTAACGTTTAATGTGCTTTGGTGGTTTTTTTTGTAGTATACAAACAAATATTTCTAAAAAAAAATTTGATGTAACTGGTCCTTTCAATAAGAACCCAAGTTCATTTGAGGTATAAAAAAACTTCAACAGTCAACCTTTCATAATAACCCCCTTAGGGGCCTATTTACCATGTGTGTAACCAGTGGCGTGAAGCATTATCGGTGATGTTGTCCAGAGCAACCAATCAGCAATTAGATTTCAACAGTTAGAAAACAAAAGCAAAGCATCTGATTGGTTGCTATGAGCACTTTTTACACAGCATGATAAATAGACCCCTAAGTTTGCCCAGGAGAAGTAACACATAGCAACCAATCAGCAGGTAGAATTTAGTTGTCACATGTTTAACAGCAAACATCTTATTGGTTGCTATGGGTTACTACAACTAAGCAAACTTTGTGCCTTTTATTACATATTGGAGTTTTAGCCTTACAGCTAAGAAGGTAACATCTTTGTGCTTAGTAAAGATTTAAAGGAACAGTAATGTCAAAACAGGAGTTTTTAAGTAATACACATAATGCATTGTTTCCCTACACGTAAAACTGCTGTGTTTGCTTCAGAAACACAACTTTAGTTTATATAACTAAGCTGCTATATAGCAATGGGGGCAGCCATTCAAATGAGAAAAGGCTCAGGTTACACAGCAGATAGCAAATAAGCTCTGTAGAACATTTTGACTATTTAACCAGTGCCATATAGCCTTTTATCAATTCCCTCCATTGCTACAAAGCAGCGTGTTTATATGAACTATAGTAGTGTTTCTGAAGCAAACAGATGAGTTTTACCAGTGCAGAGCAACACTACATGATGTTTTCATTATTATAAAACATTTGGTGTTACTGTTCCTTTAAGTAAGATTTACTTTTAGTAAATGCTCAGTAAAACAACCATTGGAGTATTATTTATTCTAACTCATGTTTATGAATTAAAATGTTGTGCTACAGAAATGAAATTTCTTTTTTGAATGGGAAACAGAACATTGTAAAAATTACTGGACTATACCTTTAAAATACCTTTAAAAAAGAAATTACTGGACTAGTTACAAAACTCACTCTCCAAATCTTTATGATGGTGCATAATGTGTTTTGTCAGCCTCTGCCATCCAGCAAAAAACAGACTGGCAGTCAGCGGAGGTCAAATCACCCCAATCCATCTGTCACTGCCCCAAATGTAATTTAATGGTGAATTGCCTGACCTGACCACCACTGTTTCTGCTATAATGAGACAGGCAAGTCAAAACTGCCTCATATGTCGCTGACCTTAAAGGAGAATTCAACCCTACATTTTCAAAACCCCTATCCCCATCCACACCAAGACTCCACTCCCGCCTCCCCCCAGCCTAAATGATACCCCAAGCAAATGCCACTAAGTCCATACTTACCCCTTCTGTGCATAGTCATGCATCGGATTCCACGGACGCCATCTTCAGCAATTTTCAGAATGGTCTCATTCTGGAGATTACCTAAGTGGCTGAAGATGGCGCCTGTGAAGTCTGATGCCTGAATCTGCACAGAGGGGTAAGTATGGACTTAGGGGCATATACTAGGGGAGAAGGGGGAGAAGGGGGGGTCTTGGTGGGCATGGATTTTTTAAATGTAGGGTTAAATTCTCCTTTAAAAGTAGCTTGTGATGATTAATCATATAGAAAATGCTGGGCCTGCTGAATTGTTCCCAACAGTCAGTGCCGGGCAAAGCCGATCTGGTGCCCTAGGCAACCTGGCCTCGCCACTGTGCTCCCCGTATTTGTGCGCGTCGCCAAGCGCATTGTGCGCACACATGGACTAGGGGTAGGCAAAAGACAGGTACCTGCCCAGTGCCCCCTTTCATTGCGCCCTAGGCAGGTGCCTCTTCTGCCTACCCCTAGTTCCGGCCCTGCCCCCAGTAAGCAAAACAGGCATCACTTGTACATTTATTGCAGGTAATGCATTTATGCCGGGAGACTTTAGCATTTGATATTATGACCAGAGGTAAATAGTTAGAGACGACCATATGAGTTTTATCTTGACGCGATATGGTGGCTTATCAATTTTATGATCATAATTTTATAACTAAAAAACCCTGTCTGTGTAAATAAACACATCTGCATAGATTACTTATAAGACAGGGGACCAGGAAATGTGCAGTGATCAATCTTTCTTCTTTTTCTCTATGTCTGTAGTTAATTTGGCCAGATCAGTAGCATTTCCATTGTATTTATTATTTAGCCATGGAGTGCTCCCACAACCTTTCCTTTTTGCATTTTATACCTGACACAGAACAGCTGCATTCTGCTTCTCTAGGCTGGATGTTCCTTGTAATTGTGCATCTGGCACAAAGGACACTTGCCATGGGCACACTAACTACAGGATCCCAGTTTTCCTTGTATATGTCAGTGCTTTTACCATGCAAATATGTCTCAAGGAAAAAGCTTTCTGCTTCATGTCAGAAGTACCATGAAAAGAGGAGACAGCAGGTGTATTGCGGGCAACAAAACCTAAATATTTGCTCCAGTCTTTTATCCCCCATGTGGTAGAGTGACCAAAGGGGAGTGTTTCTATACAGAGAACATGTTCTTTCTTTAGTCAGGCACTGGACGTTAGAGTATTCTGAAAGAACAGCTATGCCAGCAGGCCCGGATTTGTGGAAAGGCCACCTAGGCCCGGGCCTGGGGGCGGCAGGATTTTAGGGGGCGGCATGCTGCCCAGCCACACCCACATTGGTCCAGAAACACTGGGTATAGCCAGGAGATAAGATAATTTTTTTTTACATTTCCCATTTGCCAATCCCCATTGCTCTGGTCTTGATGATGAAAATCTGTGAATAAAGGGCAGAGTATGGGGGCAACGAACGGCAGTGGGCCTATGGGCGCCAGCAATGTAAATCCAGCCCTGTATGCCAGTTATTCCATTTTAAAAGTCCAACTCACATACTAGAGCTCACTTTCCACAAAAAGGCTGTCCTGAAGAAGCTTACCTGTCTGTGTTAGGAACTCTCAGAAGGACTAGGGGCCTGACACTGCAGGGTACAGAGGGAGCATTTGGCCAAGCAAATGAGAGTCTGAGAAACTGAGAGGAAGCGAGTACAGGGGTGACTCCAACATGGTGTTTTGTGACTGGTAGTCCACGGGGCGGGGGGGCAGTTTAGTGAGGGAACTCTCCAACTGTGTGTAGGTAATACCTAGAGGGCAATATTTATTTTTATGATGTGTTTGTATACTGAAATGATCACCCCTGTGTAACCAGTGTCAGACTGGCCCACTGGGATACCAGGAAAACTCCCGGTGGGCCCAGGTGTCAGTGGGCCTCTTGCTTCTTACCATTTGGCCTATTTAATTGTTATTTCCTATTTCTATCAGGGAACAAAGAGGCTTAGTAGTGGAACAGTAAAGTATACTAAGGAGAGAAAAGAAACTAGGAGAAGAGGTTGAGTGAAGAGAGGAGGCATAATAGTTTGGAAAGTGGGCAATCAGCCTTAGATTTACTGGTGGGCAACTGGCATCCCAGTCCGACAATGAAACTAACAGCAGCTCCCATATGACATAAAACAGCCTGCATTTGAAAAATGTATATGTTCTAAATCCCACAAATTCAAATGCTTTATCCCCCTTTGTAAATGAGCTGGATGGCATTTCTATTAATAATCAGCATGGCTATACAAATTGATTGAATACGTCACACGATAAAGTAATGTTTCTATATCATGTCAGAGTGTGGTTATCAGTGGTTCATACTGACTGGACTAGGCTCTGTATTGTGCTTATATTTACATGTGGAATTGAAAAATAAACAGACTACCTTTACCATTATTAGGACTGTCTGCCAAGTATGAGTGGTAAAAGTCTCTACCACTGGATATATATATACATACATATATATATATTTTTTATTTATATATTTTCACTATTTGTGTGTGTTTGTGTATGTTTATAAATATTTAAATACACATGTACATGTTCACATACATACAGAAACTATTTTCCTGGAGATGGAAATACAATTTTGTTGCACTCCACAACATGTTTATGGCAGCACAGGCCCCAAAACATGTTTCTGGTTCTTTTGAAGAGTGTTGGGCCAGGGAGTATTTGTTGCCAAGGAAGGAAAACCAATGGGACTGATATTAGGACACATCACTTCCAATTCTCTAGTGTATAGTTCTATTGTAAAGGATATCATACTTCCCCCCCCCAGCCCTACTAAAGCTGCAAATAAACTCGATTTCATCATCCCAAAAGATTCCTAATTCCACAACTTTTTCTATTTTCTTTTACATTTCTTCCATGTTCTCCCTTTTTTCACATTTCTCTTTTGATTTGTCTCTTCCTTCAATCTTTTACCCCTCGGTTTCTCTTCTCTCATTTTTGCTTTTTCCACTTTTCTGATACATGCATTCCCTTAACAGACACCAGATGGCATTGTAGGGCTTAGGTAAATTCATAAAGGATTGTGATAAATTTATACAGGATTGTGATAGTGACACAAATATATCCTTTTTGGTTACAGCCAAATTAATCAGAGTACATCTGGGCAGAGATATGAAAACATGGCCAGATTTAATTTGAACAAATCGGCTTTCTGTGCTGTCTAAATCTAAATTTGTATTACTTAAGTTACATACATTCCATTTTAGGCCAAATGTACCTGCAAATACCCCTTCATAAGGCTATCCTTGCAATCATTCTGACTCTGCAAGTGTTAGAGTGATACACAACTCATCACAGGGGTTTAATTGCCCACCCATGTGTGAGAAAATAAGTAGGCAACAAAACGCCAAGTGTGCCATTAACCTAGAAATAGTTAGTGCAAGATCTCCCTTGCTACCTTGAAACACCCTATAGAGCCTGCATTCCAGTTGGGGGTACCAGTATTTACAAAAAAAAAAAAAGTGCCCCGCCAGCACAGGCAAACTTGCACCGGGAGGGAGCTCCCGATGTGAGCCGCCATGACAGTGGACGCGCATGCGCATTAAAGGGCAAGGAAAGGCAAAGAAATAAAATCCCATTTATACTTTCTTTAATGAAAAAGAAATCTATCTCCAATATACTTTAATTTTAAAATGTGTACCGTTTTTATAAGAAACCTGACTGTATGCAGTGAAATTCTCCCTTCATTTAGTGCTTCTGGCAGGGAAACAATCACTTATGAACAGCAGGGGGAGCCCCTGCCTTACTTACCAGCCATGCAGAACTCAAGCAGACCATACTGAGCATGTGCAGTGCCAGTGTCAGAGAAAGATGTATAACAAAGTTACAAGATGACAGCCCCCTGTGGCCAACTTTGAAAGCATAAATCATTCGTTTGATTAGGCTTGTGGTGCAGTAAGTTCATGTTTATGTTTAGTATACAAAATACAGCATTTCTACCCTTATTCTATTTTACACTTTCCTTGCCCTTTAAGAAAAACAGCCCCAACCCATGACTGCTTTTCACTATGCGCATACACGTGACATGACACGCGCATAAATACACATGTGCGTCCACTCGCGGTGTGAGTATGCCTGCGCTGGCGGTGGGCCTTTTTTTAAAAAAAAAAAAGTACTGGTACTCCCAACCGGAATGCAGGCTCTATCAGCCCTCACCTTTGTTTGGGGGGTGACTTTGTTTTTGCGATAGGTGCCCTTTAAGGGTTGTGGTTGCCTTGGCTGGTACAGAAGCCTAAAACATCATGAACAACATTTCTACTCTGCATTAGTTAAGCTTTAGTTCTCCTTTCAGACTTAGAGAACAAACAGATACTTCATACAGCTGTCGAAAGGGGATACTAATTTGTACCCATATTGGTGAATTACACTCAAGTTTTGATGATTCAGTGGCATTCTATGGAAAACAAAGCATAAATGGAAGAAATGACTGCAAATAAATATTAATGTGAAGGTACTCACCAGTCGTATTTTCTCTCCAGGCCTGATGTAATCTGGCCCATCGTAAACAATCTTCTGCAAACTGCAAGAAGTTTTTACAGTACTCTTAGAAGAACAGTTACTGTTGTTGGATGAGAAGTTAGCTTTATAATCAGTTTGCTGAATCATTGGCCTCACAGTTGCTGTAGTGATATTCCTAACAACTGAAGACTCATCTGTACTTTGGGCTTCTTTTAAAAACTTCTCATACTTGTCCAAGTATGAAGGCCTCTCAGGCAGAAGGTAGTAGTGTGTGTTGCTTACCTTCTTACCATCTTTCACAATGGGCAAAATACAAGGACCTTTAATAATATCTTTTCCTTGAGCTTGTATGACCTTAGGGGTAGCATATTTGGGATCAGATGCAAAACTCTGTGTGGTAGGCATTGGTTTTCCTGGAGATGTAGAAAGGTAGGGGCCAATGGACATGGGTGAGCATAGGTTTGATCTCTGCTGTGGGGAACCCACCTGAAAAGCCATGGGACTTGGAGTTCTAGAGGTGGGTTGAGACAATGGGTCCCTAGGTGGCAACAAAGGAGGCCGACCCATCTCCTCTGCACCAAAGGCCGGTGAAAGTTCACCAGACCATCGATCATGTTCATTACGTCGAGCAGGCCTAGGAGGTATAGGAATCCGGGGAGGGATTTGAGGTTTGTCCTCTGAAAGGGTCACATTTATGTTCATTACTGAGGTGCTAGGGCTTGGTGTTGAAGCTAGTGAGGCACAGGGAGGAACATTAAGTCTCTTCATGCATACTTGCTGCAGTTCTTCAAAGATCTCTGATGTCTGTGAAAGGCTAGGTTGCTTAGTATCTTTTGGAGGTAGGAAAAGATTGTCTTCGACTTTAACCCTGCAGTTGGAACGTTCCTCTTCCTTTATATATCCATAGTTAGTCTCACCTTTTTCCCTGGCCATCTGGAGCAAATTTACAGTGACCTTTTCCTTCTGGGTCAAAAGTACATCAGAACTGTTAATAGAGCACACTTCAAAATCATCCTCATCTTGTGCTACCTCATCATAAGCTGGTGGAGCAGGTAGAGGTTTCAAATCCCAATCCACTACAGGAGTTGGATGTAAAGGACGTGGCAAGGATCGAGAAGGACTTTGAGGGGGAGTTTTATCAAGCAAGGAAAAAGCCTCCATTGCCAGTTTTGCTAAGGAAGGGGCAGTCTGCTCAACTGCTGGGGAAAGGTAACCTGGGCTGATAGGACTCAGATCCTCTCCAAAGTCTATTAATTCCTCTTCTCTGAAGCTGTTGCTCTTTATGTCGGACAACTGCCTGCCAGTAACTTTGGTGCCAGTTACCCGAGCTGAAGGTTTGACTAGTTTGAGTCCTTTAGCTGGAGTTGGCTTCTTAAGGTAAAGCTTCTTGATTCCCAAAGTGACTGAATCGTCTTCTCCGTTGACAATATTATAAGATGGCTCTGTTGTACAAAACAGAGGTAACATGATCAACTAACTCTCAGAAACACAGCAAAGTAAACTATACTTAGGGGGTAATGCATCTGAAAATCGAAGTTAATAGACAGTAATATTCTAAGACAATTGGGATTTAGAATTGGCCCAATTTCTTGTAAAACTGGTTCAACATAGATGAATTTTGCCATATTTAAAAAAATAAAACAGTTTAAAAAAAAATCCTCTGCGGTAGCTGTTTTGTCAAATTTGTCCTTTGCACAAAATAAGTAAGTGATTTGATTATTTAGTGATGGGACCATTTCACTATTCCAAAAAATATGTATAACCACCAACCAACAAGAATTTGTTGGAGCATTGCTGATTTTACAGAAAAACAATATTTAGCCACAACAGCTGTATCATAATGTGATTGACAACACGAGACTTGAAAGGGTGAGATTTAAAATTCTCAGTGGATGTACATGACTCTTATTAGAGCTTAATCAGTCATGGGGAAGCATGTGCTTCATTTGCAGCCTTATACATGACTTATTGTAATCACAAATGAACCCACTTAACAGCCATAGTAATCACTGTCTAATAAGTACAGTGGCAATATGAAGGAGCACAAAGGTATGCCAGCTATAGTTTTGTTGGATATGAAGTGGATTTCTGCTAAGATTTTGAATGATATTTTTGTTGTGCATCTCTTAGAATTTGCTGTCTAAGACTTAGCAGGAGATGAGATTAGATAACTACTAGCCATAAACAAAATTAAAGCTGCAGTCAATTTTTTATTTTCACTGTGGTCAAGCCCTTTTGCAAGCTGTAAAGAGGCAAACGAGCAGAATTATATTTCAAAATCCAGTTTGAAAACAGTTGAAAAAGCTGGTCCATCAATAACATATTAAAAGTCAATTTTAAGATGAACTCCCCCTTTAAAAAGGAACAAAAAGAACTACTACCTAGAAAAAATAAAGATGGCAGTGCAAACAGTTCCATGCAATTAATAGATACAGATTACATTGTAAGGTGTATGTTTCGATGACTAAACTAAGGTATTATAGTGTTTCCAAAAGCACAGACATCTATGTTTCAGGGACTCATTCTATTGATAAAGTAGACAAACACGGCGTATGCAAGTTTTGCAACTCATGTACCAGACAATGGAAGTGGCTGAAACTCTGATTATACACAAAATGCATTCCCTTTAAATGACAAGAGGGGACCAGCTTTTATAGAAGCACAAGTTGGACTAAGCGCAAGAGGGAGAGTACAGAACAAATAAAATGTGCAGAATATTATAAACTGAAACTGGTATATCTGGCAATAAAGATCTCAGGGCTCATTTACAAGCTGTAAGTGCAGTTGTGGTCA
The DNA here is from genome assembly GCA_024363595.1 of Xenopus borealis. Lineage (NCBI taxonomy): Eukaryota > Metazoa > Chordata > Amphibia > Anura > Pipidae > Xenopus > Xenopus borealis. Next base: position 109,864,645 of record CM044439.1, read on the forward strand.
CGCTACAATAGTTTGAGTCATTGCACAAATTGCGCCATTACAGAGCCGCTCCTTGCACTTGTGCCCTGCAAGTCAGTTCCGATGATTCACATGTGGTTTGCCAATTGATGCAGGAGAAGCCAAAAGTTCCAGCAGATGTATGCACAACTCAAGCTGGCAGATGCAAATTATTATTGGGGAAAACATGCTTTAAAGGAAATGGTGATGTATGTCTAAAAATGTACTTTACACACTGCCCTTCTGCACGTAAATGAACCCTTAGCAGCAAATCTGGTGTATGCCTATGGAACTGCAGTACAGGGAAAGAACTGATCACAATTTTTATAGGCGTCTGTTAGTCCTGAGTGTTAAAGCCTTTTGTTCACTGCACTGCACACAGATTATGTCAACTGTCAGACTGGGTCTGGGCTACAAGCAGTGCATGCTGTACCTTGAAAGAGTGGAACAATAATTGCACAGAGTGGGCAGGAGCATGGAGAACGAAGGATGGAACCGTGAAACTTACTCTTTCCCCTGGTAGTCGGCTGAGGAGGGCGAGGTGGAGGCTCCCCTGAGAGAAGACAGCCAATAGAGCGTTAAGAGAAAGCCAAGCAAAAAATTAAAAGATACAGTAAAGAGCTTAAAAGCAATGTAAACCCCAAAATAAAATGTTGCCTTATGAAAAATAAGCAATGACATGTTCAGCTATTTGTAAAGGTAATTGCAGCCGAAAGCAGCATTTGTCTGTCCCATTCAGCACTGCTGGTTCTGACTCTTACAACAATGCCAAAGAAATCAGCTTTTCTCCTGCCAATGCTCCTTCCCACAATGCTCTGGTTGCCCCTTTTCAAGTCTGTCAGTCAGCTGGCTTCTGCTACTTTGTTTAAATAGTCAGGGTCAGCATTGCAGAGAAGGAAAGACATATGGCTAACTAGCAGTAACATTTTCGATTCATTTTTACACCATTAAAAACGTGTAAAAAGTTATTTTTTAGATTTATATTATCTTTTATTAGGCAAAATTTTGTTTTTGGGTTTCCAGCCCCTTACGATAAGCAGCAAAGAAAGGAATAAAGCAAATGGCTCTCATTAAAAAACAGTGATTAAGTAAATAAGAAAATATATTAACAGACATATTAGAAATATAAGTTGCAGAAAACATAGGAAGAAAAGTCAGTGACTTTGCAATTAATGAGTGAAAGGTATACACCTAGACTGCACATTGGAAAATGATATCTGACCTGCAGCTCTTTCCTCCTAGAGACTGTATCCAAATACATTTAATGCAAAGGAGTCACACACAAGCAAACATAAATCTCCAAAGTATGCAAAGAATGCACACAAAATGGAAGAATCTCTAAAACTAAAGAGTTCTTATTCATATTCATTCATAGAGAGACATAGCAGATAAACAATCCAGCAAAAAAAAAAAATGGGCATGTAATTCTAAGACTCAAATAGACCGTTCCAGCTCCTCATTTACCCCTCAAAACTTCAAATAATAATACTAATAATAGGCACAGACCAGGGTAAAAAACAAGATGTAGTTCAGCAGTCAGATCTTTGAATATTTAAGTTTGTTTTCATTTGAAAAAGTGCACAGACACATGCTTTTGTATATAAATTCACACCAGTGTCGGGCTGGGGAGATAAGGGCCCACCAGAAAACCATAGACCGTGGGTCCACTTTCCAAATTATTATTCTTCATCTTCTCAACTTCTTTATTTTCCTAGTATTTTATAACTACTTACTATACTCTGTTCTTCCATTATTAAGCCTCCTTTTCCCCATAAAGAAATAAGGAATGACAAGGAAATTGGCCAAGCTGTTAGAAGCAAGAGGGCCCACTAACACCTGGGCCCACCAGGAGTTTTCCTGGTATCCCTGTGGGCCAGTCAGACACTGATTAAGACAGTATAAGTTTGCCACAAACTGTTTTCATATCTGTGATGGCATGCATTTTAAGGATAAAATGTGCACACATAAGCATCATTTGTATCAATAGGGAGTGGTGACAATTTATATTAATACACCCAAAGGTACATTATGCTTCATTGCTGTACTTTGAGGTGGTGAATACAAAGAGTTTTTTTTTAAATAAAACATTGTTATACCCATGTACCTAAGGGTATTTTAAAACTAGTTGTTGTAGGAACTGATCCGATTAAAATGAAGGGCAATGTAGAAAACAAAAAATGGAGCACAGACACACGATTAGGCAGAAATTGTGCTGCAATTATGTTTTTCAAGAAATACATCCACTACAAGTTTCTAGCAGTCATTCTTTCTCAAGTGTACTTTCAACAATCAATGTACTCTGCCTCAATGCGTAACCAGTGGGTGGAGTAGCACCAAACACTCCTTCACACAGAAGTGCAAGTATGTAGTCTCACTGGTGTAACACATTATATTGCTTACAGGGTTGAGTAGCCAACAGGCCAGTGTTGTGAGCTTCTTTTACACAACCAACATTAATGAAATTAGTACCGGTTATCTAGACGGATACTATACATACAGGGCCGGAATTACATAGCAGTCTCCCCTAGGCCCGCTACTATTCATTGCCCCTGCCCCCTCCCTTGTATTCGCACTAATGTTGGGACCTGAGCATTGGGGGTTGCTATTGTAACTCCTGCACATCCCCAGTGTTTCTGAACCAATGTGGGTATGGTTGGGCAGCATGCCTCCCCATAAAATCTAGCCACCCTAGGCCAGGGCCTTGGTGGCCTTTCCACAAATCCGGGCCTGTATACATGTAAGTATATATATGTAAGTATACATATTCAAATTTATATAGTGAGTTATTATGAAATAAGGACAACTCCGCCCTATATGCTACATAACGTTAATACACCAGGGATTCTTAATCTATAGGCACTCATGCTACTTAGGACAGGTCCCCTTGCTGCAATTAATACAATGCTACCTGCAGTAAAAAAAAAACATCAATTATACTAAGGTAAACTATTGCAAAATTAGTTCCAGGATTAAATCTTTGTTCCACAAGAAAAGAGGATAAGAAACCCCTTACTCCACCCACTGTAACAAAATTCTTGGAAGAAAACTAATAAGACTCCATCTCACCTGTGTTGAGGTGTGCAACTCCACCTACTGGATAAGGTTTAAAGAGATACTGGCACCATAAATTAAATTCTTTTGTACATCTATCATAATAATGCCTTTAAAAGCTATTTATAACTTTGCCATAAAGTATTTGCAGAATGCTTATAAATTACCTATCTGATGCCCCATGTTCCTCTATGGGGGGCTGTCATATTTGTGTAGCAGGAGTCTATTAGTATTAGAAACTCTAATGGACAGGCTTAGATGGGACAAAAATAAACCTCTCAGCAGAATACAATCAACATGACCTATAGGAAACTTTTTTTTGAACTTTTTGTTCAAGTAGTTTTTTAGTGTCAGTATCACTTTAAGATTGAGAGCACTTGATTGGTGAACGTATGTTTAAGAAAGGACAACTTTGCTCAAACTCAAAACATGTAGTACATGTACTTTCTCAATACATTTTAACTACAGCATAAACTCTGTGTAGATTACTGCATTATACCTGTGTGCTGAGGACAAAGCAAAGGAACATAAAGAAATATATGCATTGCCTTTATTTATACAAAAAAAATACGATACCACAATACTGTACTCCAACAAGTGAATGCATAAGTGCTGCCACACCTTGTTAGGAAAACATGCTTAAACAATTCATTTCAAAGGCTTTTAACAGAGAAGTTACCCTTCACTTACTTTTTGCCCTACTGGGAAGCTGGGTGGGTCTAGCAGTGCCTTGATCCAGACCTAGAATATCAGGTGGGTCCATGGGATTTCCCAAGTACAGCCTGCAGATTTTTAAAAAGATGAATAATTATTAAAATTTCAAAAAGGAAACATTCAACAGCATTGTATTATAGTAACAGGGCATAAAGAGTACATCAGAACATGCAGACTGCACACAAATAAAAAACAACTGATAGCAGAGGTAAATAGAGTCCCATGGGGAACACACCTTCAGCCATAAAAAATATATATATAGCCAGGTGTTTCAGGCGCTGCACCCAGTGGCTTCAAATTTATTGCCCATCCATTATGAATCTAATGTTTGTCAACATGTGTGACCTTCGTTAAGAACATTAGTTACATTTATAATAAACCAGGACCATTCAAATTTTCTAGCCATGCTTCATGGAGAACTGGACATGTTTCACACAACCCTGGTATGCTTCCATACTTGGGGGAAATGTAATAAAATTTGCAAAGAGAACAAATTTGTGAATAAAAATGTGCATGTTGCAAGGTAATATTCCTCATTGGGCTTTTATTGCCTTGTGAATCTTAACTGTGCATTGCAAAACTTTAATGCCTGCTTGAAGGTAGAGTAAACTTTTGGAGCAAATGTAACAACTTTTTCACGAAGTTTTATTACCTACAATGCACACTATCACAAACTATAAAATTGGAAAACGCTATCCTACTATCGCGTGAGGGGACAAGTGTTAGCAAAGGCAGAACTGTTCACTTTGAAAACATTTATTAGTTTTGCAAATTGCGAACAATTACATTCCGCTATTCATCTCTACAAACTCCTGTTGTATTACAGGGAGCCTATAGGGGTCATTTATAAAATTCCCAGTGCAAGGTACATGGCACAGTAATTAAAGGCCTCCATGCCATCTTGTGCCCATTGGCACTCAGGAAATTGTGCATATAAGCACGTGTGTGGGAGCAAAGGGCACTATTCTCCCTGTTCTGCACTAGGCAATGAGCTTTTATCTGCAGTCCCTTTTTAATGGTTGCCTCAGAGATTGGAGCTGCAGCCACTTCAAATTACATGGCCTACAAATACACTGGTGACTTTCAATATTTATTCTTACATTGAACAGTAAGAGCTACAGTAGAATGCTAATTAATGAACATTGGTGCTAAACCGTATCAGGGCTTCTACACATAGCAAAAAATCAAATCTTTACACTGAAATGTTAATAACCAGTAATATGTGCGAGATTCACATACCTTTATCATAAAATTACTATGACAAAGATCTTAAAAAAGAGGAAGTAATCTCCCCCAGCAAATTTTGTATCTTAAGTCCTCCTCCCCATTGACATCACCTCTACTTCTTTCAACTCAACTGTTGCCTCATATCTCTCCTGAAGTGTAGAGTTGCACATACAGTAAATGTCGGCGCCACTATGTTTGGCCACAGCAGTTCTATTCCTTATTTTGCAAAAAAAAAACAACACAACTAACAACTTCAGCTACATTCATCTCTTTGCCCAATCTGATCTTCCCTATAAAAAAAACAGTAACACCGTATACTTAAATAGCCTTATAAAGACACTGCCATGTTAAACACATCTGAATCCCAACCCCTGTCTCTACAGTTGGCATAATAAATAGTGATGGGCGAATTTGTCTTGTTTCGGTTTGCCAAAAAATTTGCGAATTTCTATCGAAATTTGCGAAACGGTGAAAAGTTAGTGGAAAACCAGTGCAAATTTGTTGTTTAAAATGCACCGGCATCCAAAAACCGGACGCGGGCGTTTGATTTTTTTGACACTGGTGAAAAAATTTTTCGCTGGTGATTCACAAATTTATTCGCCAGTGGCAAAACGAGGGAATACACCGCCGAATAAATTCGGCCATCACTGATAATAAATTCCTAATTTCATAGGTCTGTCAAAAAAAGAAACTTAAAAAAACGATGTAGACTCCTTACTACAGTAGGAAAATGAAAACTAGCGCTATTATGTAGGCAGTTTTATAATTGGTATGCAGCTGAATCACACATGGGTGTAAGGTGTTTGGCTTCCAACTGAGGTCCAAGAGACGGAACAGAACTGGCTGTCCTGGATCCTCCCTTTGTTCCAACATTCTTCACTCCAACTATTTATGCAAAAGCTACAATATCCTCAAAGCAGGATCTCAGAAATAGATAAAAGGTGGCACCTGTTTTGTATGTTCTGCTAGGTCAGTGGTGCTCAGATTTTAATGAAGTGGGGTCTACTTTTTGTGAAGTTATTGCATCCGTTTCTACCAACTTGAGTGTTATGTTGCCATAGAAAATGAAAACCTCACTGTATTACAGCTTTTGCAGAGAAAACAGCTACTGTGATTTAAGAACCCACTGTCAGTAATAAAAGTTCACAGTGGCCATCATCAACTCAAGAACTACTGGATCTCCTAGATACCAACTCACGATCTACTGGCATATCACAACCTAGCTATACAGTGGGTGGTCAGCCAAACATTCCTGTGACAGCGCCACACATTTCCTTAAAATAAATAAAATAAAGAGTAACACCAGTTTGATGGATTGCAGAAAGGGATTGAAAATACAATTAGCATAGTCCGGGGGTTATTGAAAACTACAGGAACCCTTCCCCTACACTCATAAAGCCAATCAATTAGTCAAATAAATGTGGGTGGCCAATACCAACTGGTTCACACCAGGTCTGCTTAAAAATTGCCTTTGTTCTGGGCCACATTCGTCAAAGTGCCCTTAGGCAGGGGAATGATAATGAAAATAAAAGTAAATATCAATAAACTACAACTACCAGTATCCCACTGACAGATGTAGGCTGTCTAGGTGTGTAAAGAAAAACATTTTTTTATTTTTAAACCAATAAATGTTACCTGATTTGTTGCTAACTGACTAGCCCTGCAGCAAACTAGAAGATTAAAAGAATTTACTTGGGCAAAACGTTGAAATATGTCCAAGACAAGGATGCCATAACTATTTAGTAGGAAAGCACAAAAGAGCTTTACAACACAGTGTTCATCATAAAAAATGTTACAATCTCTACATAAATGTAGAAAAACAACATCTACCTTAGCATTAAAGCAGACCATACAACAATTCAGTCTGAATTATACTACATGGGTCAAATACAAATAATTCAATTAATGCAAAACCTTCTGTTCGATACACCTAAAGAACCTAGCACTGTGTGTTGTTAAAGGTTCCAAGAGTCCAAGAAGCTTGTTAGAGAGTAATGTTACAAACTTGTGACTGGAGTATTGGCTACACTGGAGCCACTTCTTGCCCATGATGTCTAGAAGGAATACAGTAATGGATCCTTTTCTTACTCATCAATCCGGTCAGGAAAGCCCCAGCATTGAGCAGGTACAGTGTCTCCATGGCCTGTGTGGATGAAGCTGTTTTTAAGGGGGCGGCTGATATCGTGAGCAGAAAGGCCAGCTACTGAAGTAACGGTGTTCCGTGGGAACTGTCCCACCTTCAGGGTTCGTTTGTTCTGCCCTCTCCACCAGTAGTTTTCTGCCCTGTGAGACAAAAAAAAGTACATAGGAAGTATTATTTCAGCTGCTGACAGAGCCTGTAAGGCTGCAGTCTATATTTCTTACTTTTAGATCAATCCCGGTTCAGAATGTGCAGAAGTTAGCAGGATGGCCGAATTATTGCTTATGCAGTTTATGGTGCTTACGTGTTCAGTGTCACTGATTAACTCAGCCCAATTAGCACGTGGGTGCAGGCATAGTAAGTAAGAATGAGTCAGCCCTGCTTCCTGTCATTTCAGGACTGACAGGCTCGAACACAGCTCAACTCCTGATGCTTTCATCTGTCACAAGCACTACCGAATGCCTCTTTTGGAATTCTTTCCTCCTTTCACTTATTAAACGTCTGAGGACTTCAGCAGTGAAGGAGGAGGGGGGGGACTGCAGGCAAGAAATGACAAGCCCCCACCAACAGCCTGGCATTGTGGAACAATGCAACTGGGAAGTAAAGCTGTTTGAGCTCTACCCTTTCAGCCTCCCACCCACTCACTAGTGTCACTCTGAAAAACCCTCCAGGCAGGACAAAACACACAAAGTTTGTCACAATTGGATTTTACCCACAGTCCTCCGTCAACTGGGGGGCTCTCAAATAAATCAGTCTCCTATGAAAAGGTGGGTGCAGAAAATTACTCTTTCACCAGCAAACAAAATCAACAACTTAGGTACCCATGCAACATAGAAACACCAAGATTTATCTGTAAACTATCATTTTTGCTGTGATTTAACTAAAACTTTGGAGTTTATCCACCCTGAATATACACACTTGACTTTTGATTTGGATATACAGCTCTTGTACTTGTTGTGCTTACATTTACAAAGAAATCTTCAATGTTTCTCTCTGAATTAGGGTTGCCACCTTTTCTTAAAAAATATAAGCTATATAAAAAAAATATATTCCTATATATTTCGCTTTTTTTTTCGTATTAATAACATTGGGATCAGCCGTCAAACCGGCCAGGTGGCAACCCTACTCTGAATAGACAGCCTATTCATTATTTATAATCTGTCCGAATACATGTGCTTTAAGTGTTTTTATTGTTTTTTTTCTATGAATCTTTATAAAATCTTTCCTACAAATTGCTGTGTTCGGAAATCGTATCACTTTCACAAAGTGTAATAAACAAGACTGTTTAGCCATTGTCATAAGGAAGACAAAAGTTTTAAGAGATTGATCCCGGTGCGTAATGTTCACTCTTACAGGAAACATTCTGTTTGACTTACATTTACAATGAGATAGAAATGATTGCACAAAACTGCAAACAGACAAATCGCAAGAATACAAAATATAAAGATGCAAAGGGCATCAATGAAAATTGATCCAAAGCATTGATTTAAAGGAAACCACATGAGGTGCCAGTGTTTCGGTGTTACTTACACGATCCTAGCACTGCAAGTTCTCTCCCCGGCTAAAACAGGACTTGTGTCCTCACTGTTCTGACACCTCTCCCCTTCCCCCTTCTACTTATAACCCATCCCTTCTGTGAAGATCGGCTCACCTGCCCCCGCTGCGCCGACGCTGTTTCTGCCAGCAGGGATGGGAGCAGTGTGTGGGTGTGTAAGAGTGTATCTAAGCTGCAGCACGCCATTGGTACACAGGCCAGGTCAAAGGGAAAGAGTGCATTTAAGTTCGGAGCTGCAAGTTTAACCCTTTGTAAGACAGGATTTGCAAGTCATGCAAAAATATGTGCACCAACCGGTAGTAATGTGGATAGTATTAAAGGAGCTGTTCACCTTCGAGTTAACTTTAAGTAGGATATAGAGCAGTGGCATAACCAAATATCACAGGGCCCCACAGCAAATTATTTTTCAGGCCCCCTAATTTTCTAGACAATAGAATTAGTATTCAATACACTCATGGTTTGTTGCAACGTTTAAACACTTCCTTTTGTCAGTGCTACCTTCTGATCAGAAATGGAGAAAAAAAGAAGATGCATGGCAAACCCAAAGTACCTCCAATAATTTATTAGTGCGGAATACAAAAATCAAATGTTTCATAGGCCTCATGCCCCCTTCATCAGTGATAAAGTACACCGCATCTAATTGCATGATTGCATCTTCATTTTTCAATTGTTAAGAGGTTTTCACCAATTTTTATTGAAATCATACATGAATTAGGGCCTCATGGGACCAATATAGCTCCTGGGCCCCCCTGCAGCCACAGGGTCTGCTTCCTCCGTAGTTACACCCCTGATATAGGGTGTGATATTCTGTAAAACAATTGGTTTACATTTTTTTATTATTTGACCAAATTAACCTAGCAACTCTGCACTGAAATGAATAAGAAACTGGAATATGAATAGGAGAGGCCTGAATTAAAAGATGAGTAATAACAAGTGGCAATAACAATACATTTGTAGCCTTACAGAGTATTTGTTTTTTAAATGGGGTCCCCTTTGAAAGCTGGAAAGAGTCAGAAAACTCAAAAACTA
>CM044439.1:109875612-109901188 GCA_024363595.1 Xenopus borealis
TAAACCAGCACTTTAAAGGGGTTGCTCATCTTTAAATGGACTGAGATGTAGAGAGGAATATTCAGAGACAATCTGCAATTGGTTTTAATTTTTTAATATTTGTGGGTTTTTTTGCGTTATTGCATTTTTTCAGCAGCTTTCCAGTTGGCAATTTCAGCAATACGGTTACTAGGGTCCAAATTACTCGATTAACCACACACTCATTTAAATAAGAGACTGGAATATGAATATGAGAGGGCCTGGACAATAAAAAAAAGTAGCAATAATAATACATTTGTAGCCTTACAAAGCATTTGTTATTTAGATGGGTCAGTGACCCCATTTAAAAGCTGGAAAGTCAGCGGAAGAAGAAGGCAAATAAATAAAAAACTAAACATTAAGACCAACTGAAAGCCATTCTATAAAATACAAAAATTTTATGTTAAGGTGAACCACCCCTTTACATTAAAATATATTAGTTTCTCAAATAAGTAGGATGCAATGTCAGTCACGCACTAAATGACAGATTCCCGTAATGAAAATCTATTTTGCACTTTTTATTACTTACAATTACATCTTTGAAGCGCATATTTTATTGAGCATGATCACTGGGAATTGCAAAATCTCTTTTTATAATGTATCCAGCTAAATAGCCAAGTCAAGGACTCAACTGCCATACCATACAAATGAATTACAGTTTCACATCACATTCACACAACACACTATGGTCTGTTTCATCAAAAGCTGTTATTTTGAAACCAGTTAGGGCTCCTACACACGGGGGTTTTTACCTGCGCTCCCCTGCGTTGCGTTTTGCTGCGTTCAAACGCAGGGGAGCGCAGGTATAGACGCACTCAATTATTTTCAATGGGGCTGTACTCACACGAACGCATGTAAGCGCGGAACGCAGGAAAAATGCAGCATGTTGCGTCAGAATCTGCGTTCGGCGCTTACACGCGTCTCGTGGGTACAACCTCATTGAACAAAATGAGGTGCGTCTAGACCTGCGCTCCCCTGCGGCTGAACGCAGCCAAACTCGCAGGTCCAAAACGCCCGCGTGTAAGGGCCCTTATCCAGAAAGCTCTGAATTACTTAATAGACTTCATTTTATTAAAATAATTAACATTTTCAAAAAATGATTTCCATTTCTATTTTCCTCATGAAGAAAAAAAACGTTGCACTAAATCCTAACTAAGAAATAAATAATCTTTACTGGAAGCAAAACAATTCCTATTTTTTATAAATGGCAAGTATAATAGTTTCTGACAATGCTGGTCCATCTCTCAGTAAACATCAACAGGTTGCTGTGGGTGCTAAGAACTGTCGTTCAGCAACAGCTAAAGGCAGATTACATTTGAGAGTTTTACTTTATATAAATATTATAATCCTGAAATATATATATATATATATATTTTTTTTTTTTTCTCCCCAGAAATCTCATATAAGTAAAGACAGACTATGTAGTTATAAAGTTGGAATTAAAGTGCAGGTTGATTCCACTATACTTTTTCTGCTCTGGTTGAAAATCTGGCACAAATCCTATTTTTTTGCAGGGTAATGACTTAGTTCAGAGCAGAAACCACTGAAATCAAATAAAAAAAATAATATAACCTTCAATCATTTTATTTGCCTTTTGGGATTTTCTGAGAGCATTTTCTTTCACAATAAATATGAGCAGTTTACCCATTTAAGTGGGCTATAAAACAAAATGGTGTATAAGACCGTAGTGCAAAGTGCAAGGGAAAAATATTCTTGCTATAAACACACAAACATGGATCCATACATGTACTATACAGAGATGGGAGTCCCTTTATTATGCTATTCCCTACTGTGTTGATATTAACTGTATTGCCAGAAGCTGTTCCACCTTAAATAAATGTGAAACACTCCTCTTTAGCAATGGTAAGTTAACATTAGTATATTCTACATGTTCCTGACACCTGGACACAATTATGGGGTGTGGTTGTCAAGGGCACTCCTCAGTGATTCACCTGTTGCTCCCCACCCAGATCCAATAACTTACCCACAGAGTGAGTCAGTGGCTCACTGAACATGTAGCTAGATGGGTTAACCTCTGCAACACCAGAAGCTGTTCACTCATCCTCTGCAATGCCAGAGGTTTTTGCCTCATGGATCAATTATGTGCAAAGATCTTTCTACTTTAGCAAGAAGCTACCTATTAGTATGGTTCATCTCAAGGATTTAACAGCATACACATCATTTTATGACACGGGGTGTCAGGCTCATACTATAGTTTACAGTTGCGTAACTATTCCCTGGTGGGCCCCGGTACAGGATGGGCACCTGGGCCCCCCCTGTCTGGCCCTTACCTCTATAAATCCCATGCTGGAGTGTTGATGGCATGTGTGCTGTAAAATTTCCCCCTAGATAACCGCCTGCCATAACCACTATCGTGGCTCTGATGGGCCCCAAAGGGGTGGGGCCCTGGTGCAATTGCACCCTCTGCACCCCTGGTAGTTACGCCACTGATAGTTTACCTATCAGTTATTTTTAGTATGTTACAGAAAGTCCTTTTCTTAGAAACTTTTCAAGTGATCAACATGTTCGATTCCGGCCTTCCTCTTCTCCCAGGGTCACTAACCCCACCAAAAAAACCATTGGTCTGTGAAAATACAATACTATTGTTACTTTTTATTACTTATGTTTCTGTTCAAGTCCTCTCTTCAGGCATCATTCAAACTATTGCCTGGACCATGACTAAAACATAGCTCCTGAAATTCAAAGATGGAGAGTTGCTGAACAATGGTTCACAACATCCATACTCACAAGAAAACAAGGTTCATTGCTGGGAAGGGACACATACTTAATGCACTCCAACAGATGTGGTGTGTCCTGTAAATATGTAATAGAATGTCTTTAGTATGTGTCCCTTCCCAGCGATGCGCCTTGTTTTCTTGTGAGTATGGATGTTGTGAACCTTTATACCATAATACCACCTGACGCCGAAATTGATTGAATCAGTAAGACATTTTTTTGGTTGAATCAAATACATATGTGGGTCCACCTATACCGTTTGTGATGGAGTTACCCCGAAACGTTGATATTAGGTGGCAAAAATAAAAGGGGTACACTCCCCGACTGCTATATCGGTGTGTGCGGACTGTCTTTTCAATCTCATAGCGCAATTGGGGCAGCCATGGCTCCCATCTATGACAAATTTATTTACGCATCAATACGAATAACATTATATAATACAGCGTTTTGGTGAGAAGTTTTTTGTTGCTATATCAACGATATGATTATCATTCAGCAGGAGAGTGTTAATGAATTTGCCGACATGGTGGATGAACTAAATGCATTAAATAATCCTGTTCGATTCACCGTCGAGATTCACCCATAAAAAAAAAAACTTTTTAAATGTAGCAAACTGGAAAATGAGGTTCAATGTTGATAAATGCAAGGTTATGCACTAATATATAACATAAATGCAAGTTATATACTAAATGGCAGTGTGTTGGGAGTTTCCTTAAGTTAGAAGGATCTAGGGGTTTTTGTAGATAACAAGTTGTCTAATTCTAGCCAGTGTCATTCTGTAGCTACTAAAGCAAATAAAGTTGTGTCTTGCATTAAAAAGGACATTAATTCAAGGGATGAAAACATAATTATGCCTCAGTAAGGCCTCACCTGGAGTATGCAGTGCAGTTTTGGTCTCCAGTCTTTATGAGGGAAATAAAGGAGCTTGAGAGAGTGCAGAGACGTGCAACTAAACTAGCTAGAGGGATAGAAAAAAGGCGCTTGCGAGCGGACATGATTACACTTTAGAAGTACATTAGAGGGCATTATAGACAAATAGCAGGGGACCTTTTTACCCATAAAGAGGATCACCTCCCCAGAGGCCTCCCCTTCAGACTAGAAGAAAAGGTGGTTCTTCACAGTGAGGACATTGAGGTTGTGAAATGCACTGCCGGGTGATGTTGTGATGGCTGATTCTGTTAATGCCTCAAAGAGGGGGTTGGATAATTTCTTGGATAGACATAACATCAAAGGATATTGTGATACTAAACTCTATAGTCAGTATAAATATGGGCATATATAATGTATGTGAAAGTATGGAGGGGTGTGTGTATGGATGCTGGGTTTTCATTTGGAGGGGTTGAACTAGATGGACTTTTGTCAACCCAATTTAATAATTTAATTATGTAGAACTGTTTGTGAGAGGGGACCACTTGGAATACACTTTATTCAGAAAACAGACAGATCAAAATGTACAAGAGCTGCCATCCTGTTTCTATGAAAAAAGCATTGCCCATCTCCCAATGTTGCAGGGTACTGCATAATAACTCCTTAATCAGCCTGCTGAGCAGCAACTAAATGAAATTGGGGTCAGTTTCAATGAAAGGGGCTATCCTGATAAGATGCTATATAATGCACTTGAGGTAGCTAGGAGCCGCTGTGCAGGGACAGGATCTATGCAGAAAAAAGTACCTTTACCACCATTTGCAATGCGTGCAGTACACCTGGTTCCTCAACTGTATCAAAGAACACTGGAAAATTATTGATGCAGGTACTGATTTGAGGCAAACAGTTTCTGGTCCCCCTATGTTTTGCTTTAAATGTGGTTGGTTAACGGGAGGGAAACTTCAGTCTTTTCGTTGTCCGAATTGCACTTCTTGCAGGTATAGGACTCCTGGTACATCTTTAAATCATCCTCAAACAGGAAAACATTTCATGACAAGACACAATATTTCCTGTGCCACCACACACGTGGTATATTTAATTACATCCCATGTGGACTATCATATGTTGGCAAAATTGATCAGATGCTGCAGTTAAAGGGAAACTGTCATTGGAAAACATGTTTTTTAAAAACGCATCAGTTAATAGAGCTGCTCCAGCAGACTTTTCTCATAATCCATTTCTCAAAAGAGCAAACAGATTTTTTTATATTCAGTTTTGAAATCTGACATGGGGCTAACCATTTTGTCAATTTCCCAGCTGCCCGGTCATGTGACTTGTGCCATCACTTTAGGATGTTGTTTTTCCTTCTCAATGTAACTGAATCGTACGCAGTGGGACATGGGTTTTACTATTGAGTGCTGTTCTTAGATCTACCAGGCAGCTGCTATCTTGTGTTAGGGAGCTGTTACCTGGTTACCTTCCCATTGTTCTTTTGTTAGGCTGCTGGGTGGGGGAAAGGGAGGGGGTGATATCACTCCAACTTGCAGTACAGCAGTAAAGAGAGACTGAAGTTTATCAGAGCACAAGTCACATGACTTGTGGCAGCTGGGAAATTGACAATATGTCTAGCCCCATGTCAGATTTCAAAATGAAATATAAAAATTGCTCTTTTGAGAAATGGATTTCAGTGCAGAATTCTTCTGGAACAGCACTATTAACTGATGCGTTTTGAAAGAAAAAAATTTTCCCATGACAGGATCCCTTTAAGAATGGACGGTCTGCAGTTAGCACAACATTTAGAGATGGTACAACTAACAAACTGATGGCCAAGCAATATCTAGAGATGGGATACAGGTTGTCTACATTTAAATATTTAGCTATAGACCACATCTCATCTCTGAGGAGAGGAGGGGATAGGGCTAACCTACTTCTCCAGAGGGAATTTTTCTGGATACATAAACTAAATACTCTTGGGTTTGAATAAGTACTGTTCTCTCCTATGCTATTCCGTTGTATCAAAGTGCAACGTTTTGGTCCTCATTAGGACCTTTATCAAGAATGACATCATCATAAAGACTGAAACGTTGGACTTTGATACAACCGAATAAAAATGTGAAGATTTTTTTATACGGGTATGTTGGTCGTTTGTGGATATAAAACACAGAGATCCAGTTTCTAAATCACTTTCTAAGGTGACACAGAATGGGTACCTGCCCTCGATGACTGTAATGACATCATTCATCTGGATATGGAGCTTGTCTGGTTCCTCAAAGTCCTGAAGGGCACGCATATCTGTTGGCCGAGCCTGGAGTACAAATGAGAGAAAATTTAAAACCAACTTGTTCTTAGCCCACAACTGTGTCATACTGACACAGGTGTCAATCAGTCTTAAACAGAACTATATTCATTCTGTCTAAGATTGTCTCAGGTTATTTTGGCTAACACAATCAATTCAATAAATTGTCAAAAGCCTGTCCTGCCTTAGAATAACTGTCAAATAACTTATTGGGTGAAACATCACAGCCTCCTCTTTGTACAACCAACTTACCTCCACCAGGAAGTCTCTAAGTGCCACAAATGTTGGCCTGTCCTCTGGCTTATGAGCCCAGCACTGTAACATTACATTATAGATGTCCTGTGGACTATCTTCTGGCCGTAGCAGTCTTTCACCTTCCTTATCAATCTTATGAAGAATCTAATGTCAGAAAAATGGGTATGAATTACTGTAAAATGTAAACCAAGCAATGGGCAGAATGAGAAATGCAAAAATGCTGGCCATTCGCAGTAATGCAGAGGTAACCTCATACTAAGCTCCTATGTTCTAGAAAAAGTTAAGAGGCTTTATTTTTCCCAGAAATTCCAAGTATGTTAAATTTTGTTTTGCTGATCCTGTGGATCAACATCTGATCTTACCTGGCTGCCATTTAGTCCTATCCATGGCTCTTGCCCATATGTGAACATTTCCCATAGCGTCACTCCAAACATCCAGGTGTCACTGGCATGAGAGAAAGTTCGAGTCTTTAGGCTTTCTGGTGCACACCTATATAAAAAAAAAAAACAGTAAATCTAATGTGTTAAAAGAGAAGAAAACACTATAACGTACAAAGTATAGATTTTCCTGAATTACTATATAAGATTAACAGACTTAGTAGCTCAAAGAAAATATATCACTAGCCACGGACAAAAAAAACGATATACAACTTTTAGAACAGATTAACTACTGCACCTGAAAATTAGAAAACTAAAAAACATGTTCCCTTTTGCTGGTAAAAATCTGGTATGCCTCTACTCCAACTCAGCAAGAAACTCACCAGGCAAAGGGCACTTTGCGATGTTCCTGCATGACATAGTGATCATCATTCTTGGGTAAAGCCCTCATGAGGCCAAAGTCTCCAATCTTCACTAAGTCATTTGAGGAGAGCAAAATGTTCCTTGCTGCTAAGTCCCGATGAATAAAACGTTTGGATTCCAGGTAAGCCATACCATTGGCAATCTGAATGGCATAGTGACATAGAGTGGAGATAAGGAAGTAACCCTGGTTCTTCCTAAGACGATCCAGAAGAGAACCCATGGGTGCAAGTTCTGTGACCTAGAGGGAAGAACAGAATGTGCTAATAACATAAAGAATCGTTGTTGGTATTATTAAGAAACCTAGTGAGGCTACTTTTAAAATCCAAGTGATAGTATCTTGGACAGAAGTCCTCAACCCATGAAATACTTTCCACATGTTCAATTACCTGTTAGATAGCTTTGTTCACTATTCAGGTTTTGCTTATTCTAAAATGATTTAGGGGTATGTTTACCAACACAGGAGATAAATAACACCGGTGATGTTGCCCACAGCAATCAATTAGCAATTAGATTTAAACAGTAACCTACAAGTTAGAAAACAAAAAACAAGATCTGACTGTTTGCTACGAGTAACATCACTGGAGATATTTATATCCAATGTTAGTAAACACAGCCCTTAGTTCAAGTGTTTCTTGAGTAATATGCACAAGTGCATTCGTATTCCATATTGAACAGAAAAGCCACTAACACTTGAATAACATAAAAGCTCCTTGTTTTAGTTACCCTGGTACAGTTCTGTGGGGTACTGTATTGCACAGCTTTTTACACACAACCCTTACACATATCTCACCATCTTCATAGGGTGTGTAAGGACCACTCCATAGAGCCGGATGAGATTAATATGGTCAAGGGAATGCATTGCGTTGACCTCTCGGATAAAATCATCCAGAACATCTGGCTGGGTCAAGACATCTGTCTTCAAGCACTTCACAGCTACATTGAACTGAATAAAATTGAGAAAAGATAAATAACCTTCTCAAGAAACTAGAACAGATGCAAACATTAACTATGCCATTACAAATATAAATGCTTAAATTACAAATTTAAAGATACCATAGATCTGGTTAAATTAAAGTGGCAAAATTAAGTGAGGGATTCCCCAAAACATTTTAGAGGGTTATCTACTACCAAAAAAGTTTTGCTTTGATGAATTTACTATAGTGCAATAAGTATTATGATTACTACTAATAATCTTCTATAACAGTTTTTGAGCAGACACGTTTCGCTGAGCACTAGAAACACTTAAAGGAAAACTTTACCGCCAAAATTAATACTTGAGCAAAAGATAGTTTATATCAAACTGGAATATATATATTTAAGTAAATATTGTTGGTCTGTGTGCTGCCTCAGTGATCCCCTGACCAGAAATATTTCAACTCTAACTGTAACAAGAAGAAGTGTGGAAGCAAAAGACATAACTCTGTCTGTTAATTGGCTCATGTGACATTTATAGTTTGTTTGGTAAGTTTGTGTGCACCGTTGAATCATACGATCCCAAAAGGCAAACTTTCTCACTCTTATCCAATACCATATAAAGGGTAGCCCCGCATCATGCTCAGTTGATGAATATAGAGCTGTAATTGAAAACCATTTGTAAGTCAATTTCCACAACAAATCTGCTAATTTGTTAATACACATAGTTGTGTTCCTCAGATAAGATGGGAACTGTAACCAGGGTTGTCACCTGGCCGTTTTTTTACCGGCCTGACTGGTATTTTTGATGGCTGATCCCAATGTTATTAAAAGGAAAAAAAGCTGAATATATAGGAAGGCCAGTATTTTTTTTTTTTAAGAAAAGGTGGCAAACCTAACTGTAACACCAAGGGCATGAGTAATGTATCTATGTACTTTGAAATGCCCCTATTCCTGCCACTATAGGGCATCCTTTCACATTAACTAGGCATTTATGCACCTTTGAGAGAACATGAAAAATGGATTAAATGTGGTTAGAGCAATTTATATACTCATACTCCCTTAAGTAACTGATTAATTAATGAAGATTACCTTTGTTTAATACAGATAACAAAAGCTCACTCAGTTGTTTCTAAAATAGAGATATAGGATCTGATATTAAGGGCATATATCTCACCATCCAAAAGCTGCCTCATTATTTCAGACTCCTATGCTGAGGCATCCATTACTACAATCAAACCCCTATTATCCACACTTTTCACAACATTTTTATTCTTACTCAACCATCTCAGTGCTGTAAATTCCTCAGTGTAAGGTTACTACTGGCATGCCTCTTTCCTGCATCTAAATCTTTATTCACCAGGGTTTTATATCACACTAAACCAATTTTATATAGCAACAATCTGATATAATAAAAGATGATTTGCATGTACTTAACAAAAGCACAACATTTGATTGAAGATTGGCTAAGTGGTTCTTCCATAAAAGTACAAAATTGTTTGAAAAAAAGATAAACTGGCTTATTTTATGACCACAAGTGCAGTGGACAACTTGCTCTAGCTAGCTCCAGTATTGCCCTACGTCAGTAGGTGGACTGCCTGCAATTGTCGAGAGGATTATGCAAGAAGGGAGTGGAAGCAAAAGCAACTATACAGAAGTGCAAGGAGTACCTTTAGACACAGGTAACTTTATAAATTCCATTTTTTTGTGCAAGGATTGTAGCTAACTTTTCCCCACTGTAATATTATTTTGCTGTTTTAAATGAATCCAAATGAAATGTGCCCCACACAGTTAAATCCCAAAAACTATAGTCAGAGGTAAATTACTTTGGGCTTTACAACAGGTAATTTTGGGTTAGCACTAGTGTAGCAGATCAAACTCTTTAGCCGCAATCCTGTGTGAGATATAGAGATGCACACAGAAGTAATACCTAGTAAGTTAGGATGAAAAAAGTCTCTGCACAACTTCCACTTTCGGCACGCACTTCCAGAGATCCAGCGAACAAAGGTAAGTTTCAGTTAAAAGATTTTTATTCCACAGACATCACACCTGACGCGTTTCGTGTGTTACCACACGTAATCATAGGTATAAATTTTATACCTATGATTACGTGTGGTAACACACGAAACGCGTCAGGTGTGATGTCTGTGGAATAAAAATCTTTTAACTGAAACTTACCTTTGTTCGCTGGATCTCTGGAAGTGCGTGCCGAAAGTGGAAGTTGTGCAGAGGATTTTCCCCAGGCTACGGGTTCGGGGCACAGCACCCGGGCCACGAACAGAGAGGGGTGAGTGCCGCTGAATTTAATTTTGATCTAGAGAGTGAACACGGAGGGTTCGGGGCAAGGGCACCCGAACCACAGTGCGTTCCTGGTGAGCCATTACTATAAGCGGCAATTAGCCGATTGTTTAAAGATTGTGGAAACTGCACCAGGAAACTAAGCGCCATTGAGCTGGGAGCACGTGCATTTTGTTTGCTAGATTTGTATAAGGATGAAAAAAGACAAACGTCCATCAAGTACAAGCTTTTAACTATTTTAAGCTACCTACAGATGCAGCCACTGGGATTTGTGAGTTAAATGCGTCATTCAGAGTTAATTGAAGAAACTGTGTTATCTAAAGTTATCTTAACTCATTTAATGCATTTAACCTTTTCATTAGCATACCAAAGCTTATTTGATAGAATTTTTTGAGAGTAAATCAAACCAAATTCACAGATCCCATCAGCAGTAGAATGGAATGAAGAAGTGAACTAAGCAACATGGGCAAAGTAGATACAGAAAGAAAAAGGGGATAGCAATGCAGTATAATATATTGCAACATATGGACAAACAATCCCTGTTTTGTTTAATGAGGAGGGCATTTTTAGCAGCTTAATGCATGAATAAAAATGAGTTACAGGTTTGGTTGAACACCCAGTTTAGACTTGGATTCTTGAGATGTGTTTGGTACCTACCAACTTGCCATTTGGTGTGTTCCATTCTCCTCTTCGCACCACTCCAAACGACCCATCCCCTAGCTTTTCAAACATGGACAGGTCCTTCTCACTAATCAGGCAAGTGAGCGCTTGCTGCCCCTCAAGTGGTGGTGGGCTCGGGGGCTTCCGAAAAGTACTCTGGGGCTGAGATGCAAATTCTGATTCTGGCCGCTTACCACTGAACACCTGAAAGGAAACGTAAAGGTTTATTAAACTGGTTTTAAATTGTATATGTATGACATACTGTATGTTGTATTCATGTTATATTTTAGTCTTACACTTTAATAAGGGAATGTAATTGCTTGTCTGCCATAGGTCAAAGAACCTTAAGTGCTGGATCACTTGTACCGGACTTACAGCTCTGTAAATTATATGTTTCTGGATTCTAGCCAATTCCATGATGCCTAGCAACTAATTGTCCAGCATAATGAATGAAACTGTAACTCTAAGAAACTTCCTTAAAGTTGTTCAATGGTTTTAATGTTATTTGTAAATTGAATTGATATTAAAGGCAGTATCTGTCCGTGCCTTACGATTCCCCCTCACTGCTCCTCCTGACTACATATACCCTTGAAGTAATGTAGCAGTTGGAGTAGTGATTCTCCTTCACAAGACTGCGAACCACAGAAAGACATTTTGGGAATTGTAGTAAAATCCCGCCATACCCTGCGGGTTGCTCGTAGAATTTCTGGGGGCGGGTATAGAAGCGGGTCCGTGATTCTGCAAGTTGGCGGGTTGAGGGTCGGGTCGCAGATCCTCACTATGGCGATTTTTACTCCTTTTTCTGAGCATTTCTACTACTGATGATGTCACTTCCGGTTTACAATGACAGCACTTCCTGATTCTTGATGGTCAGCGGGTCGCGGGTCCGGGTTGCAGGTATGGTTCGGGTTGCGGATCCAAGTGGGTAAGAATGCGGGTCACGGGTCCGGGTTGCAGGTATGGGTCGAGTACGGGTCCCAAAAAAAGGACTCGCGCAGGACTATAAATTGGAGCATTGGTTTGAGGAAACAAGTCTATGGCTACATTGTTTCAAAGGTACTCCATACAAGAAGTACAGAGAATTTAATGGGAGAAAATCTAGTTCACAGTAAAATGTTTATTGTAAAATGTCATAACATTAAAAATGTATTTCAACAATGTGCTCTAAAAAAACACACACACTGTTGCATTAAAGATACAACTTTGTAGCACGAAGCACTATTCAGAAATTTGCCTTTCCTTCTCTACCCTTCAAGACCACCTTACCCCTCACCTCCTCAGCTTGATATAACTTTTACACACCTCAATAACACAAAAATCAGATTCCTGATATAAATTATTACTTACACAAATCACTGTCTCTGTGTCTCTGACACAACCTTTTTGTAGATTTCCCATTTACACATTGAAAGTTAAAGTATAACCTTTTTCTTACTACCACAATAACGGTAATTAATGTAAATCAAGAGAAACAGTAAGTAAACAGAATGGGACAACAGGCTGCAAAGTACTAGAGTGATATGGGAGCTCCCCACACGAGGTGTGCATGTCAAGCTCTCGGAAACTTAATGCTGATTGCATGAGGTATTTCCTGGAAATGTGCATCAAATCTCTCAAACCGGATTAAGAGCTTCCGCTAGCTGATAGTCCTGCAGCTGGATCAATCCATACCTCTTAGTCACTGTACCTAGAAAGGAAATCCTGGGACAACTGCTGACACTTGTACAGTGTGTGTGTCAACAAATTTAGACTAGCACTGTGGAAAGATACAGGATACTTTGAGTGGGTGGGTTCTATTTTCAGAGTAACCCCAGACCCAAATATTCTAACACTGCAGACATAGGATTGAGGCAAAGTTTGGGAGGAAAAGTGATTAACCTCTTACATACTAAAAAGTTTTCATACAGCCTTACATAAATCATTCTGGCAGGGTTTTGTTTTATGCATTCCATAGGATTTTATCCCGGTACAAGTCTGCTTGCCTAGCAAATGATTGCTCAAAAACAGCTAAAACAATGGCAGCTTCTAAAAACTAGACATGCATCAAATACCTGATTCAGTTCAAGGTTTGGCCATATCCCAGCATGTACCAACTCGGAAATCTTAAAGTTATGTTCACAATTTTTCATGCATTTTTATTTAGATTTGACTAGGCAAACTAGGAAATGGCTCCGTAATTTAAATAAGCCAACTAGGGTTTTGTAGAGAATTCAAAACTCAGTTAAATCCAAAACTTTTGGATTCAGTTTATCATTATAAAAAACTAACAAAGTTATGCATAACGCATACTGTTTAAAATGCAATAATAAAATAGCCTAACTCTGTATCAGGATGTATTACTGTAACAAATGTGCATTAAAATGAATGTAAGTAAAATGTATAGTTATAATTCAGTGGTGTCTTTAGTGTTATCCAAAGACAAAATGCAGTTGATTTTTATTTTTGTTATGGCCACCAAACATGCAGATCTTTCACCGATATGCCACTAAAGACAGGGCTATATCGGGGGTTCGGCCCTATGGATTACGAAGAGGGCAATGGGCTCCGGCAGGTCGGTCAGGAAAAACTCAAACCTTCCCGATCGATATTTGGCCACGATAGACCCGTAGAGAAGCCTCCATACACAGGAAGATAAGCTGTCAAATTGGTCTAATCGACGGATATCGCCAGCTGTATCTTCTTGTGTATGGCCACCTTTAAGAATGCTAACTTTTTTACAGCAGTTCTATAGTGTGGAATTTGTGAAATGGTTTTCTAAGATGTCAGGGTTTACTCTCCTTAAGAGCCAGGCAGTAGTTTGGAAGTCAGAATGGAAGATGAATAGAATAATAAACAATACAAACAATAAAAAAAAAACCTTGATTTCCTTGACAATGGCATCTAGATTATTGTTTTCCATTTGTACAATATTCATTATTACTATTGCAGTTAATGTGAGGGATAACAAAAGACAAAAGAAACTTAAATATTGATGTGTATGCATAATTCAAATGTGTACCACACAGCATCATACAAGTGATATGCAGCTATCCAAATCAACTAGAAGTATATGAAGACTACACATACCTTGCTCATCCAAGATTTGCGCTTGCAAATTGCCTTTCTTCTCTTTACAGCTTCCAACAACCTCCTTTGGCCTGTAAAAACACAAGTGCTTACTAACAGGTTTGGAAGCTTCTGAAGACCAAATCTGCTATAGTGTCTGATGAAAACCTTTTTTAAAGAAAAGTAAAGTCCAATTCACTGGGTGGGTTCCAATATGTTAGGAAATGTTACTACATTGGGCATGTCTAAGTCTACTCAAGAGATCTCTGGGTAATACAAGTAAGATGAAGGTGTGGTGCTTCTAGAGAAAGATCCATGAAGTGGTGTATATTTTCCCTGATGAGGAGCACCAGCCTGAGATAGAAAAAAATAGCACTTTAATTCACATTCGGATGCCTAACATGGAGGGCTCACATGTTTATTTTTCCTTGAACTTTTTATTTGTGGAAAGAAAAAGTTTAGTGTTGAATAGGGATACAACGAATACAGGATTTGGTTCAGGATTTGCCAAAAATGTGGCCTTTTTCAGCAGGATTCAAATGAATCTGAGTGCATGGCTGAACCGAATCAAGAAAAGAAAAGAGTAAGAACTCACTCGTGTTCAGTTCAGTATTTGCCCAAATCTTTCGTAAAGGATTCTGGATTCATTGAATCCTAAAAGAGTATATTTGGTGCATCCCTAATATAACATTAAAACAGGGTAATAAAAAAATTGTTTCAATATAGTTAGTTAGCCAAAAATGTAATCAAGACTGGAATGAACAGATGTCTAACAAAATAGCCAGAACACTACTTCTTCCTTTGTATCTCTCTACTCTCTAACCTGTTAACGACTTGAAGGGAGCCATAACAACATAACTAATTCGTTAGTTTGCTTTTGATCCTTAGCACGCAGGTCAGATTTGAAAGCAAACTAACTGTTAAAGTTAGTCCAATATGGTCCCACCCTTAAAGGGCTGGCTAACTAACAGGTTAGAGAGCTGCAAAGAAGGAAGTAGTGTTCTGGCTATTATTTCAGACATCAGTTCACTTTAGCCTTTATATAAAATACATCTTCAAGCCAATTAACTATATTGAAAACATTTTCAATTCAGTTTTTTTTTTTTACACTGGACTGTTCCTTTACAGTATTTGCGTTATCATAAAATGTGCACATTATGTAGAAAGACATAATCAAGACAAAGCAGATCAGGGAAAAAGTGGTCTTTACACTGGAAACAATGAAGGATTTCTAGTATACAAATATCAAGAATAACTTTACCCCAAAACTTTGTCCTTTTGATACATTTTGAAAGATTCTGTAGAAGGAGGGGTGATTTATCTGTAGTGCATGACAGTGTAAGTCTGCCTACCTGGCCGGCCCATCCCAATCTTCTCCAGGTCCTCATTCTTGACATAATCAAAGTGAGAAAGCCTTGTGATATTGAGATCGTCACGAATTTGCAAAAAGTATTGTTGAAGCTGTACCTCGCTCAGGAGCTCCAGAAGCCACTCTGAGCCTTCATCTGACTGCATGCTATTACCAAACCTCTGCATATATGAGAAAAGAGATAAAACGTGTGAGAGAAAAAAAAATGGTCAAAGGAAAACAATTACTCAGAGCCTAATAGGGGAATCAGTAATTACCCTCTGGGAATAATAGAAAGGGTACTACTGCATAAATGAAAACAAGAGTGATGTGAAAAATCATTTGACTACCATGACTGGGAAGGAAAAGCAAACATGAAAATACAAAAATAAACTTTTTTTTTATACAGAGATGGAGCACACTTTTGTTGATAAATCACGTAATTTGTGTTATGGAGATGGTGTGCTAGATCAGCATACAAAAAGCTAAAAATATGCAAATATATTATAGAGATATATTTCAGTTCTGTGGCTATTTGTTTTGCATAAAAACAACATTAATACTTCACATAATCTAGTGAAAAACAAAGCCTGTAGCGCAACTGCAGTCAAATGTCAGCGTCTTGTGTACAAATCAAAAGAATAAAAAATCTGTGTTGGATTACGAGCATATGTGAGCCATGGTCCTGGGCTGCCTTCCATTCTGTTTTTGGCAGTCTAAAACCGAGTGAGGATAAGCCTGAACAACACACTAATGGGTGGTTGAAAAATGGTTTTATTAAAACACTCTGGAGGCTGATAAATGAAAGGGCAACACAAACAGCTCAACATTAAAAAGCACTATGTTATGGCTGCAGTGGGAAAAGGTCTGTTAAAAGTAACATCAGCTGCTAATAATGTGTAGTGTTGCTTTGCATTCCTGAGTAGTTACTATGTGGATTAGAAGTTTATGAGCTCAGTATTTACTTAGTAAAATCTCACAGGACCAGAAGTAAAATCTTGTTTTCCTCTTATTTCTAAGAATACAGCAGATATGTTTCCTGGGCATTTTGGTAAACAAACTTTGTCCTCCATCTTTATAGTATGCACAATATTGCTTAAAGATAAAGAAATGTCTTCTCCCCTCTTCTGTTCATGCACAAACCATCTTTGTGCATATTTCAGATGTACCAGTAAATTGAAGCTGGTAAGCAGTATATCACAGCAGCCCAGCTTTTTCCAGATTATTAGATCATCCTTCAAGTTGTATGTCTATTATTCAGATTTTAAATAAATGACCAGTGGACAACCCACAAACCATTAATGAAATATAGCTACCGGCATCTGATCGTTTTTGATAAAGTGCTAAACCACTCTTCATGTAACAAGCACATATTAAACATCTCATAAAATGCTTTTTTTAAATGCTTTAAATGCTACATCAGTGATTCTTTGCTTGGCCACAGAGAATAGTATTTTGTGAGCCACCTACTATCCACAAGGTTCATCCTGTCTCCATTGAGGAGATGGTTTGTAGACTACATACATACAATTTTCAGCCACTTAAAATGCTCACTTAGGAGGAAACCTAGGCTTATTCTTCCTCATGTTTCTTAATCTTACCTGCATCACTATGCAAATGTTTAGGGCAATGACACACCAGGAGGTTAAAGGGACTCTCTCAAGATTTTATGGTGTAGTTTTTATTTCTAAATTACACTGTTTACACTGCATATAATTCAAGCTACAATATAAAATTTAATTCCGAACCAACAAGTGTATTTTTATTTAGTTGTAATATTGGTGTATAGGCAGCAATCTCAGGTCATTTTGCCTGGTCATGTGCTTTCAGAAAGAGCCAGCACTTTAGGATGAAACTTCTTTCTGGTAGTTCGTTTATTGATCCTACTCAATGTAACTGAGTATTGAATGCTGTTCTGAGATCTACCAGGGAGCTATTATCTTGCATCATGGAGCTGTTATCTGGTTACCTTCCCAATGTTCTGTTGTTAGGCTGCTGGGGCAGGGGAAAGGGAGGGGGTGATTTCACTCCAACTTGCAGTACAGCAGTAAAGATTGGCTGACGTTTATCAGAACACAAGTCACATGATTGAGACAGCTGGGAAACTGACACTATGTCTAGCCAATGTCAGATTTCAAAATTAAATATAAAAAAATCTGTTTGTTCTTTTGAAAAAACGGATTTCAGTGCAGAGGTCTACTGGAATAGCACTTTTAAAGGGGATGTATGGTCGAAAATTGTAACCCCCTTTGGCTTTGGGAAGTAAATATAAGGATTTTTCAAATTGAATTTTTATTAGCCATCTTTTAGTTGCAGCACAATATACCTGCCCCCGCTTCAAGGGCCGGATTTACCTAGCGGGCGCCCCTTGGGCTGCTGTCATTTGTTGCCCAGTCCCCTCCCTTTTATTTGCTCAATTTTCATCATCAGGACAAAGCAATGGGAATTGGCACACATGAAATTTAAATTTTTGAACCAATGTGGGTGTGGTTGGGCAGCATGCAGCCCCCTAAATTTGTGCCCCCCTAGGCCTGGGCCTAGGTTGCCTATCCACAAATCACGGCCCGTGGTTGTGTCTTCTTCTTGACCAGCCAGCATCTTCTGCTAGTCCCACCCACCTACAAATGAAAAGAGAGTAGGCAGTGACAGTGGGAGTGAAAGTGAGGCACATCGAGCAGGCGTCTTAGGTGGGTGGGACTAGCAGAAGAGGCAAGCGGGCCAAGAAGATGAGATGGCCATGGGCCGTGAAGGTTTTGCGTGTTGAAGAAGAATGTGCAATTACATGGGGAAATGACTGAGCTGCAAGCAACTAAAAACCAGCCAATAAAAAATACATTTGCAATTTGAAAAATCCTTATATTCAACCCCCAATGCCAAAGGGGGATTAAAATGTTTGACCATACATCCCCTATAACTGATGCGTTTTGAAAAAAACATGTTTTCCCATGATAGTATCCCTTTAATCGCTAGCAATAAATCTCTGCTTCTCTGGACAACTAATCTTCAGTAAAAGCTTTCCTGCAGGCAATAATGTGAATTGCTGGTGGTAAAGTGTTGCTTCACTGCCTCAAGAAGAAACTTATAGCAATTTCTATACTACTATAATATGCACAAGCTTCTTCCAGCTTCACTTTGCAACCTGGAAATAAGAAGATTCCACGTAGGGCAATTTTAAGCATAGCTCACGTATATCAACCAAAATGTTAATACTTATCATAAATGGACTTGCTCATAGAGTACATAGTCTACATGGCACTAGGGTTTTCACCTGGCTGGTGTTTTACTGGCTTGGCCGGTAAAAATTATGATTGATCCCAATGTTATTATTAGGGGGAAAAGATATATATATAAGAAGTATTTTTTCCAAAAAAGGTGGCAACCCTACATGGCACACATTTTACATCTTAAGGCTAGTGCCAGACTAAGCAGGTAGATCTCTGCGTTTCTTCACAGGCAGAGATCTGCCTAGCATAGCGCTAGCCTTAAAGGAAAACTATACCTCCAAAATTAATACTTGAGCAACAGATAGTTTATATCAAATTAAGTGGCATATTAAAGAATCTTATCAAACTGGAATATATATTTAAGTAAATATTGCCATTTTACATCTCTTGCCTTGAACCACCATTTCATGATGGTCTGTGTGCTGCCTCAGAGATCACCTGACCAGAAATATTTTAACTCTAAGGGGCAGATTTACTAAGGGTCGAATCGAATTAAGGTCGAATTAAATCCCTTCGAATTTTGAATTCGAGGGGTTTTAACGCAATTAGATTTTTCAAACGATCGAATATAAAAAAAATCAATTGATCAATAAAATCGTTCGAAATGTTCGTTTCGAACAATTTTAAGCAATCGATCAATTTTTTTTTATATTCAATCAAAAAAACTTAGAAATTCAGTAGGTTTAAGCTGCCAAATTTTTAGATCGCAATTTTCTTAAAGGGATAGTACTTCGAAAATCTAATTTGATTTTTCGAATTTGAACAATCAAAATCGAATGTTGTGCTATTCGATAGTCGAATAAGCATAAAATTAATTCCGAAATTCGAATTTTTTTCATTCGAATTTGAATCAAATTTTCACTTCGAATCAATTCGACCCTAAGTAAATGTGTCCCAAACTCTAACAGGAAGAAGTGTGGAAGCAAAAGGCAGCACTCTGTTAATTGGCTCATGTGACCTAACTTTATAGTTTGTTTGGTATGTTTGTGTGCACCGTTTAATCATACGATCCCAGGAGGCTGTCCTTATTTTTTTTAAATGGCAATTTTCTATTTATGATTACCCAATGGCACATGCTACTAAAAAAGTATATTATTATGAAAATGGTTTATTTACATGAAGCAGGGTTTTAAATGAGTTGTTTTATGCAATATATTTTTGTAGAGACCTACATTGTTCGGGGGTATAGTTTTCCTTTAAGGGTACCAGAGGGAAATTGTTGGAAATTGCAAGTGGATTCTCAGCGTGTATTTCTCCACAGGACAGGATCTGCTACTCATGTTGCTAGCCTTAGATAGGGCTTACAGGATAATCTAGTAGAATAAATAAAACATTTCTCCAGTGCTAATTAAGATGTTATTACTTACAGCTAACAAATAAAGTGCATAAGTGGAATACAAAATTAACCTAAAGTGAGTTGGCTACCCTCCTAATTAATGTCTACTGTAAGGCTATTCCTCAAATTTGCACAGTGATTTTCAGTCATTAGTTAGAGAATCTGACTACTTCCAGTAGGTTCTGGATCTGCAGTTTGGCAGCAACAAGTGATTTTACAGCATTTAACAAATATAATTTGCACATCTGGTAGAGGAGGCTCAGAGTACACTGTTATGCCAAACAGTCAATCATATTGGAACAGAGTAGGGACTAGTTTCAGTTTTAGAGAGTTGGTGCTTTCTAATCTGCTTTGTAAGTACACGCATAGTAATGTGAAATGATGGCTGTTTCCACAGCACTGATAAGCACAACAGCCATACATATATGGAATGATTGGGGCCTGGGTTTTCTGGATAGGGTTTTTTTCTATAAATTAGGTCACCATACCTTAACTTCATAAAAGCAACAGGATTATTTTTCAACCACTATACATGTATGGAAATAACCATCAACTACAATATAGAGAAACATTACATTATTAACAATTACAATTATTTACCTAAAATGGGATCTATGGGAAATGGCCATCCTGTAATTCTCAGCTTTCTGGTTATCAGATTTCTGCATAAGAGATACCATACACATGTAACCATATATACACAGTTAAATGTACACATGTATAAATGCATACAGCTTGGTTTCTTGTTACTAGGCCAGTTTTGGCTCAGAAGTGAACACAAAATTCCAAATCAGCTATTTTGGTATCAGCCTGGTTTTGTTATCACAACAATGGGTCCTTAAACAGCCACATTTTACAAGCTAAAGATATGTACATTTACAATTTTTATCTGTTCATCCAGTGACTACAAATAAACAATTTATGATTAGAAAAATGTCCAATTTAGTATAGAAAATACAAGAAACAGCCATATGTGCCATACATACGAAGATCTACTCATTTGGTTAGGTTGACAATTGTTGCCCGATTAGGCCACCTGCATGCAGAGTCAAACTGGACAGATTTGTTCATTGGCCGAGGGGTCCACAATTGGGTCACACTAAAGGAACATGGGTACTGCATCAAGACACCAATGCATTCGTGGGGGGATTCTAAAACCTGTCCTTTAAACATCTAGCCATATTTTGGCTGCCTGAAAGTATAGACCAATAATAAACTGGCCATAAGCCTATATAGCAACTCAAACAATATTTGTCCATTTGGTCTGTGGGGCAATTGTTCAAGTACAGTACAGACTGGTCTGAGTATGACCGCCTCAAAGCTCAATTTCAACTTAAATGGCTATCCCTATGACAATCCCTATTATTATTTGCTGTTACACATTCCACATACAATCTTAAAGGTTTATGTAATAAAAGAAACTAGGCGTCATTTATGTTTCCCTGGGATGAAAGTGCTGGAGCACTTAGGAGTGCAAGAGAATGCAACTCAATGCTCATGCAACAAGCTTTTCACCCAAGGGAAACATCATACAGCCTCCTGCTGTTCCCTAATGTGTGTGTTGGAATAATGCATAAGTTAAGGAGGAGGGACACCTAGTATGGCTTTAAGATGAAAAGTTTGGCAGATAAGAGACCTGGACTTCAAACTTACAGTGTGTAACAATGTGCTTCCACCCAACAAGCCCTCTTGGATAAATCATTGCCTTAAACAAGGAGGTAACCACAAATCTCTGCACTCAAAACCCCCCTTTCTGCAACAGCAGAACACAGTGTGCAAAGTATAAGAAATGTCCATTTGCACCCTTTGTTTACACTTTACAGAATACATTCTTTAATGTAAGTTTGCCTAGGTGCAGTAACCAATAGTAACCAATCATCAGGTAGCATTTACCGGACACCTGTTTAAAAGCAACCATCTTATTGGTTGCTATGGCTAACATAGGCAACACTTTTTTGGACTGTGCCATCTCAAATACTTATACTTACTTTATATATATTAAAGCGAGAGAAAAAGGGAATGGAACTGGTCCATGCCTGGAGACGCTTCATATCTGTAATGCTTAGTTCCACACACAACAACCAAGGAAGGTAGAGATGGTAAATCCAAAGTTTTCTGTCAAAGCTTTCCAAACATTCCAAGCAGAAGTGATGAGGCAACAGCAAGCCTCCCCTGGATATCCCACAATATCTGCTGCTGTTTGTGGCCTGAATGCAATAATCATCTCCTTAGCAGGAAGGAAAGAAAGGAAAGGGTGGTTGTGGGGGAAGAGAGAAGAGACAAAGCTGTTTTTGGCTCTCCACCCTAAAATGTAGAAACTGGGAATTCCAAATAATCCAAACCATGTAAAACATCTTCATCTTCTCTTCTGCTTATTCATTACTAACAGAGGTTGTTCTTAGTAAATAATGCAGATTTACATTTGGTCCCAAAAGACATCAAACAGCTGCCAGAAATATCCATTCTACTAAAGTAATTCACCGATTCCAGAGCTAATAAAAGGCACTTGTAATCAGGCTGTAAAGCTGAGGGGAAAAGTCGAAAACATAAGCCAAGCGGTGAGAACATAAGAGGGAGTTCATTACAGAAGCAGGGCTTTCTCTGTCTATCTCACTGATGTGTGCAATGTTCATTTTTCTGGAAAATATGCTGCAGTCTTCCCCTGTACAAACACACTCCAAGCATTGCCGATGTTTCACTTGGGTTCCCTCTGATATCTGGAGCGAGCAGCTTTATAGCCCCAACAGCTCAGAAATGAACGGCCTAGATTGTGACATCCAGTCGCTAGTAAATAGGACCCTCTGTTACGAAACTGCCAGCTGGAAACACTAGCAGAGTCTGAAATGGGCTGTGAAGGTAATTATAAATCCATTTTGCAAGGGAATTAAAGATCGTAGGGAATCCATCAGAGCAGAAATAAAAAAAAATGCAATGGCTTCTCCAGGGATCATGTGTTTATAACTTGTGCAGCCTGAGACTTTGTTAGGGGAGAATGCCAAGTTGATCTCATAGCGTGGCTCTTTAATTTACAGTCGTCGGCAGCAGCTTTGTATCCTCGTCTTCTCTGAGCCTCTGACAGGACACTCCAAAACAAGTTGTTCTGGGGGTGTAGCCGCTGGTCCCAGCTCATTCCAAGAAGCACAGTCCTCACAGATTGTGAGTTTGCCCGCTAAATACAGACACTCTATGGTGTTCACATGGCTAACTGTTTGAACCACAGCCAAAGGGTCAGATTTAACTGCAGGATGGAGAGTTAATTTCCTGTGGAAGCCTCCTCTGGGATTTAAAACAGTCCCTCTCACTCATCTGTCAACATCCATTTAACTACTTCACTGCCTGACGAGCCTGAGAGATTCTTCTGGCTAGCCTGGGCAAGAGCTGGAGTCCATTTCTAAAATGCTTTAACACTGAATATATATATATTACACTTGGCTACCGGCACTCACGATAAAGTAATTAAATATGCCTGGGTGCAATAACATCCAATATTCACTGTACCTCCAGAAGAATCCACACTCACAGGACTTAAGAGTACAAAATTATTCTTTATTTTCAGAACTCCAGTCTGACATTTCAGACCTATCCCAAAGTGACAAAGGCCTGGGATAGGGCCGAAATGTCAGGCTGGAGTTCTAAAAATAAAGATTCATTTTGTACTCTTAAGTCCTGTGAGTGTGGATTCTACCGGAGGTACAGTATATATATATATATGTATGTATATATATATATATATATGATAATGGGTTGAGTGCAGAGGACTTCTTGTATTTGTCTATATGTATTTTGTGGTCACAGCCTCACTGCACCCCCGCCTAATTGTTTTTCAAAATTAGTGGTGAGCACAACTTTTTTTTGTTTGTTGTAGTTATACTGGAGCAGTGACCAGCTCCTTGTTGTAGCCCCCACCCTTCCCAGCTATAGTCAGGTGATCCCACTGGTGTCTAATAAAAGGGCATCCATGATTGGGAGTTTTACTTTGAAAGCAACAAGTAAGTTGCAGGTAAAACTTAGTCCCTTTGTAAAATGTACAATGAAGCAATAGAATTCTTAATGAATCAGATGAAAATTGAGCGTAGGACTGGCCAGATATGGGATGACTTTGACGTAGTTGGCCAGCTTAAATATATTGCAATATATGGACAAACAATCCCTGTTGTTTAAAGGGTAAGGCATTTTTTAGTAGCTGTATGCACAGAATGTCTCAATGTCTTAAATATATTGATAATGGGTTGAGTGCAGAGGACCTCTTGCATTTGTCTATATCTATATATCTATATATCTATATATATATATTTATATATATATATATATATTGTAGTTGTGTAAACATATTACTTCATTATATGACCAGAAATAATGACTTTTTCCAATGACTTTTCATTTTCAATTAGTGGCTGTTTTGCTTATATTGAAGTGTACATTTTCACCTTCTGAAGCAGCTCTGGGAGGGGGGTCACTGACCCTGTAAACTGTTCTAAATTGATACATTTAGTTGATACATTTCTTATCTTTGTCCCTGATGAGCAGAATTTCTGGGTTTGATTACAAGTAGCTGTTAAAATTGATACAATAGTTGCTAAAATTCCAGAGATGCTGTTTAAAAATGTATCAATTAAATGTTTCAGAATTGTAACAGTTTAGAGTCTGCACCTGAATTACTGAGCTGTCAGACACCAGAGACAGGGACATAAAAATAAATAATGGAAAGTAATTGAAAAAAGTCTTTATTTCTGGGGAACAATCTAAAAACAACTGAATTGAAAAAAAGTGTTTGTAAGGTGAACATTCCCTTTAAGTCTGGAGCACCCTGACTGCCTGATGAGTGTACAGACCTCAGAAAACTTGCAGTTTTCCTCCATCCTAAAACTGGCAGCATTTCTTAATGCTACGCGTGGAGTTATAGGGGTTTTCCAGTATCCTGGAATTGATGCTCTAGTTGCACTGGGCAGATGCCTAAGGAAACCTTTTTAGTGCAGCCAAGTAATACTGATACAGGCATGATACTTGTACTAGGTACTGACACAGGTATGTTACAGAATGCTCAGAACCTAGGGTTTTCAGGGTAAGGGGTCCTTCCATTTTTTGGATTGCTATACAGAAGGGATCCCCAGCCTTTTGAACCCGTGAGAAACATTCAAAAGAAAAAAGAGTTGGGGAGCAACACAAGCGTGAACATTTTTTTGGGGGGGGTGTCAAATAAGTGATGTGATTGGCCATTTGGTAGCCCCTATGTGGATTCTCAACCTACATTGAGATTCTGTTTGGCAGTTCACCTGGTTTCAAAGCCTAGAATTCAAGGATAAGCACCTGCTTTGAGGCCACTGGGAGCAACACTCAAGGGGTTGGAGAGCAACATGTTGCTCATGAGCTACTGGTTGGGGATGACTGCTATACAGCAACACCAAAAAATGTAAGTGTTTTAAAGGAATGACAATATTATGTGCTGTTGTCCTGCACTGGTAAAACTGGCGTGGTTACTTCAGAAAAAATCAATATAGTCTATATAAAGAAGCTGCTGCGTAGCAATGGGGGCAGCCATTCAAGCACAGGATACACAGTAAATAACAAATAAGTTCTCAAGAATCCCATTGTATACTTCAGAGCTTATCTGTTATCTGCTGTGTATCATGTGCCTTTTCTCCTTTTTCAGCTTTCAATGGCTGCCCCCATGGCTACACAGTAGCTTGTTTATATAAACAATAGTAGTGTTTTTGATGCAAACACACCAGTTTTAGGCTGGGGACAGACAGGGAGATTCGGGGAGATTCAGTCGCCTGGCGTTTA
>CM044439.1:109904453-109916016 GCA_024363595.1 Xenopus borealis
AACTAAAAAAAAAAACAACTAAAGATGAATTCTAAATGCATTATAGCAAGTTGGGATAAAAACATAACCTAAACTCAATAGCTGAAAACAAGGCATAGGTGTATTAGCTCCCCTTAGTACTAGAGATGTGTAAGCCAGCACCAATATTGGGGGGTCCTGTCTGACTTCTACAAACAATTTCTGGGTCGTTGTGCCAGCTTCTTCTTGTGTCAACAATTATTTATAGGCAGTTGCACGCCCTGTCCCCTTTTGTGACATCAGAGATGGGCCAGGTGGGTTTGGGTTGTGTGTGGATTGGGAACGGCCAGGTTAGGGTCTGGTGCAGGTTGAATTTTTATTGACCCGCACATCACTACTTACTACAGTACATCAATTCATGCGAAGTCAACAGCAGAATGAGCTTGTCAGTGGTATAAGGGCCCTCATGACTTGAAGGGGGAAACACAGTGGCACACAATATAAGCCAGGTTGTATAATCTGCCATCTTTGCCTTGGGTATTAGGACATCTCGTCCCATCAGTTAGTAATGTAACTGCTGTTCACACCCTTATAGAAAGGAAACCATCAAACAGTATGCCAAACACAGCACTCTAGGCCACTACCTTAAGCAGAACTTAGTGATTAATAGTGATGAGGGA
Organism: Xenopus borealis; assembly: GCA_024363595.1. Lineage (NCBI taxonomy): Eukaryota > Metazoa > Chordata > Amphibia > Anura > Pipidae > Xenopus > Xenopus borealis. Next base: position 109,905,092 of record CM044439.1, read on the forward strand.
AACTTTTCGTTGAGTTTCGCAGTGAAAATGACGCCCATAGACACTAATGGGTGAAAAAAAATGTGACGCCCATAGACTTCAGTGAAACAGGTCAGATTTGCCCATCACTATTAACAAAGCATACCCCAAGTATTTTTAAAAGAACAGGTGTTAGACACCTTAATCTCAGACACATAGGGGCAGATTTACTAAATTCACATGAATGATTCTAAATTCGAATCATTTGAATATTCGGCAGTTAAATTACTTGCCCTTTAAATCTTTATTCGACTGCCTAGTTTGCCAGATTAAACCTACTGAATTGTATGGGAAGCGCCCATACAGTTTTTTTTAGCATTTTTAGGTCGAATAAAAAAAATTTGATTGAATGGTTAGAATCGTTCAGTTGAATTCTTTTTTTTATTCGATCGATCGAATTGTGGTAGAAACCTTCAGATTCGATATTCAAATTTGAAGGTTTCAAATTCGACCACAATTCGATTGGTCGAATTCAAGGGTAAATTCACCCTCAAATTCGAACAATAGTAAATCTGCCCCATATTGTTACATTTTACAGAAATACTTCTAGTCACCTAAAAATACAATACCTTTAACCTATTATGCACTTTTACCTTTTAACTGGGCTGGTGTTAAAGGACAAAGAAAGGAAAAAAATTAAATCCCATTTTTACTTTCTTTAAAGAAAAAGACATCTATGTCCAATAAACTTTAATTTAAAAAAATGTGTACTGTTTTTACAAGAAACCTGACTGAATTTCAGTGAAATTCTCCCTTCATTTACTGTTGTTTATAGGAATTTTCATATGGTCCCTAATTGCTGATCAGGGAAACAATCATACTTTTGAGAAGCAGGGGGAGCAGCGCCTTCCCAGCCACGCAGAACTCCAGCAGCTTGCATTCGGCGACTTTGTAGACACTTGTATTGGATTTTAATTTTGCCTTTACATCCCCTTTACTGTGTCCAGCTGCAGGTACAAAGATCATGGAGACAGATTTAAACAGATAAACTGGGATTCTATTTGGAGAATTATTTTGCTGCAGCCACTGGTTCTGCAGAGTTGGAGAAAGTTTGTATTAAACAATACAAAAACTATAAAATTCACATTAGATTACATGACAACACAGGACCCAGTGCAGTCTGCATATTCTGGTTATGAATCAGTCTTACTGTATTGGCTTCTGGCAGATACTTGACTTGGGCTGTTTTGATCACTTATGACGATCCCTAACCAGCCCAGATCACACAGTCTTGGCCTTGCAAAGATGTTTAACAAAGTTACAAGATGACAGCCCCCTGTGCCCAACTTTGAAAGCATAAATCATTTGTTTGATTAGGCTTTGTCGTGGAGTAAGTTCATGTTTATGTTTAGTGTACAAAATACAACCTTTCTAGACTTATTCTTTAAGTACAGCCTCATGGGCTCAGCAAAACACTTGCATCTGCCCCCACAACTGCATTACAACTTGTATTGTGGCATGATTTATACAGGTTTATGATTATGTATCTCCCTTGAGCCCGTATGAATCAGGCCCAGGTGCAACTACACCCCCCGTCCCAATGTTCATTATCTGTTATTAATTCACCAAAAAGCTTTCTCACCTTTCTCTAATACAGAAGCAGCCCACAGGTTCTTCTGATGGTAAGGGAATAAAATATATTTAGATTTGTTTCCTAAATGTTACTTTCATCACTTCTCCGTCCCTCTCTTCAGCAAACAAAAGTGAGAATATTTTTTTATGCAGTATATTCCTCTTTGCTGTTTTCCTTCCGTTTTCAAGCACGTGTTACATTCAGCACTTGCCCGAGAATCTGCCAGAGGTATAACAACCACAACTAGGGCTTATACACACTTTTTTTTTTTTTTATAGAAGACTGACTTGCAACCCAAAGTTGTATTAACAATATATAAAGCTATTACATTTGGTTTATTGGGTTCTGAAATAAAAGATAGAGGTAATCTAGAATGTATTGTCTTATCAGACTCCTGCAGAAAGAAAGTTCTGTGAGTAGTCTGACTGTGTGAGGATATATCCATGTTACCGGTTTGGCTATGTATATATATATATATATATATATATATATATATAATTTAATAAGCAGCATTTTTTATGTAGGGCAAGACTTTAACTGTACAAACTGGAGAAATTAGTAATTAATGCAAAATAAGGTATTTAATAAAAAAAGTGCCTAATCATAAAAGACAAAGGAGGAATCAGGTCCCTTCCACGCTGAGCTTGCAAATTTAGGAGCACATTTACTCCATAGTCTGAGCATTAGTTCATAAGTGCTAAGACTGAATCAGATACTGATCAACTAGAATTTTAGCTTTGAAGAGGTAAGCGAAGGTTCTTGAGGGAGGAGGAACTCAGAAAAGATATTTTTGAATGAAGGAACAGCAAGACAAATAGACTTCTGTTGTTATCATTGGTATCTACCTGAAGTACAACTTCCTCAGGTTCTCTGAGCAGAAAAATATATTCAGTAAACTTTGAGTATCTCTGTGTCCCAGTGATTACAGGAAGGCTATCTCCCATACAGGGTCGGACTGGCCCAGCGACCCGGTGGGCCCCGACCCTAATGGGCCCGCCGGGCCGGACCCCCAATCCCAATAATTAAAAAAAAATCTTCTGCCAAGCGTCGCTTGGTGCGCATGTGCAGTGGTGTGCTGCGCCAGGCACACCAACAGCTACTTCAACGCGGCAATAGGTGAGATGGGGAGGAGAGGCGCGGGGTGCCGGAGGGGGGACCAGAGGGTGGCCCGGGCCCCCAAGTCCGACCCTGCTCCCATTTTAAATAACTAATTCTCATTCTTAAAAACTATTTCCTTTTCTACAGAAATATGCCAGTACCTTGTACATGATGGTAACTAAGCTGCATGAATTTATATTGGTGGCAAAGCAATACTATTGAGTTTAAATAGACTTAAGAGATGGTGATCCAAATTATTGCAATTATTGGATCTGTTGTCCATAAAACACCAAGTCCCAAGCATTGTGGATAACAGATCCTATATCTCTACAATAAAATAGTAATATTCATCACACAACATTTTGTCACATTTTGGTTGCTGAGAATGTCTGCAAATAAAACCGTCAAATCGCATAAAATATGTAGGAAGGCAAAATGAACAAAGACATGTCATATGATCTGCTGTTTGATTGTTGAACTAGGGTTGCCACCTTTTGGCCCAGTTAAATCTGGGCAGGGGGTGGGGCGATGATGCAATGGGGGTGGGCAAGCCCGGATTGCCAATCTGTGGGTTGTGGCAAATGCCAGAGGGGCTGCTATAAGGTGCCATAGAAAGTGAGTATTTAGTGGGCTGGTGGGGGCTGATTGGGCCTCTGTGTACCTGAATGCCAGGACCTATTTTGATTCTCAGTCCAGAACTGGGGGTGGGGCTGCGATGCTGCAGGGGCTGGTTGTGATGTCACGGCTATGATGAGGTGATTGGCCAATCACCATGTCAATCATAGGTAATCCAGCACAGTTTTCAAGAATTGGAAAACAAGGCAGTTTTGACCCAGGCAGCCCGTCATAAAACCGTGATGTCTGGGTCAAAACCGGTCAGGTGGCAACCCTATGTTGAACCCACAATGGAAATGAATTTAAAGTGTTAATCTATGCAATGGCAGGGTTGGAATGGGCCAGCAGGGGACACAGGGAAAAAACCTGGTGGGCCACCAGCCCTCAAGAGCCCGGCCAGCCCAAATACATGCCCAGGCAGGCTGGCTGAGCAGCTTCCTTCCTGGCCTCCCCCAACCGACAGCAGCACAAATCAATGTGTAAATTAGGTATGCTTGGGGGGGGGGGCAGAGGGGGATTTGCCCTGGGGCAAGGTACTCCTGGGGGTAGTGGAGGGGGGCCCTTGGGGGGTTGCAGGACCATGAAATGGCAACACCGGTGGGCCCACACCCCTCAGTTAGGGTTGCTACCTTTTCTGGAAAAAAATAAAGCCCTTCCTGTGTTTTTATGGTTTTTTTCCTATAAATAACATTGGCATCAAGCAACATTTTTACCGTTCAAGTGGCAACCCTACCCTTAGTCCAACTCTATGCAAAGGTTACAAAAGGTGCACAAACTGAACACTTCAATACATAAGGGAGAGGCCACGCTATGATCTACATACAGAGGAAACAGATGCACAGGGAAAACACACATTTATCATCAGGAAACCATCTTACAGACATAAGAGAACTATTAATATAAACAAAGATAACTGGCAAGTAGTGCATGGTTCTATATTTTTTATCATGTACAAACACAAATCTATTTAAATTACTGGAACTTTTTCTAAACACATTGAATCACTGATTAGTCTTGTTCAAGTAATCCAATCTGGAATTGATAGATAATCGCTATATTCACTGAGTGGGGATATACAGGATATAATTTGAGGGTTGAAGTTAGTTTTGATTAATTAAAAAGGAGGTGATCCAAGAACTAATATTTTAAGTAATAAAGGACCTTTGGGTTTGCATCCTTTTTCTTATAAATTAATAAAAGTGAACCAGTTGGGTAACTGCACCCCAGTGTGTCCTTAAGGTTTAGTTGTTGAGGGTCCAAAGTAAAATATAGGACATGTATTCTGATAGTTCAGGCAATGCAGAATGCAGGTTTACGTAGGCACTACAAACTTTGATAAAAAAATCTGCTGGTGTTTAGCACTGTAATGGTTAAGATGAGCTCAGGAGAGGTGGTTAGAAGAAAAAGATAGGATCAGACATAATACTATCTTTTCATTGGCTGTTAGACTGGAGGGTATGTTCAGTAATGAGCTGAGCATGCTAATAAGTCAACAGCCAAATCAAATTCCTGAGGGGGGGGCGAGTGGGTTAGAGGAGGATAATGATTTTTAAATGATTTAGGGGATGCTGCAGCCTTACCCTTAACCTTTTAACAAACAGAGTGGCAGCAATCTAAAGATTTCAAAGAGGATGTTCACTGATTAAATTTTTGTGGAAGGGGTTTATATGTCCTTTAAGTCTACTAAAAACATTAAATAAACCCCACAGGATTGTTTGGCCTCCAACTAGGATTCTTTATATCTAATTTGAGATCAAGTACTAGGTTCTGTTTTATTATTACAGGGGAGCAGGATTTGGGAGAGGGTCTTCGAATAATGTGGAGCTTTCTGGATAACAGTTTCTGGATGATGGATCCCATACCTTTACTACAATCTACAACTCAAAAGCTATGAATCACTTACAAGATTATGCTGGATAACAGTAGCCAAGTAGTCTGCAGCAGTACAGGGACGTTAAAGGAAAACTATACCCCGAAAATGAATACTTGAGCAACAGAAAGTTTATATCAAATTAAGTGACATATTAAACAATCTTAGCAACCTGGTGTATATGTTTAAGTAAATATTGCCCTTTTGCATCACTTGCCTTGTGAACCACCATTTCATGATGGTCTGTGTGCCGCCTCAGAGATCACCTGACCAGAAATATTTCAACTCTAACTGTAACAGGAAGAAGTGTGGAAGCAAAAGACACAACTCTGTCTGTTAATTGGCTCATGTGACCTAACCATAGTTTGTTTGGTATGTTTGTGTGCACCGTTGAATCATGCGATCCCAGGAGGCTGTCCTTATTTTTTAAAATGGCAATTTTCTATTTATGATTACCCAATGGCACATGCTACTAAAAAAGTATATTATTATGAAAATGGTTTATTTACATGAAGCAGGGTTTTACATATGAGTTGTTTTATGCAATATCTTTTTATAGAGACCTACATTGTTCAGGGGTATAGTTTTCCTTTAAGGAAAACAACACACTTTTAAAAGTTTTAATCTTGTAGAGATGATCAAGACTCTACCCTGTGAGTGTAATGGCCTGCCTGGAGTTGAACCAGGGACCTAATGTTTCTGGGCTGTTTAACTTACCATTGCTCTATGTGAGCAGTCAAGTTTTGCCCTGGTTCACTCCCATTGCTATACATGTAACTGCAAGTAAGGCAGGGCTCTGTTCAGCTGTTATCTATCAGACTCATGTGATCAGTGTAAGCCATTAGACTGCCTATAAAGACCCATGCCCTGCACTGAATCATTGCCCAACATAGGTTCTGCTATTGTGAGTTCCTGGGTGTATTTCTACTGTGATTCTTGTGTTTGACCTTCTTGCCGGTTCCTGACTTTGATTCTTGCTGCCTGTCCAGACCTCCTTGCCTGTGACCTTGACTACGCTTCTGTCTGATCCTTGTTATTGACCCGGCCTGTTCCTTGACTACGGTTCTTGTCCTCCGTTCCTGTACCATGTGCGGTTCCCTTGCTCGCCCAGAACTCTCCCCCTGGTCCTCTCACATTCTGGCGGCATCCAATTAGCTGAGGGCTCCTCCCGAAAGGGAGGCAGAACAGTGAGCCGTGACCGGGACCTTGGGGATTGTTCTGGGTTTTTGGATACCAATCGTTACAGTGAGTCTTCCTAATTAAATTAAAGCAGTGGCACATTTCCAAGGTATAAATATAGGACAAGACACAGTACTATGCAATTAATATGTTTTCCTGTGCAGAAAGAACAAGAAATACTATTATTTTTTTATTTTATTTTTTTAAAAAGAGCAAATCACATATTATAATGCTAAACACATTTATAGATTTTGAAAGTTTAGTTGCCTGAACAACTGGTGTTTGCCCAAGCCCTGTTCTTCTGAAGTTTAAGAGGTTTAAAACTACTTATAGACCATTCATGGTATCGAGGTTAAGTACATGATAATTCTAGTACAGGTATGGGACCTGAGGCTTTCCAGATAACAGATCTTTCTGTAATTTGTATCTTCATACCTTAAGTCTACTTCCAATAAAGATTAGTTATATCTTAGTTTGGATCAAGTACAAGGTACTGTTTTATTATTACAGCGAGAAAGGAAATCATTTTCAATTTCGATTATTTGGTTAAATTGGAGTCTATGGGAGACAGCTTTTCCGTAACGGGTTTACCAATAATGGAGCCCATACCTGGGCTTGATGGATGCTTGATTTTTTTAATCCCAGTGACAATGTTCACAAAATCTTTGGTTTATTGAGGTACAATTTTCACAGTGGCCCTGACAAAACGTAAAGGGATAATGTATTTACAAATACAAGGAATGGACATGACACTACTACTCAAAAGTGAAAATTCAGTTGCCGCAAACAAAACAGCTGAAACATTGAGGTGGGAGAATGAGTGGAAATCAAATTTGCAATGCAGGAGCACAAATGTATTTAGCATAGTAATCTGGCTATATATTTTGCAGGAACAGTGATAAACTTGAATTAAATTCTGCACTGCAAAAGAGGGAAAATGAAGAACACAATGAACAACCTTTCCAAAACCTATTAGTTCTATTCAAATTGCCTAACAAAGACTTCTCCAGAGTGTGACTAGCACAGGATGCCAGCAATGATACAGGCTTTTCACATCTTGCCTGAGACTCTGGGAGCAGTAATAATGAATCATTTAGCTTTTTATTTGCCTTGGAAGGCAGGCATGACTATTAGACAGGGCCAGTTTTTTAATAAACAAGCCATGTATTATAAGGTTCTCCACATAACTTAGTATGTTTTGCCTTGACTTGGACAGTAGGCAATGTTACATACCCTAATTTCCTCGCATTTTACACAATTTTTTTGTGGTCCCACATTTATAATGAATTGCAGTGGGTGCTTTTCCCTAATTTTACACAGCAATTATGTTCTGATATTCCCAAAAATGGTTGCTTGTCCTCTCTAAATGTTATTAGTGAAATGCAGAGGCTGATAATACTAACTAGATGCATATTTTGCCAAAAAATAAATAGTGCACCCCATGCAGTCCTGCACTAATCACTTATTGCTTTAGGTGCATGTGACTGTCAGACTGTAATATTAATGCAGCAAAGCTTAACCCTTGTCATTAACACAGCATACCTCCCAACTGTCCCTTTTTCGGAGGGACAGTCCCTCTTTTGACAGCGCAACATGCAGTCCCTCATTTGTACTGAAAAGACCCTCTTTTCTCTGCACTGAACAGCCAGAAAAAAAACTTTTTTAATTGGCTTTTGGCCAAGAACAGCTAACAGGTGCAAATAAGATACTTTGCAACAATTTTGAGATAAGAAAGTAATATTAACAGTTTAGATATATTTTCAAACTTTTATAACCTGCCAAATTTTGTAAAATGAACATGGTAATTAGGGGGTGTGGCCACCAAAATGGGTATGGTCAAAAAATGTAGCCGCGCTAGGTGCGAAAAAAATCTTGGGAGGTATGACAGAATATATTGCGTTTCAAGATAAAACTGACTGCTGTACTTGTATCCTTTAAGAATAAATAGCTTTAAAACATTCCCCTGATATTTTGCACTTTCTTTTCCTGCTCCCCTGGATATAGTAAAATGGGGGTTCTACTGCATAAAATTCATATATTAAAGGGGTGAAAAAAAATATATATATATATATTGTTTGTTTTGTTATTTTTTTAACACAGACATGACCTGATTCCTTAGACCGTGTAAGGAAACCATTATATAGTAAGTTAACTGAGGGACTGCTCAATCATGGTGGGGAAAGATGGGTTTTTGAAGACTGAAACATTCTTGCTACACTGAGCAGTCCCATAGGTGCTGAACAGCTAGGCACCATATTGTTTCTCTGCTCCTCTGTCAATCACTAAAAGGCCACCAATTCAGTAACTGTGCAGTGCATATTTATATGACAATTGCAGAAATATCTCATGATAATTCAGTCAGAATTCAGTTCAAATGTATGTTGCTTTAAGCTTCACACTGTTTCATTCTTCCAGTGCGTTATTTATGAGGTTGTTTTTTGAGGTGGGGTTTCTATGTGCTATATTCTTAAGCATTCATGGCATGATTTGGAGCTTAAGTGTTAATTCCCATAAACAAACAGTAAGCCCCACACCCATTGGCATATATCTGTCAGGAAAATAAATGTGTCTTGGTGCTCTGTTATACTTTATGTTTTACAAGTGCAAGTATGGGATCTGTTATTCGGAAACCCATTATCCAGAAAGCTTAGAATCACAGAAAAGCCTTTTTCCGTAGACTACATTTTTTTCAAATAATAATAATAAATATATATATACATTTTTTAAATAATTAACTTTTTCTCTGTATTTAAGAAACAGTAAATCACAGACCATGGGAGACAAATATACTGCACATCACTTATTCAAATTGATGCACAGTTATAGCAGGAAATGCTAGGTTAACAGTCCTCCAATGCTCACCTCCTGTGCTCCTGCGCAAGCACACACAAAGTCAATTCAATGGGATAGAGGAGGCAGAGACGCAGATCTTTCCTGCAATTCCTTTATTGGAAAGTGTATCAAAATGACATGTTCGAGCACACGTGCACTTTGTCAAGTGTATATAAATATATATATGTAAATATAGCACGTGTGCTCGAAACATGTAGTTTTGATACACTTCCAATAAAGGAATTACAGCAAAGATTTGCATCTCTGCCTCCTCCATCCCATTGAATGATACTGCATTCCAAGAGAACATGTAAACACCTTGTAGAGAGTACCCTGGGGCTTGAATCCAACCTAGGCTCCTTCAGCTCACACACATTTACTTTTTTTACTATTAGGTAACACTTCTCTTTTATATACAGCTATTTTTAAATCACATATAATATGTATTTATACACACACACAGACATATATCAAATTACAAACATAATGTAAACAAGAGTAATGAAAGGAGATGGAAAATGCAGTATGTCTTTGGTGGGAAAAGGTTAAATGTATGAACACCATGCTGCCACAATGAAAACTGTTCTTTGATTTGCTACCTTTACAAAAAAAAAAATCTACCAACAAGCAAATGGTTACCATAGTAACCACTAAGCAACTAGGGAGGAATTCTGGCACTGGACCTAAAGGGGCAATATAAAAAGAATTTGCACAGCATCTCCAAGCCAATGTGAAATTCTGGACAACAACGTTGGATCATTGTCTTCCTAAACACTGTACTGTAAAATTTGCACAATTAATCCAAACACAAATATTTGTTGAATAGGCCAGTCGTTTCCCCATTACTGTGTATTTGTACACTGGAATTTTAAATAATACCACATTTCTTCTGATAACAACAAGCACACATCGTAGAGATGCAATGAGAAAAGAGGTTGCGCTGCAAAGCATGTAACAAACATAGGATATACATTGCATGGTGAAATGACCTTTACCTCTTCTTCGTCTTCTTCCTCTGTGGCCTCCTTACTTGGAAGCCTCTGGTAGTCAGATTTTTCTCCCATATTGTCCCGGCATGCCACCAAGGCATAAACAGGCTGTTACTAGGGATTTGGAGGCAATAATCCTAGTATGTGTTGAAAACACCACACATATAAGCAGGTCAAAATAAGTTTTCAAGGGGAAAACGCTCACAAAGGAATGAAAAACAAAAGCAAAATAATTCCTTGGAATACCTAGTTTTTTAGACACATGATGTATTTTCGATACCCATTGCTTCAATGTGCAAGAAATCCAGAAGAAAGCAGATGTAGGACACTAGCTCCCAGCATAGTGGAAGGTACCATTATGGAAGCACAGTACAGTGCAAGCAAATAGTCCCTGCTTGTAACACTGATGTTCGCCATGCTATGCACAGATATTCAAGGCTATTCCAAGTAGATAACCTGGCATATGCACCCATAACCATTGTGCCATAATAATATGCCGGTATGCCCCACTGTCAGTGACATGGTGGAACAGGATCCCCCCAGTGCTTGTCATTGTGTGCTGGGCTGCTGGAGACATAAGCAATATTCCATGGCAATATACAGTAGTGCTACCTGCACTTCACAGAGCAGAAACCAGCAAGAGTGAAGCAGCAAACGGTATCCAGAGTGATGATGATGGTGAAGCAGGTTTCGGTTCAGATGTGAGAGGTCTGTCGCAGTTCTGCAGTGCAGCTTCAATCCCCCCCCCCCC
>CM044439.1:109933481-109948039 GCA_024363595.1 Xenopus borealis
GTGTCTTAAGAAAAGTTTTCCTCGCAGGAGTGAAATGTTGACAAATATATTTTGGTTATCTGTTAAATCTAACACCAAACTGTGAAAAAAGACCATTGGTGCTTAAAGGACAACAAAACATTATATCAAGGAATATGGTTCAGTTCAAAATCTATAAACACGGGTCACTACTAAACCCTGAAAACAAAAATATAAAATTCTGTACTTTTACAAGCCTAGAGGTTCAGCAGCCCTAAATCAGCAATGATGTATGACTTGTCCATAGCAAGACTCCATCTGTTTACCTTGTTAAAGGAGTTGTACTAAAGCTGGTCCGCTCGTTCTGCGACATCTTTCCCTGATATGCCACTAACTGGCAGGGCTATTTTGGGGTAATCCGAATGTTCGGCCCTATGGTTGAACAATTGGATTACGAGAACGAGGACTTCCGATGGGTCGGAAGAAAATCCGACCTTCGCGATCGATATCGTGTCCAGATATCGGTGGGGAAGACCCATCAGAAGCCTCAATACACGGGCAGATAAGCTGTTAAATCGGTCTAAACGACCGATTTTGGCAGCTTTATCTGCCCGTGTATGGCCATCTCAACAGACTACTGATAAACAATCATGGCAGCATCCTCACAGAGGAACATGGGGGATCAGATAGGTAATGTAAAAGCATCAAATATTTGTAAGGCAAAATAAATATATATATATAAATAGCATGCAAAGACAATGTTATGATAGATGTAAAAAAAAAGTTTCATTTCTCCTTTTTAGCCAGCATTTGAGTGAAAATGAAAGAAATATGCTCAGCATGCTCACTTTTGTTATTGGGGGAAATCAAACATTAGCAGAAAGTGAGTTACAAATATAGTTAACGCTAAAGCATTAATAATCAAGTTTGATGTAGAATAGTTTCTGTGCCGCCATGTTATGTGAATCTGAATTCTCATACTTGCACTGTGAATTATTTAGTGCATTTTTACTGTATACAGTATTGTGGGTCATTCACAAAGCTCACATAATGAACAGAAGCCCACAGAATTATTTCCCTCAGAATGATTTCTGCTCATCAGCAGTGGGACATCTACAGATATACAGATCTTCACTGTTAAAGAGATGGCCTTGGGACAATAGATATGCCAAAAACATAAAGGGGCAAATACACTAAAGCGCGGAAATGCGCTAGCGACCGCTTCACCGCACTTCGCCAGGCGTATTTTTCACAAGCGCTATGCAAATTCAATAAGATGCAAATTTTCACTCAGGGAGGCAAACAGTAGCGAAGTAGCGCTACCATTACTTCGCTAAGCAATGCACATTTACGCTAGCGAAGCCTAATTTGCATACAGCACAAACTTAAACGTATAATAGAGGTGTATGTTACAGCCACTACATTCCACTACACAAGCACAAGAAACCTTTAATAAATAAAATAAAGTTGTTCTATTGCCCTAAACATGTACCCCTATGGTTGAGTTGCCATATGTTAGGAAAAGTAGGGGGGAAGGAGGGTAACCCCCAAAAAATGTTCACTATTTTTCAGATTATCACCCTACAAAAGGTAAAAGATGCCAGAGTTTTTTGGGACTTGGAAAAAATGTAAAAAAAAATTTTTCAACCTCCTATCTATTGTATTGAACTTCGCCAGGTCTGACCAGGCGAAGTAACATCTAGCGTAAGAGGTAACGTTCAGAAAAATGTTCATCATAGTTACGTCCCTTCGTCAGTACGCAACTGGCGTAAGGGTGCGAAGTTGCGCAAGTCTATCTACTTCACTAGCGAATTTTTGCCAGGGACACTGTTAGTGAATCGGCGAAGTTGCAAATTGACGCTGGCGAATTAGCGCTAGCGTTAGATGCTTTACGCTGTTTATTTCAATTCTAATTATTTGCCGAGTTTATGTTTTTCTTTAAAGTGGACCCGTCACCCCAAAAAAATATTCAAAATCATATTTTATCGCATTAGTCAAGCAAAATGAACATTAATTAAGTTATATAAATTATTTTAATCCTGTTTTCTTCAGTCTGGGAATTCATAATTATCGCAAGCAGGCAGGAGCCATTTTGTGGACACTGTTATTAAGGCAAAGCCTTGCATCATCTCAGAATCTTGTTTGTGCACCAGAATGGGGGACCTGATGTCTATCCCCATGCCCTGGCTACACAATTAAATGGTTAAGAGAACTGGGGGAATGTGTGGGGAGCAGTGACATCTAGGAAGTGCTGAATGGAAAGTGAAAGTAATTATCTGCCCCGCCTCTATGCCTAAGGCCTAGAGGAGTGGCAGACAATATTTGATTGACAGCTGAGATTTTTAAATGAGCCTAAAACAGCTATGAATGCTTTAATAAAAATTTGAAATTGGATTTCATGTTTAATTTGAAAAGGACTTTTATTATACAGATGTGTGTGTCTGGGTGACAGGTCCACTTTAAAGTGGCCTGTTAGCATTGGATTGCTGTAAACTAATTTATCTATCTCTCTTAGCAGTGATCCTAAACCCAGTTCTGCCCCTGAGGCGGTTTGTGGCTGCCGCCCACCACGCTCACCTTTTGGTTCCAGAGATCCCGATGCTAGCACTGAGAAGCACAATGGCACTCTCTGCACTAGAAGAGCTGTAGGGCACTGCCGTCCAAGGCCAGTTTTCCAACTTGTCTCACTTGGTGCAGCGGAGCCGCAAAAATTGGTACCATTCTGTGTAAAAGGAAAAATCAACCGTAAAGAAAAAAAACCTTAGCCCTGTACCCCCCACCCTACATAGACCCCCTTTCCCTCAGGAGGAGATTATGTCCAGCGGAGTTCACGGCAGCCATCTACTGGCTCGTAATCTTCACAATGAGAGCGGCGCTTCAGGAATTTTCTGTGACTTTCGTTGCATGCGCAGTTGTCGTGAAGTGGAAAATTGCTCCCACTGCTCATGCACCGATACGCCGTTCCCATTCTGAAGGTTATTGAAGATAAGAAGATGGCTGCCATGAATTCTGCTGGACAGAATCTGTTCTGAGGTAAGTAAAGACTTAGGGGAATTTGCCTGGGGTAGCAAATATGCTGAGGGGGAGAAGAGAGGGGTTTATGTAGTGTTTTTTTTTTTTAACTTTACGGTTGAATTCTCCTTTAATAAGGGTGTTGAGGTACTAGTTTTGGTGAAGAGGTGCCAAAACAAAGGCAAAGCATCTCCAAAGCTATAAGGTAGAGAGACCATTCCACTGACCCCCAGACACGTCTTCTTTAACCAAACATCCTAGATTCTCCCTAGATAAACCTTACACCTTTCTAATTTTTAAAGGGGTGGTTCGTCTTTGAGTTAACTTTTAGTATGGTATAGAATGGCTGACTCTAAGTAACTTTCAATTGGTCTTAATTTTTTATTTGTTTTAGTGTTTGAATGATTTGCCGTCTTCTTTTGACTCTTTCCAGCTTTCAAATGGTGGTCATTGACCCCATTTAAAAACAAAAATGTTCTGTAATTCTACACATTTTTTGTTGCTACTTTTTATTACTCAACTTTATGTTCAAACCCTCAGCTATGCATGTTCCATTCTCTTATTGAAATCAATGCATGGTTGCTAGGGTAATCTGGACCCTAGCAACCAGATTTCTGAAATTGCAAACCGGGGAGCTGCTGAATAAAAAGCTAAATAACCCAAAAACCACAAATAAAAATTAAACACAATTGAAAATTGTCTCAGGATATAATTTTCTTCATCACATTAATAATTAATTTAAAGGAGAACAAACAGCCCCTTTAACTAAAATGATGTTCTGGTTGTATATCCTAGCTCATGTTTAAGAATGAAGCATTATGGCCATGATGACTGTATGTTGAGGACAATAATGCACGCTGTTAGGATGGGTAGGGTGCGTAATTGTACAGCTGAACATGCAGTATTCATGCCAAGAACTGTTTCGTTCTTCCCTTGCTTTTTGTCTAGTACATGAATGGCAGAGTGTGATGCAATGAGATTTTTGTGGTGACTGGGTGGGACAACCTGAATTCTCACATCAGCTGTGAAAGATATATACAGTCACCACCAGGCTCAAAAGACAAACCATCAATGGTTGACTTTGTGTGATGTTTATTAACTGCTGATGGATCAACAGAAAAAAACAAAGGGTAATGCCAATCATAAAGTTAACCCTCTCATCATGATGGCACTATACCATTATTGGTCCATTAATAGGATATAAGGGGTCATTAATGAGGAGGAAATGAAGGAAGTTGAGGTTTTTGCACTTTTCACACTGCCACACATATCTCTAATCTGTTTCAGAGAACAAAGGCCTGCAGCTGCCCTGATGAGTACAGAGTTGCCTGCATTAAGCAACACTTTATTAATGTGAGTGGTGGAACAAGAGCATCCCTTTACCTGTCCTCTAACGTATCTGGACATGCAATTAAGGGAGAGGGGGCAGATACTTAACACCAACTCTCTGACAGATCTGGCCTGTGTCCACCAACACTAATCTGCACCTTGCACCAGATTTCTTATTCATCGCAAGGTGCAAAGTGGAAACAATACTTCCTAAATGAGCACTAAGGGATGCTTTCTTACGTCTTCTCTTGGTCTTTGTAAATGGCCCCTATAGTATATCTACTGAAAAATCCAGTCCGATGACTGGTGAAGCGTCTTCAAGAAAAACACAGCAAGTCCAGTTTTTTATTTTTTTTTTACTTATTTCTACAGATATACCATGACCTGGATGGATGAGAATCTTCACAGACTTATAGACTTTGGTTGATGATAGAGTAACACTATTGGGGTTATGAAATAAAAGGCACTAAGTTTGCCCAGGGGCAGTAACCCATAGCGACCAATCAGCAGGTAGAATTTACTAGTTACCTGGTTAAATGCAAGCATCTTATAGGTTGCCATGGGTTACTGCACCTGGGCAAATTTCACTTCATACAGTCAGGTTTCTTATAAAAACGGTACACATTCTTTAATTAAGGTATATTGGAGATAGGTTTCTTTTTCATTAAAGAAAATAAAAATGGGATTTTATTTTTTTTGCCTTTCCGTGTCCTTTAACATACATGGTATACATCTGTTATCTATTTCAATAAATGAGACTTAAGTTATGTCAAGAAAGTTTAACAAGTTAATAATAATAAGAGCAGGACCAAATGCTCTAGAATCAGTCATATTTGTATAACTTAGAAAATAACGGTATATCATTTAAAGTGATACTGACAGTAAGAAACCACTATTAAAAATATTAATGGGCATTTGAAGTTACCTATAGGTCACGCTGATCATTCTTCACTAATAGATCTGCTTTTATAAGTAACTAATACTTGAAATTCCTAAACCTGACTGTTTTGCCAACCTAACTGTCCTTTCTCAACCTGTTTCTAATGGTAACAGCCCCTCATAGAGGAACATGGGGGATCAGATTTGTAATGTAAAAGCATCAAATACTTATAAATTATAAATAGCATGCAAAGGCAATGACATGACATGTAAAAGACACATTATTGGACAAAACAAGCTCAATATACACAAAATAGATGATAACTGCAGTTCATCTATTAATTGGAAACCTGTTATCCAGAAAGCACCAAAATATGGTATTTTTTCATCATTCACTTACTTCTTATTTTGAGTAAGCATGAATCAGTGCTAACAACAAAACAATACAAATATGTACATTTAGGGGAGAGACACATGCTCAGATTTGGGGAGATTTGGTCACCCAGCGACTAATCGCCTCTTCTTCGGGCTATTAATCTCACAGATCTGCCTTCCCGCAGGCTATAATGTAAATCATTGGTGGGATGGCACTCAGTGCTTCATTTCCAAGGTCGCCCGAAGTTTCGGAGGTCGCCCGAAGTTTCCTCGTGAGGCTAGAATGTAAATCACAGGTGGGAAGGTCGTTCGGGGAGATTAATTGCCCGAAGAAGAGGAGATTTGTCGCTGGGCGACTAATCTTCCCCAATCTGAGGGTGTCTCTGCCTTAAAATGTTTTTAAAAGCTTTAAAGGGGTTGTTCACCTTTGAGTTAACTTTTAGTATCATGTAGAAAGTGATATTCTGAGACAATTTGCAATTATTTTTCATTATTTGTGGGGTTATTTATTTCGCGTTTTATTCATCAGCTCTCCAGTTTGCAATTTCAGCAATCTAAATTACTCTAGCAACCATACATTCATTTGAATAAGAGACTGCGGTAAGTAAAGTAGAGGGCCCAAATAGAAAAATGAGTAATAAAATGTAGACATAATAATAAATGTATAGCCTTACAGAGCAGAGAAAGAGATTGAAAATGAAGGCAAATAATTAAAAAAATAGATAAAAAAAATAGATAACCCAGAAAACCCATGGCTTTCCAGATATTAGATCCAATATCTTTATCTATAAAATCTCTCTTGCCTTTACATGCCGCCCAGGGGTTATTTCCCTTAGGTTGCCTACATTGTTATACAACCCAGCTACACTGTAGACCACTCCCCTATTACTAAGCAATATTTGACCCTGAAATACCTGTTGTGAGCGCTACATAAGGGAATTCTGTAACATACAGAACTTACAAAGAAACAAGTCATATAGGGCCTTATATATAAAGAAGCAGAGTACGTTTGTACATTTCAGTGGTTTCCCTACTTATAAAATGTCTATTTTTATTAAAATGTTTTAGAATTTAAAACACAATATTAAAACCAGTATCTGACAAGCTACATTGTCTGCACTCCTGAATCGATGTTGCAAGCCATAAGAAAAATTGGATCAGTCTGTGAATGATTTCTCACATCACTCCATCACCTTTCTTGCTAGAGATATGGGGGTCTGTTATACAGAAGTCCTGGCACCAAAAGATTTTCAGTGCAGAGATTTTCTAGCATTTGGACCACAGGGATTGTTCATATTTAAATTGACTTTTACTATGATGCAGAGAAGGGGTGCCCATGACATCAGTCTCCCAATAGATCCCAGCGATGTTCCTGGTAGACATTAATCTGGGAGAAGGGAGGGCTGGGAGAAGTGCAGCACAAAGGGATCCGGGGAGGGGGGGAGGGAAGTGCAGCTCAAAGGGATATGGGGCAGGGAAACGAGCAGCACTAAGGGATCTAGGGTGGGGAGATGAGCAGCATGAATGGGGGAAGGAGTCGAGCAGCATGGAGGGAGAGGGAGGGCAGTGGGGAGGAGATAAGCAGCACGGAGGGAGTGCGGGCCAGGGAGGAGACAAGCAGCATGAACAGAGAGAGGCAGCAGGGAGGAGATAAGCAGGACGAACGGAGGGAGGGCCAGGGAGGAGACGAGCAGCACAAACGGATGGAGGGAGATGAGACAAGCAGGAGGGAGGGAGAAAACAGCAGCAGGGAGGAAGGAAGGGAGAAGAGACAAGCAGCAGCAATGGAGAGAGAAGAGACGAGCAGGAGGGAGGGAGGGAGGGAGAAGACACAAGCAGCAGCAATGGAGAGAGAAGAGACGAGCAGGAGGGAGCGAGAAGAGACGAGCAGGGAGGGAGGGAGAAGAGCAGGAGGGAGGGAGGCTGAGCACAGACAGCTACTCTGCAGATCCCCTACTTCAAGGTGGATCTTCTGATGAGGGAGAGGTGTCGAGAGTAGATCCCAGGGTAACAAAGTCTGGGCACCCCTGATGTATAGAGTGATGATATTCTGAGACAATTTACAACTGGTTTTAACTTTCTATTTGTGGTTTATACATTATTTAGCTTTTTATTCAGCAGCTCTCCAGTTTGCAATTTCAGCAATCTGGTTGCTAGAGTCCATACAACCAGGGCAACCATGCATTGAGAAGACTGTATTATTAATAGGAGAAAATAGAAGAGTACTAAAAAATTGCAATAACAATACATTTGTAGCCTTACAGAGCATTTGTTTTATAAGATGGGGTCAGAGACCACTATTTGGATAGAGTCAGAAAAAGAAGTCAAATAATTAATAAAAAACTATAAAAAATAAATAATGAAAAGAGGGGTTATATGCAGTATACATGATGTGGCTTGGGTGGGGAAGATATGCCCAACTTAAATACATGGTAGGCAAACAAAGGCTTGACATTTACTTGAACATAACTACAGCATGGTCTGCACCAGCCCTCCTGCTGTGCCCGCATGGAACTCATTCTTAAAAGGCAACTAAAGTCTAAAATAAAATAATGTTAGAAATGCTGTATTTTGTATACGAAATATAAACATGAACTTACTGCACCAGAAGCCTAATTAAAAAAATGATTTATGCTTTCAAAGTTGGAGCAGGGGGCTGTCATCTTCTAACTCTGTTAAACATATTTGCAATACCAAGACTGTGCTCGTGCTCAGTGTGGTCTGGGCTTCAGTTGGGAGGTAAAGCTTCAAATGATCAAAACAGCACAAGTCAAATAATATCTGAAATAGAAGCCAATACAGCAAGACCAATTAATAATCAGAATATACAGACTGCACTGGGTCTGCGAATACGAATCTACACAGTCGCTGGCTGCTCTTCAGGCCGCTCGAGTTCTGGGAAGTCCCCCTTGCCGTTTGAAAGTATGACTGTTTCCCTGCAGAGCAGTTAGGGACCATCTGAAGTTTCCCATCTGTAGCAGTCAGAGCAAGTAAATGAAGGGGGAATTTCACTGCATACAGTCAGGTTTCTCATAAAAACTATAGACATTTTTTAATTGAAGTATATTGGAGATAGATTTCTTTTCCATTAAAGAAAGTAAAAATGTGATTTTATTTTTTGCTTTCATTCCCTTTAAACCCTTCTCCCTGCCCAGTACTGCCCACTTTGCCCTGGATATGAAGCTTTGTCCATTCCTGCCCTGCATGATTGACATGATTGATACATTTCTCAGCAGCATCTCTGGAGTATAAGCAACTATTGTATCAAATACATATATAACAGCTGCCTGTAATGAAATCCAGAGATTCTGCTCAACAGGGACAAAGATAAGAAATGTCATTTCATTTGAGGGGGTTGCTCCCCCCCCCAAGCTGCTTTAAAAGATGAAAATTACACTTTACACTTTAATATTAGAAAAATAGCCACAAATGAAAAACAGAAGATAATTGGAAAAAGTCATTATTTCTTGTGATCTATCTGAAAACAACTAGCTGTTTGAAGGTGAACAACCCGTTTAAAGTATGAGGACTTGGCATACTTCACACCCTTTAAATTGCTTTGGCCACAAAAAGGAGGTATAGATTTTATACAGTTTCAAATTTTTTCAAAAACGATTGTTTGTATTTATAGCAACTATTGATATATTTCTTCAAACTAAATGTGTATTCTGCTTTATTTCTATGCCCGCAATTATTTGATGGTTTAGCTAAAACATTCCAGTCTAAAGCTGGCCATAGACAGAAAGATCCGATCGTAACAATCCTCGAACGATTGGACGTCCCTATGTATGTATGTATGTATATTTTTATTTGTATAGCGCTCCTTGAGGGCAAAGCACTGTACAGCAACAATAAATTAGTAACAAACAAGGGATCACTGCATTAATAAGTAATATAATTACACAGTGTTGAGGAGACAAGATGATGAAGGACCCTACCCCTTGGGGCTTACAGTCTAAATGGGAGGGTAACTTACGGACACAATTTGGAGGGGTAATAAAGTGCTTTTTACCTTTTTATCCAACCTGCCCCTAACCTTAAAGTAAAATAAAGTAGTAAAAGAACAGATCAGCCGATGTTCTGCCCCTAACAGCAATTGTACGAAAGTTTATGTCTGTTAAAGCTTGTGACAGCCCTCCCACTGAAAATCGTCAGATCTGCAATACATGCAGAGATATTATCAGCAGCAGTCAGAAATATTCTAACTTGTCTAATCGACTGAACGAACAATCACCATTGCAAGAAAATTGTCGGGACATTCCACACATAGTCTGAAAATCGTACGAATTGAGGATTCGTACAATCAAATTTTAGCATCTATGGCCAGCTTAAGACTGATGGAACATTCAGTGGTCCACACTAATCGTGACATTGTATCAAAATGCAGGAAAAGGTGATTATGTAATTCAAATGTTTTACCAGAAGAAATTCAAGTTGACTTTTATACAAATGTTTTTTTTGGATGTCTTATCACCAATTATGAAGGAGAGTTAGCACAGGCAACAAAAATGTTATCTGCCATAACCCTAACGGACAAAGAAGGATAAAAATATCAAATACCTGTAACTGCACATAGGGTGTATTTCAGCCCCTTTCTGCAGGACTGTATTCATGGGAGGGGCTGAAGAAAGTAGATTTGCCCATTTTACTGGCAAGGCAGGGGCACATTCTCAGGTGATGGGTCTGTGATGCTGGGTTGCAACACAAGTGGTGTCAAGCATTAGTTTGGTGGGATAGAGAGGAAGTAGGTGGTGCTGGGAGAGGGGATGTGAGGTTGGCAGGAGGTGGATCAGAGGCAAGCCAGGAGTGGAGACTTATTACAAATTTACCGGCACGTACATTGCTTGTAAATCTGTAATACCAGCCACTAAAATACCAGCCAAGTGGCAACCCTATTGGCCAGACACTCAAGTTAGGGAGTGCCAGCAGGCACAGGCTGCAACTGAGCCCTGTACTTACCATATGCCCTATGCCAGGCAGAAAGGACAGAGCTACCTTGTGCCCGTCAGCATAGTGCTCTATTTCTAGCACCAGATTTTCAACATGAAGATCGGTGAAACAGCAGCTAATAAGCACTAATGCGTACGTGTTTGTAGGGTCAATCTAAATGACCCTTATTAACTTCACAGTAAACAAAATATGATCTGTTAAAGGCATTTCTTGGCATTCAGATCTTTTTTCAATGTCAGCAATAGCACAAACTAAAGGAACATGAATTTACGAGAGGAATACAATACAATTTATTCAGTTGCCCTCTTTTACTGACTTGCAAAAGAGATATTGAGCCTGCTACTGGCCCCTACTATTTTTTTTATTTTAGAAAAAGAGAGGTTTGCTTATGAGTATATACGTGGGTGCTCTCTTGCCTATGTTTACATTCTTCCATTGCTTATTGTATATATTGTTTGTGCTTGAAAGGCTGTACACGTACAGTATGTTGATAGCCATCTAAACATCAATGTGCAATTCTGAACTTAAAATGTTTTGGGGAGGGGTACATGCTTATGTGTACATGTAAACACAAGTTAAATGGACATGTGTGCTATACGCACTATATATATATATATATATATATATATATATATATATATATACACTGAGCTTAACTTCCGAGTGCTCACTTCTTAGTATGTACTCCAAGTAAATCTGTTTTTCTGAGTAATCAAATTACTATGTACCTACACTTTCGTGTATGCCAGTATCTAACTGTGACTGCTCCAGGGATAAAATGCATAATATAAGTAGTGCTTTCATTAAAAAATGTGTCCTGTTTTATATTGTACAATGATATACTTTCTTTAATTTTACATATAAAGAATGTTGGGGTGTTTTGCCTTATCTCTTAAATCAGATGTGTAGGTTTAAAAGGATGTAAAGCATATGAACAATTTGTTTTACAGATGTTTTTACTTTATAGAATACTAATTAATGTCCTCCACATCTGACAATTGCTCTGAAGAACCAAACATATGGAATCAATTGTAAACAAAAGTGTTTGCACTTGTTATGCATTCTTTGGTATTCATTTCTATACTTATATACGTATATGGTTTATACTTAAAAGTAAGGATACACCAAATCCATTTTTTTAGGATTCGGCCAAATACCAATCCTTTGTGAAAGATTTGGGGAATATTGCATATGTAAATTAGGGGGAGGGGGAAAGAGAATCTTGTGTGCAGCACGCAGATAAGACATTTTTGAATTCCTTGTTTGTGTAATGAAAAGTCACATGATTTTTTGGATAAGTTTCAGTTGGGCACTTGGATTCAACAAAATCTCAATCCTTCTGAAAAAGGCTGTATCTTGGCCAAATCCCAAACCAAATCCTGAATCTGGTGCATCCATACTTAAAAGCAGGGCCAGGATTAGTGGTAGACAGAAGAGGCACTTGCCTAGAGCACAACAGCAAGCAGACACCAGGCACATACCTCTTCTCTCACCTACACCTTGTCCGGAACCTTGTGTCCTCCCATCGCCTGCTCTTCATCTCCTTCAAGTGTCAACGCACATGCAGGACTTCTAAATAGCCCTTAGCAAGTGCTACACAAATTGGTCACTTGCATGTTCAACATTTAAAAAATGGGGGAAAAAATGCTGACTATACATTTACAAATATGCTCATCTGTGAAGTTGCTTAATATGAGGATCTTTCCCTGATGTGGCCACCTTAAGAGGCAAATGACTAGATCTGCAGACAGGTAATTATAACAAAGTCACCAGTATGCTTCACCAAGCAAGCCAGTTCTGGGAGTTGCAGTTGAGAAGTAACAATTCACTTAAAACATAACTTTTAATCTAAACATTAATAAGACTCCACAGTTCCACCGTGTCTGGTTTTAAATTGTGTGGTTTCATGGACAAGGTCCAGCACTACCTGAAATGGTTTCGGCTAGTGAGTTTGTTTATATGTGAGCGTGATCTTATTAATGTTTAGATTAACAGTTACGTTTTAAGTGAATTGTTACTTCTCTGCAACTTCCTGAACTGGCTTGCTTGGTGCAGCATACTGGTGACTTTGTTTTAAGTACCTGTCTGCAGATCTAATTGTTTGTTTTATTTTTATTATATATACAAGCGTGCAGGTGTGTCGAGCAGTTACAACTGAAAATTAGCTCTGATGTGATGTGCACCTTAAGAGGCAGCAATATCTGGTTAATCCAATTCTGTGGCCCTCAGACAACGACCACATCAATGGGCCAATGTGGTCCTCCCCCCAATGGAATTTTTAAACCTGTCCTCCCAATAAATGGGCAATTTTTGGACAGATATTGGTCAGGCAGGCCCATTGGAGGTCCCATACATGGGTCAATAAGCTGCTGACCTGGTTAGGACCGAATTGGTCGTTTTTATTGTCTCATGTATGGCCATTTTTATGCTGGAGATCAACACAGGTGAGTGGCAGACGGAGGCACCTTGCAAATGCAGGATTAAGGCTTAAAACTCATATAGGCATATTGGCACATTCTTGCAAAAACTGGACTGTGTCAATAGCCCTTAAAAGGCCAGTATTATAATAAATGTAAGCTACTTGGCTACAAGAAGAATGATAAACTGAACAAATGTAACCACTGTTCTTTATTCTGTATGTTTGACATTTCTATTGAGAAAACAAAATACACTGTAAAGTGTTTTGTAGAAAAACAAGCCACCCTTAGAGGCACAGAACAAATAAGATGCGTGCATATTCGGAACACAGTGTTGTTGAAGGCTACATTTTTATTGATGTTTCTTGTTTAATGTCATGTCATGTTATATAATGTTATGTTCTTAAAAGTAAATAAAGTGTTTACATAACAAAAGAAAGCATTGAAATATATTTCAGGCACAGGTGGTCCGAAAAGCTCTGAAGCAGAAAATGATGACAAAGAGCTACACAGACTAGCTTGAAGTCAAAGACCACCAAGTTCATTGGGCCTGTGCCAACAGTATTCTGAAAGATAAGAATGCATCAAAATGAAAGCATTTTGAATGAAAGGAAGTGCTTGATAGTGCCACCCAAAGGCATGTTCTGCTTTTGGGTGCTCTCTTCCATGGTGGAAGCAAACATGCTTTCATCTTTCCACTGAGAAGTCACAAAAAGTGCAAAAAAAAATATCTGACTGTGGCAACTAATGGATTGTAACTACTATTTTTAACATTCTTTATATGCCCCCCTCCTCTTTCATTCTGACTTCCAAACTGCAGCCTGGTTGTTGGGTGGGGGTTGTTCACCTTTTGCAAAGTCCTACAAAAGTGGCAGAATCTTTATCCTGTCTGACCCTCTTAGAAAAAGCCCTGTCTTTTGAAGGCCTAATGTGTATTTTAGGGATGCGCCGGACCCCCGAATCCTTCCCGAAAGATTCTGAGCCTTAATATGCATATGCAAATTATGGATGGGAAGGGGAAAACAGTTGTTACTTCCTTGTTTTGTGCCAAAAAGTCACGTGATTTCCCTCCCTGTCCCTAATTTGCACATGCAAATTAGGATTTGGTTAAGCCAGGCAGAAGGATTCGGACGAATCCGAATCCTGCTGAAAAAGTCCTAATCCTGGCTGAATCCAGAACCGAATCCTGGATTCGGTGCACCACTAGTGTATTTTGTGGCGTTCTTTTCACCATTTAAAAAATGTGTGTAAGAAAGATAATTTCCACTTATTTTAACTTATGTGCTACAGCACAGAAGAAATTAACAGACTATTACACCAGGGAGTTTAGAGATATTATAAATGTCAGAATCATAATCAGAATGGAGTGTTCATTTACTAGTTCCTTGGTTCAAGTACACTATGGGATGCAAAATTTTATTGCTCATACATTTAGTCTGCTGAAATGGATAGTCCGGCCAGGACTAGAAATCTGTGGGTTCTAACCAGTGCTGTAACTATAAAGGAAGCAAGAGGGGCCCAGGGAACAGTGTGGTCTGCTTCCTCTATAGCTGCTATTATACATGAATATTCACTTTCCCGCTGCACACTAATAGCAGTGGGCACACATAAAAGCCAGAAGATCTTTTACAGGGGGGT
>CM044439.1:110007398-110021297 GCA_024363595.1 Xenopus borealis
GCAAATTATTTGCATACCAATCCCCAAAGATAGATTGATACTTTATAGTCATCCTATATATGACCAGCCAGCACAATGGGATGCCCCAATATAATCAGTATCACTGCAAGAAACTAAGCCTAAAAAACAAAGCACGGATACAGAGTAGCGTTGCTTTGCTCATCAATGAAATGGAAGTGGCATCCAAGTCTTCTAGCGATTGGCTATGAATAAAAATACACTGTTTTAGTTATTTGTGCATTTGAAGGTTTACACTTAAAACACATTTATTCCAAAGCAGCAGGTTAGCATGCACCTACCGGACTGCTCAAAGCCTTGAATTACACCAAAAACATTATAGATCTTCTTTTCAACCAGAACATTTGTCACTTCAAGTTTAATGTTTTGTGCATCTTTCAGCTGTGGCCCAAGTTTACATCCAACTTGCCAAGTTTCCGGGCAGTTATCCCCATCAAGCTTCCTAAAAATTTAAAATCAAACAGTACAGTATAGCCAGCATACACAAAATAATGAAATCCAAAACAAGACAAAAAAATAAAAATCCTGCACAAAGCAATGTACTGACCGGGTTTAACAGCAAATAAAAAGAAATGCATCCCACCAACATATTTTATATGCGAGTTGCTGTAGTTTAAGCCACCAAAACAGAAATGGCCAACTGAAGATAGCATCTATTCTGCATATTGGCCAGACATTTTCTCAGCTCTTTAGCACTGCAGGTTGGGTATTTAATGCACCTGTATTACAGTATTAGTGTAGGTGTGCCCCTTACCATTCCTACATCTTACTAGCCTTCAACATGTGAAGCCTGAAGAAGAGGCAAGAAGAAATAATACATTGAAGCATTCTAGAATTTGGTTTTCTTTACTCCCCAGAAGAGAAACAAGACCCTTCCCAGTGTTAAAATCTATAGCACACAGGATGTAATAGCTCCCAAAACTGCCCCTGTTGCTTCAAATTTACTGGATGGTATTGGTGCTTTTCATAAAAAACGTAGTGGACGGCCAATAATGAAAGGCAGTGTTGATCACTCCCTATTTTTAAACCAAACTCATGTTACCACAAGACCATGTCCAAATTAACTCTTTGTGGTAGCACACCAAATAAAAAAAAAAATCAAATGGTTGGTGCCAACTGCAGGGATATCGCTCACTGTGAAACAAGTTGTCATCCATATGGCTCCTCTTCCCCTGAGGATAACACAGCACCCCCAGCACATGATTAAACATCTTAGGGGCCCCCTAAAAAACCCCATAACAATTACCAGGCTTATGTTCCACAGGCAGAGCAGGGCACACACAGGCAATCTGGGTCTCGGGTGTGAACAGTACAGGGCTTAGGGGTGCGAGCAGTGCAGGGGGATCACAGGAGTGATGGACAGTCTTGCTCTAGGTCATTTAATTCTGGCCTGCATACTTTTAATTTTGTAACCAAGATAAACTGTATGCAAGTTTAGCTTGCAAACAAAGTATGACTAAATAAAGAGATGCTCACGCTAGCAGTTTCTTGCCATCTTCACTAGAAATAGTTTGAACGGGAATGCTTGGGAGTCCTGATGATTTGGACGGAGGGAACTGAGTGTGGTTGAAAGATGGAAACCCAGGTGTGTATGGATCCCCAGTTCCATAATGAGCCTAAGGGAAAAAAAAAAAAGTTATTGTTTTATTGGCAGCATACCCCATTTTCAACAGTAGTTAAATGAACAGGACTATTGCTGACCATACATTATAGAGGTGTATGCTCACATCTTAAAACAATAGGCATTAAATGTTTAACTTTTTCTTTTAAACTGAATACCGTAAACTAGAAAGAAAACAAAGTTACTTACATGACCAAAAGGAGAATCTACAGATCTAATTTGGTGCAATGGAAATGTCAAGTCAGATGGCTCCGGATAGATTAATACTCCCTTGGCTCTGTTGAGTTCTGCATTTTTAACCTTAAAAAGAGCATCAAGAGATTAATCAGTGATTGCAAAGTAGCTAGAAAAACAGCAGAAACAGAAAAGGTGATTTTGTAAGGTTTTTATACATTACCTTTTCAGCAAAGCTGATTAATCCAGAACGTACAAGGATGAGATTTTCAGAAAGATCAATCTTCTTTTCTTGTATGGCTTTGAAGTCTTCCTCACGGCCATAATGGCAATACACTAGTTTTCCCTTGAGAATATAAGCCAAAGTAAGAAACACATGGCAGTTTTATATAGTTACAAAATTAGTCTCATCAATTCATCAGTAAGAGAACCCTTTGAGGCTGGTAGTCTTAAATCACCCTGTGGCAGGATGAAAATGGAGTACTGAAGTGGCAGGGATTAAAAATTAATAAACCCCACACCACCACAAAGGGGATTTTGCATTACTCACTATTAAATCCCTTTCTTTTCAAAAGTCTGTGGAACACAGGGGCAGTGGATACAGCTTCCTTCACTAGGAGGCAGGATACTAGAGAGTTATACCCCCCCTCTACTATTTCCCAATAGGTTCAGTTTTGCTTTATAAAGAAAGTATTACAAACAATAACTGGGTTCTGTGAGTGGAGAGCCACCTCTTTGGGAGTTTTCAGGTAAAAGGTTGGAATAGTGGTTTGCTGATTGATGCGGAAGGTAGAAATTCGGTGTGAAGGAAGGGACAGTTCATAGAACAGCTCTCTGAGTGGAAGAGAAGTAATGGTATCTGGCTCAATTCAGATACCCTCCTTGTGGAGGCAATGGTTATGAGGAAGACTGGGTTCAAAGGAAAGCCAGGAAAAGAGGAAAGGAAGCTAGTTGGTCAAAATTTTGCCGTTGCATCTCCGCAAGGACCAGGTTGAGGTCCCAAGGAGTGTCCCTGTAAGGTGGGGCTATGTGAGCTAATCCTTGATGGAATGCAAGAACATCCAGTAGAAGGGCGATCCATCTCTAGAAAAGAAACGACAATGCAGAAAGGAGAGACTTCAGGGAGGTCAAGAATAATCCCTTGTTGAAGTTGCAACTTTCTACCCATGAGAACATATCCACTTCTGCCAGAGGGCTTCAGATGCCCCCTTGATGGTTGAGATACGCCACTGTGGTGGGGTGGTCGGGTTGGACTGGTCCCTGGAGCTGGTCCTGCCAATGATGGAGGGCTAATTCGACCACTCTAAACTCCAAGATGATTGAAATAAAAGGATTTTCTTGGGGACCATGTACCTTGTGATGTCTGGTTGCCTAAAACTGTTCCCCAGCCTTGAAGGCTGGCATTTGTGGTGAGGAGGAGACAGTTTGGCTCTGATTGGCCTTGCTGACTGTCCAACCCAGGCTCGTCAGGGTAGATAAAGCAGAGGTCAACTGGCATTCTGCCTCCTAAAAGGACAGTGCTCTGAACAGCAGATTGTCAAGGTATGGTTTGAAGGAAATGCCCTGCAACCCAAGTGTGGTGGCTGCAGCTGCCTTCACTTTGGTGAAGATCCTGGGGGCAGACATTAGTCTGAATGGGAGGGCCATGAACAGTAGCAGCAGTTGAAGGCAAAGTGCAAGAATTTCTGTGGGAGGGAAAATTGGAATGTGAAGATAAGTTTGATGTCGAAGTCCCCTGGGTTCATTGCTGCTATGACGGACCTAGGGGATTCCATTCTGAATCTGGAAAATCTCACGCAGGAATATAGCCTTTTCAGATTAAATACTGGAAGGTACAAACTGTCCTTTTTTGGATGAAGGGGTTGGAATAGAAACCTCGGAAACGGATGCCGGATGGCACAGGTGTCATAACCTTGTCATGAAGGAGTTGTTGAACCACAACCACAGTTTGATTCTGGAAATGACCCTTGGCACCACAGTGGGAGGAATGGTCCCTGTGGATGAGCTTGTCTTGGAGGATTGGGACGGGCGGAAAAAAAAAAAAGACCCCGTCAAAAGTTCTGCCGGGATTTGGGTTGTGGAAGGAGGGCCATATTACCCCCTTTTTCTTGGCGGATTATCTGGTCTAATTCTTGTCCAAAGAGCCGTTTACCATTGAATGAAAGGGAGGTAAGGGATGCTTTGGAAGAAAAGTCTGCTGATAAAAGTGAGCAACTCACAGCTACCGACAGTGCTGAAGTGAGGCTGGCCACCTGGGCAGCGTC
Source organism: Xenopus borealis (assembly GCA_024363595.1). NCBI lineage: Eukaryota > Metazoa > Chordata > Amphibia > Anura > Pipidae > Xenopus > Xenopus borealis. The sequence continues at coordinate 110,011,476 of CM044439.1, forward strand.
TAAGGATGCTTCGGCAATGAAGTCATTGGCCTTTATCATTTGTAGGACCAAATTAAGGAGGTCTCGTCTGGGTGTACTGTAATTGATGCCATTCACCATGCAAGTGCACCAGGATTGTATGGTTCATGGAAATTAGATGGTATCATTCAAATTGAATGATAGCTTCTAACTGTGCATATGAAGGTAAAATAGACTCAGATTATTTCTTAAGTAAAGAGATATGAGGAAGCATCTGTAGGAGTTTCTGGGTTCTTAAGCTCAAGCACGTTTAGAACAGAGGAAATTGGTGTCTCTGAAGACAGTCTGAAGTATCCTCTCCCTCCTCTGCTCTCCTTCAAGCCAGGGATGAGTCTATGTACCTGTTCTGATCAGAAGGGGGGGGGGAAGACACAGGGGAGCTTTGTAGTTTTGGTTTTAGGTTCTGGGTTTGCCTGGTCAAGTCTGTCCAGGAGTTTGTACATGTTTGAGCTGGATGTGGATGCCTGAACAGGAGAAAATGAAACTTCAAAAGTAAGTGTAGCAAATTCTTTGATGTCTATTAGTAAGCTACATGTTTGTGCTCTATACTTTTTAGACAGTCCTAATTGCAGTGTTTTTCTATATTTGTTAGATAGGCTATTTGCAATGTCTAACATACAGTATGTAATTTGATTTTAAATTAATATCCACAGGTATTTTAGTGGACTGTAATGGAATGGACACATTTGATACGAGTTGGACGTTTTTCTAGACTACAATTGGCAAAAAGGTCATTTTCTCAAGTATTACAAATCCTGGAGGGTAGATTGACAAGATGTGCTTGAGCTGCCAATCAAAAGCTATCACATGGTAATTGGAGGGAGCATGGTTTTTTTTTTTTAGAGTATTTCTTCGTGTTATGTATGGTATGGGTTCACTTGAGAAAGGAATTAGTTCCCAAAACATGTGATACTACTACCAAATAAAGGGGATTGCAGACTTAAGCACTGCGTAATGTCAGTCTGTTTCTAATGCATATTGGATTATTGGAACCACGCGGTTGATGGAGCGTGTTCTGAAACAGTGGATAAAGCCATTTTCCTGATCCTTGGCTCTACTATGTGTATAGGTACGTCTGTGCCAGTTGCAGCAGGATCCAGAGAGGAGATGTGAATTCTGGTGGGCGACATAAGCAGAAGTGCGTGCATGCACCACTCGAGAGCTCAGATACTGTGGGGGGCCCATGGTTTGCTGTAGTGGGACATAGGAGTCTAACGGTACCAGAGTGCGGAGGGGAAACTTGGCACAAAGGTTTATAGCAGCCTTAAACTTCCATTTTCAGGTGCTGGACCAGACAAGAGTCTACATGGTAGAGTCTGTAACGTTGTGGCTCTCTTCTCTGAAACCTTAGTAGCCCCAGCCCCGAGTAACCCGGAGGGGAATAGCACTCTAGGCCAACCCCTGGTGCTAGGGGGAAAAAAAAAAAAAAAGGCAGCAGAAAATTTTGTGATGTGTCCTGCCTACTTGAAGACACTAGTAAAAATGAAGCTATCGGGATATAGTAGAGGGGCTATAGCAGCAGGGGAGGAGTCTTCCTCTCTAGTGTCCTGCCTCCTAGTGGAGAAGCTATACCCATGGTTCGTATCCCACAGAACTCTGCAAGACAAATGTTAAAATCTGTCAGGTGGCAGCCTAGAGAAACAGCAGCAATGGACACTGTATTATCCAATAGAAGAAACTGTGGTCAAGAATAGGTCTGATGCAGGTCGTTGCTGCAAAAGTTAAAGGTGCTTTATTGTGTCAACATGTTTCGAGCCGAAACTGGGACACACCGTTATATTGGGATGAGCATATGAGATACTACTTTTTTGGAGTTTTAATATTTACCTCTTTTGAAGCAATGAAAATTTCTGGTTGTATCCCCAATAAGCATAATTCTCCACCCTAATTTGCATATTTAGCACTATATAATCTACAATTGTTAAGCCAAAAAGGAACATTTCTGAAGTAATGGATTCAGTTTGTATAGCTGAAACGTCTTCCAATTTCAGTACATAATTTTCAATATGAAAAAAATTCAAATGGACAACTTACATTTACATTTGCTGCTGGGCTATAGGCCACATATGCAGAAGGCTGCAAAGGTTCTTCTTTGTCACTCAAAATTGTTACTTTATTCGGCGAACTATGAGAAAAAAAATGCATGATTGATTAGTTAGGTATTCTCAAATTTACTAAAATTAGAACTTCAAACTGACCTTTAAAAAGACCACACTGAAGCACTTCTATTTTTGACAAACTCGTTACAAGAGTCAAATAGGCTTGGAGTTTAAAAAGAAGAATTGGTGGTGGCCACCACCCACTTTTCTGCTGCCAGCAGATTATTTGTTGAAGTGATCCCCTCCTGAAAGTGCCAGTGTCTGCCAAACAGTGGCTTTGTAGATAAGAACTCACAAACCCAATATTTTACACAAGACCATTTTGTAGGTAAGGAACGAATAGTTTATATTAGTTCCCAATATGTTTAGTTCCCCAATGGGTTATATTAGTTCCCAATACTTTTAGGACTTCTGGAAGTTCTTGTAACAACTTCCTTTATTATATCCAAGGGCAGAATATGTACCAACAGATAAGATCTCTGCTTCAGGTGTGTTTGTTGGAAGCTTGGCCAGCTCCTGAGGAGCGCATGGGAAGCATGATCTGTAGATTGGTTTAATGTAGGAGCTTATTGTTTATTAGAAAACCGGGGGGTCCCCATTTTGTTGGCAAAGATCTCTTCTGTGGAGTAAACACGTACTGCTCAGGGCCCAAGTCTTCGAACACAAAAATAGCTGGTTTTGCTATTCATCATCTTAGTTTGGATCAAGTACAATGTACATTTTATTGTTATAGAGAAAAAGGAAATACTTAAAAATTTGTATAAAATGGAGCTTTCTAGATAACAGATCCCATACCTGTACTATAAATATAACTAAAATGCTCTGTATACAAAAGGAATTGTAACTTGAGGGGAAACTTTCAAACCTTACCTTCCAGGCTCCTGTAGCTTAACATAATGCTCATCGTTCCACACTTTATCCAAGGACATCTGTCCAAACTCCTCATGCACCATTAAGGCTGCACTCTCTTCGTTTCTGGTGCCAGCTTCACGCGAGATCTTAGATATTTTCCTAACAGGAGGAGAAAACAGAGATTTTCACATGTTTATCCAATTCCTTTCTGCCAAAGTGGTACTAAAATTTGTAAGTCTAGATGACTGGGGCTACTTTGTCTTAAAGTCAGAGGAATTTAACCAGAAAATATTTTTTAGGAGCTTGGCATGGCTCCAATTCAAAGTTATAAATCTGCTAAAATCCACAATTACTTACAAGCCTATCAACTCAAATTTATAGTGCAAGTGCAGAGTCACTTATTTGTAAACACTGCAAAGCCCTGCTTAAAGGGGTTGTTCACCTTTGAGTTAACTTTTAGTATAATGTAAAAGGTGATATTCTGAGAATTTGCAATTGGTTTTCATTTTTTATTGTTTGTGGTTTTATAGTTATTTAGCTTTTTATTCAGCAGCTCTCTAGTTTGCAGTGTCAGCAATTTGGTTTCTAGGGTACAAGTTACCCTAGCAACCCTGCATTGATTTGAATAAGAGACTGGAATATGAGTAGGAGAGGGACTGAATAGAATGATAATTAATAAAAAGTGTCAACAACAATATATCTGTAGCCTTACAGAGCATTTGTTTTTAGATGGTGTCAGTGACCCCCATTTGAAAGCTGCAAAGAAACAGAAGAAAATTGCAAATCGTTAAAAAACTATGAAAAATAAATAATGAAGACCAATTGAAAAGTTTCTTAGAATTGTCCCTTCTACAATATACTAAAAGTTAACTTGAAGGTGAACCACCGCTTTAATTCACAACTGTAAAGATTGATGCAAGCAATTGCATAATTTTAATACAAAAAAGAATGAATTACATACTCAATGTTACTCTCCATAAATAGATTATCTATCTTGAATTTTAAGATGGGTGCTAGATCACTCCAATGGAGCACGCTGGGCATTTCAGTTTCCATATTCGTTTCATCCTCATCATTAGGAGGCATTGCGTTACAGTCATTTACAGCAGAACATGTCACGGTTTCTGGGTTCTTAGACTGCATAGAGGAATCGCGCCCTCTGTGACTTAGATAGCCAATAAGAAATCCTGTAAAGTTTAAAATAAAAATTATATTTAACATATACAAACATGTTATTCTAAAGCAAAAAAAAAAAGAAATGTACACAAACACTGACCAAGCAAGATTAAGAAAGCCCCCAGAAGAATTTTCATGCAGATTCTTTTACAGTTGTTTTCTGGTCTCTGCTTCACAACCGGCTCTCCCATGGTTTGGTCTCCACACTCTTCATCATCAGCAAGCTTCATTTCTACTTGACTAGCATCTCCATCAGTCTGCTGTGTTAGACTGAAGCGTGTGTAAGAAAGAGGGTATCTGCCAATCTGAGAAACAAGGTATTAAAAAGGTGTACAGGAAAACATGTTTTTTTTTTCAAAACGCATCAGTTAATGGGGATAGAGCAGACTTCTACACAAAAATCAATTTTTTTTCCAAAAAAAGAGCACTGATTTTTTTTAGATTAAATTTTGAAATCAGACATGGATCTTGACACATGGTCAGTTTCCCAGGTGACCTCAGTCATGTGACTTGTACTCTGACTTATTCAGTCACGCTTTACTGCTGCACTGCAAGTTGGAAGGATATTAACCCCTCCCTTCCCCTCAGCAGTCCATCAACAGAACAATGGGAAGGTAATACACTGTAATTTAGAAATAACACCAGAAAAATCATGACAGAATCCCTTTAAGCATATATAGTCTCTTACTGCCTAATTATAAAGTCAAGTTTATGGACACGTATATGGAGGGGGGGGGGAGATATTGGCATAAATCCTCCAAAGGAAAAAGCCTCAGTTTTTTTTTTTATATTAATTCACTAAATAAGCTTCCTCCATTGAAAATTCTTGCTTAGACTTGCCCAGCCGTATCTGCTGGATTTAATGTTTCTCAGATATGGGAGTAGCCATGTTTTATAAGTCAAAACGTGTTTTCATACTTCTGCATTGTATCGCCCCTTTAAATAATGTTGTTGCTTGGACAATGGTGTTGTAGTGCATCAGGCGTCTGCTGTGGGAAAAGGCTGGTGTGGCTAAATAATACAAGGGGTAAAAACTAGGGGTATTTTATTATAGAAAAACTAGTAAAGATTTAAGGCAAATGTTTATCTCCTTGGGTGCCAAAATCATGTATGACTGTAAGCATTGCAGCATTATGAATTAACCAGGGCCAAACCGTACTACATGGCAGCAGAGAAACCAGTGCAAATGGCACTAGAAGTTAATCAGCCCTATAGCATCAGCTTATATACCAGGCCAACCTCACTTTCTGCTTGATAATTTGCAGTGACCTTTGACAAAGCCCTGTGGGGAAACGCGCGTCACACATAAAGCTCCGGCACTTCAATTTAAACTTGCGCAAGCAAGTAGGGTGACCGTCAGTCTTTAATGGTGGTCAGATCCAGGCCTGGACTGAGTCAAAATAGGTCCTGGCATTTCAAGTACACAGAGGCCCAATAAGCCCCCCATCAGCCCACTAAATACTGAAACTCTATTGAACATTTTAGCAGCACCTCTGGCATTTGCCAGAACCTACATATTGCCAGTCCGGGCCTGGTTGGATCGTTTCTTTTTAAAATGGTGGTATTGTTTGGTACGCCACGGTTATCAGGCAACATAAGTGAGCGATTGCAGACCCTGCTTGGTTATGCCTCTTAAGACACTAGTAATAGGGATTATACCACACAATATAGGTGCCTCTGAGAGGACACCCTGGTATGAGACCCATATTGGCACGCCAGGCATGGTTTGATCTGACTGAGATTGTAATTCATCAAATTGTTTTAATTGTTTCAATAAATATCCCTCATTAAATTTTCTTAAATTTCTCTTTTTTAATAAGAGCTATTAAATGTTACGTTTTAAGTAGAATTTATATAACCATTGGATATCAGTGGACTGCCCATCACATACTTACCATTCTTTGGCACTTGAGCACTTTATATTGATTAAATGAGATTGTATAATTGATGAATTTTTTTCTCCTAAAGAATTCCCATGAGTGATTTAATAGTGACCAAATGAATTTGTACACCTGATGAATTCATATGAATGATTTGACAAATCCTGTACAAAGGTGTATTATACTATACATGGTGTTTATTTTTCATACAATAATCAATACAAATTCATAACTGTATATTTTGTTACACTAATATCTCCTTTTTACTAAATTTGAATGGTGTGTGACGTTTAGAACTCTCTTGGTGGTTCCTTCCTTTTGGGAAATTGTTTTGTAACCCCTAAGCTTAGCTTCTCAACAGCTACTCCGAGCACACCAAGCATGAGAGTGTTACAAGTTTCATTACGGCTCTTGAGAAGCTGAACAACAACAACTTCAGTATATAAAAATATGGAATTTTTAGGGTTCAGTTCTCCTTTAACGGTGTTCCCCAAGTCCTTGCTTTGTTGCAATCCCAACCCTTCCACAAAGAGTAAGAGACCCACAATTCAAACATTGCTGGCTTGAAATGCCCAATTAATAAAAACTTACAAAGTTTGTTACTGCTGATCTCGCCCGATCCATCTTGAACAAAATCTAATTTAAAGAAGAAAATAGATATTTGAAAAATTCTTCTGTGGACAGAGATTGATAGAGATACATGATGAGAGATCGTAAATATTAACAAGATTTGCTTATCTGATCACGTATACAGCAATGGCATTACACAATAGCGGAATTCCCCAACAGCAAGAAGATATCTTTTCTAGTTTTGTTCTGAATATATGCAACTCTCAATATTAGTTCACAATCCCAACTTGCAACAAAATGGTGCCAAATTCAGATGTAGGCACAGTCATGATTAAACGGAGAATTCAACCCTAAATTTAAAAAAAAAAAAAACGCATGAAACAGGAGGGTGATTTAGCCTTGCTGTTTGTTGACGGTGTCTTTAAGATGAGATCTACTGATCAACAGCTAAAGGTGGCCATAGACGCACAGATAATATCGTACAACACGTGTGTGTTGAAACGAACGATCTTTCTTGGAAAGATCTTTTCCGAGAAAGATCGTAATTGTTACGTCTATGGCCAGCATAAGGGCACACGGGCAGATTCAGGGAGATTTAGTTGCCTGGCGACAAATCGCCTCTTCTTCAGTGCGACAATCTCCCCGAACGGACTTCCGCCTGCTAAAATGAAAAATCGTAAGGCAACTTTGGAAAACAAAGTGCAGCGAGTGCCATCGTGCTTGCGGTTTCTTATTATAGCAGGCGGAAGGCAGCTTGGGGAGATTGTCACCCCTAAGAAGAGCCGATTAGTCGCCAGGCGACTTAAATCTCCCCAAATCTGCCCGTGTACCCCTGCCGTAAAGATTTACTGGTAGATCCCGATCTACCTTTTGCCCTCCCCTGCCTTAGGTCAATGGCACACAAAGATTAGTCGCATAGGGCCGCGGCGAACAGGGATATTGGTCGCCTGCAGTTGTGCATTTATATCACAGGCAATAAATCTCCCAAAAAAAGCTTCTCGAACGGCAGTAACAGAAATCGCCAATGGTAAAACCAACATATCACTTTGTTCTTCCAAAGTCAAAGGAAACTTTGGCGGACTTAACATGTAGGTTTTACTACCAGCGATTGCAGTTATTGCCAATGGAGAGGCTTGTTCAGGAGACTTGTTGTCTAAAGCTGGCCATAGACGTAACAATTACGATCTTTCTCGGAAAAGATCTTTCCAAGAAAGATCGTTCGTTTCAACACACACGTGTAGAGCTGAATCGTCAGATATACAGGTAGAAACAATAGAATTCTACTTGTATCTGATGATTCAGCACTAACAATGGCCGATGTTCAGGGAGCTTTCAAAGGCATCCAATCAAAATTTTCCGTCCAGTCCGATCAACCAGCCGACCGATATCTTAATCCTCTGGCGATGTCGGTCGGCTCATTTCCCACCATACACGCACCGAATATCGTACGAAAATTCGTTTCGTACGATATCTGTGCGTCTATGGCCACCTTAACTTTATCTTGGGCGACAAATCTCCCTGTCAGCCATGGCCCTAAGAAAATCTTCTTCTGAGGGCGACTAATTTCCTCAATGTGCTTCCTAAGTGGCTATAATGCAAGTCACCAGTGGTAAAGCAAATGCAACACTTTGGATTTAATGAAGTCGTCCAAAGTCACCTTGCAAGAAACTTAGCAAAAACTAAGCACTGCATAGATTTTACCACCAGCAATGTATATTTTTTCAGTGGGGGATGTATTTGGAGGAAATCAAGTCACCCACAGAAGAGGAGATGTATTAATCTTGTGTGCCACTGCAGTCTTTTTTGGTGCCAGGCTCTGTGGCACTCCATTTAAAAGCTGGAAAAAGTCAAAGAGAAGAGTAAAATAATAAAAAAAAACTACAAACAAAAACAAACACAAAGACCATCTGGCAAAGAGATGTCACAACATACGAAAGGTTAACTTAATGAAAACTTCCCAAAAAAACAGTAATAACTTTCTCTAGCTCAACGGAGTTGTGTTCATTAATATCATACTATAATCAGTGCTTTGATGTAAATTCCAAGAGCCACGTGGGAGTCACAAGGGACCTAAAATGCAATGCACACAACTTCTGCAGGATTGTGGAACATTAAGCCGATTATTTTATTTCACACCGTTGTTAAGAGTCAAACTATGTATACCAAATGTGGTGGGGTCCATGAATAACACAAACTGTATTTTTCCCCCTACAAGGACAACTGAAAGGCTTGTAACCTTGAACTATGTTTATTACAGGTATAGGATCCGTTATCCGGAAACCCATTATTCAGAAAGTTGTAAATTATTGAAAGGCAACCTCCTATAACTCCATTATAATCAAATAATCCACATTTTCAAAAATGATTTCCTTTTTCTCAAAAATAAAACCGCTTGTAAGTGATACAAACTAAGATATAATTAACCCTTATTGGAAGTAAAACCAGCCTATTGGGTTTATTTAATATTTACATGATTTTCTAGTAGTTTTATGGTGTGAAGATCCAAATTATGGAAAGACCTATTATCAGGAAAGCCCCAGGTCCTGAGCACTCTGGATAATAGTTCCCATACCTGTAATAATAGTAGGAAGGATTTATAAAGCAACAGCAATTTCCCAGAACAGTGTACATAGCCTTGGCAAAGAACTGCAGAAGTAATCCGGAACAATAATGTGGAAAGCATTATAGTTATATCTATACAAGGGAAATTCAATGCAAATACTACATAATACACAGAGGTGTACAATTTATCCATTGCAGGTACAACTGAAAGAAACCCTATTGAACTACAATTCCCAGAAACTTCCAAGAGCAGCGAGCTGTTCAGCAGAGTTACTAGGCTGTATGCATGCCATTAGATTTATTTTATATACATATTAGGTTACAGCCTAGTTGTCTGCAGCCCTGTGCAGTACAAGTTCCAAGTAAAGGTGACCTTCAGCCGTCAGAAGGAACTAGGCCTATAACCTTGCGACTGCTACAGAACACACGTGGGGTTATTGACTGTTAGAGTGGCACAAAGTAGTTGTGTGCAGCAGTTACAGCTTCTATGGTTACCCACATCCTGTATGAAGCTTCAGTTCCAGGAGACAATAGCAGAACAGGTTTGTCGCACATGCCAGCCCTCTTAGTAATATAGTCACGCTGGGAACAACTTGCTGGTTTAACAATGCTTTTACATTAAATTTTGTCCATTGGTATTCTTTCCATGGACAAGGAAACGGCCG
>CM044439.1:110050948-110061725 GCA_024363595.1 Xenopus borealis
TTGTAAAATGGTATAGTGTGGAAGGTAGCCAAAGTAAACAGTGGATATCTCCACAGACGTGATAGATATTATTCTTTATTTGTATCGCTCAAATACATATTCTGCAGCACTGTTCAGAAATTGTCACAATTGTAGTTGTGTTTTGACATGAATTGATACAATTGTGCTCAAAATTGGGAGTAGGGATGGCATCATTTCTGGTACAAGGCGTTAAAAATGATGTTTCTGCGTTATTCTTTAGCAGCAACTGTATGGTGTGTATTGATGCAGCCCTAGATAAGTTGATTAACTGAAGTTGCAGACTTGCCCTTCCTCAGTAAGTGCACATGCATGCAATCCATTCTAAACAGTCGAAATATGAGCAATTTAGGAAATACGTGAAAATTCAGGAGTGCGTAGGAGCACATATCTTTAATGAATGGTATTGGTTTACACAATGCAGTCATAATTGAGCCCTACAGACAACATGCAGATAGTACTGGTCAAATCTACCCTGAATGCTGGGCTGGAAGGCAGCAATGATAAACATTGCACCACATAATATTTTTCATTTTTATAGATATAAAATATTTCAGACCTACGTAGTTGCAAAATTACACCCGTATCACAGTATATGCATCAGAACTAAACCCCACATGCAGCTCTGTGTGTTTGTTTTGAATTTCTTTGCTAATCCTCTACTTGGGAGGCTAAGAGTGTAAAATTATTATTGCCTGCTATTAACATACAGATATTATCCTTAAAGCCTTATTCTTAAGACAGTAAGTTAGCAATTGAGTTATTTTACTTCTAAAATATAAAAACGATAGTCATGGGTTTGTTCTACTATTGTGTCATCTGCATTTGTAAATGTAGTTAATTTAAATTTAATCTCAGCATGATTCCAACACAATATGTGCATTATTGTCCTTAGATTTCATAGTATAACTCTGTGAATGGCTGCCAGTATTCTATGGGGACAAGTTTCTGCAGAGGCTGTAGGGACAACATACCTTGAATTTTGAAACTGTCCTATTTGTCTATTGGTAGTACCTGTTGTGTTTATATTTTGTACATTTTTTTCTCTCACTCTTTATGAAAGAATTAGTGCCTCACCTATAGCTTATCATCTAACATAGCTTTCCAATACTGACATCCTTTTGAAAAGAGAGAGAAGGAAATCTGATCTGTTCTATGTTGAAAGACACAGGTTTTCTTGCAACTGAGACCAGACAGACCTGATACAGAAATTCAAGTAAATAATTTATTAACAAAACTGATGACTATAGATATAAGATGGATAGCCAAAGATAATGCTGCAACATCAGCAGTAGTATACAGTGTCGGACTGGGACACCAGGGGCCCACCCAAAAACCTTAGACCAGGGGCCCACCATAAAACCTTAGACTAGGGGCCCACTCTCAGTACTAATATTCTTCATCTCCTCAATCAACCTCTATTCTCCTAGTTTGTTTTCTTTACATACTATAATCAATGATTCAATCTATTTAGCCTCTTTGTTCTTATAGAAATAGAGATTGGCCATGAAATAGGCAAATGTTTAGCAGCATGAGGGCCCACTGACACCTTGGCCCACCGGGAGTTTTCCTGGTATTCTGGTGGGCCAGTCCGACACTGGTAGTATACAACCATCCTCATTGGCACTCTGTACTCTATTATGAAGATGAACTAGGTGGGACCATGTATTTGTGTCCTGTTCAGTTACTTATCCAATACTTCATTTTCTATATTATTCATTATAATAATTTTTACAATTTATTATTAAAGGAAAGGGATAATTATTTTCAGTGCATCAGTATTTATGCAACTGGACTTGCGTCAAAGGCAAAAGTAGTTCATTGAACTGGTGTAAGAAAAGAGCAAACAATTCATGCACACAAATTGCCATTAATTAAACTTCCATCCAAAGCTGCTACTTGCATTTCCATATAGTTGCACTTACCATTGCTACCTTTGTCCTACTGCCTGTCATGAAAGAAAAGCAAATATTCTTATTAAGGAGCTGCACTTCACTGTATATCACATTTATATTAATGATTTGGTTACCCTTTATCATATTTATGCTTACATGCTCACCTAATATTCTATTTATAAAGCACTGACCAACATGCAAGTACATTCCCAATAGCACTATAAAGCTATGGTACATATAATTGTTGAAAGACTTGAGAAAGCTTGTGCCTGTTAATTGTCCTTGACTCTATTTTTATATACAGGTAACATAACAAGAATCAAGGTCCTGTATCAATGCTGTAAACAACTGGGCGATATAGATGATGTTGAATGTATTACGCTGGGTATAGTTATAAATAACATAATCAATGCTATCTTACAGCTCACAGCTGCACTGTAGTTGTCCAGAGGCTGACTTGGTTTCGAATACATATGATGCCCACAGAGGTACAGGCAGGAGGTGGCCAATAGTAAAAACATGATTTTAATTTTGCCCCTAAGTGTAAATCCCAACTACCTCCCCCCGCCAATGAATTGACTGGCTTATTAGCATAGTAAGTGAACTAATTATATGAATAATAATTACAGTGTAACATCAACTGTTTATATTGCAATCTATTGAATCTATTTATCTATTTAATTATTTGAGCTATCATCTATGTCAGTGTTCCCCAACCAGTAGCTCGTGAGCAACATATTGCTCTCCAACCCCTTGGATGTTGCTCCCTGTGGCCTCTAAGCAGGTGCTTATTTTTAAATTTCTGGCTTGCAGTCAAGTTTTGGTTGTATAAAAACCATGTACACAGCCAAACACAGCCTCATGTAGGCTGCCAGTCCACATAGAGAATACCAAATGGCTAATCGCAACCCTTATTTGACACCGCTAGGGACCTTTTTCATGCTTGTGTTGCTCTCCAACTCTTTTTATACTTGAATGTGGCTCATGGAACAAAAAGGTTGGGGGCCCCTGATCTATGTGATATTTCCAGTAGTGAAATAACTAGTTATTGGACCACACAACAAGATAATCGGACCCTTAACTTTGGGAGCAAGACATTTTCCATTAACATAACCATTTTTCCCCATTGGGTCCTTATAGTTTCTCAGACCCCCAGCAGTTGCAGCACAGAGTTCCTCTAAAGTTTCACCCCTGCTTTTCAGCAGAATGATATGGGGGTTTGAACCATCAAAACTGTGGTTGATAAAAAAATAAATCCATCTAGTTTGATCTTTTGTCCTAGCAAAAGCTAATGAATTGCTAGTTGATCATAGTGCATACAAGAAAAGTCCCTAAGAATTTTGGTACTGCAAGCTTGTATTCATAAGGGTGGTGGGAGCCAACAATAGCCCAGGACCATAATTGGAATAAAGATCAGTTAGAAAGTACTTTGTTTACATAGCATAAGTCTACAGTATATCCTCATCAATATCTGTAAGAAGACCTTGTGTCATGGCAATCTTCTGAAGAAGCACACAAATATCAATGATCTCTGAAACCTTCCTGGGTAATGAAGTAGATTGCCTCCAATGTTTGAAAGACACGTTTGTACGTCTGATTGTTCTGAATGCCCAGTGCATAATTCACTGGGGTCATTAATATATTTACAACATATTCAAAACAACACTCCTCTCAAGTTAACCAAAAATAGGGCCATATTTATAATAAATCATTTATTTATAATAAATAGGGCCATATTTATAATAAATCATATTTATAATAAATGAGGTATAAGTGTGTATCTGGGAAGGTGGAGTGTTGCAGACCCAATCATTGGGTTGAGGCTGACTTGGTTTCGAATACATATGATGCCCACAGAGGTACAGGCAGGAGGTGGCCAATAGTAAAAACATGATTTTATATCACTGAGCTGGTTTCCAGTGTAAATGTATGCTCAAAAATGTGTTTGTTAATATTAGTTACTGGCTGTCAGTCTGGGCAAAGTGCACAAAAATTGTTATATATTGGCTTTACAAATCTGCATTCTTAAATAAGGCTGCAAATGTAAACATAGACACATGAAAGCTGCATTATTACCTCTGAACTTACTCATGCCCTGTTATAGATTGAACTTGTTTGTGCTCTGAACCCTGCTATTGCTCTGTATTGAGCCTCCATGTCTGCAAATATAATTCCACCTGTGCATAATTATGTACACAGTTGTATTCATAGTCCATGGTCTTCTTCTTTGATTTCTTTCTTTTTTTTCTCTTTGCTAGATCTAGCCTCAGGGAATTTTAGTTTTCATTTTTTTCTAACTGTTTATGATATTTGATTGCAAGAGGCCCCAGCTCTGTGTAACTCTGTTAAGTACAGATATAGAATGCAGGGAAAAGAGCAAGCTGCTCAAGTTCCTTTTATTTATGATATGGAACTTTATCAAGTGGGAAACAGGTGCATCTCTGAAAAATAACAAATCATGCTATGCTTGTGGTTTTTTAATATCATGTTCAGAAATATCCATGAAGTATTAGAGGATACATGAAAAGCAATCCCACATTATCATGAGCCTCCATATTTACCACATATAATCCAACCCACCTTAATTGTGTAACCAATAATACTGGCAAGAAGATATAAATTTTGATCAGGGTCTTGAGTTTGAATTGAATTAGAAATTTGCAATGTATTTTGGGAACTCCAATATGGCTGTTAACATGGGTGCCAGGCAGTACCAAAAAGCACTCAGTTTAGGTTTTTGTGTACATTTGGCAATGCTATATTCACACAAATAAGGGACACAAAGGTAAAGGCACAGCGAGCAAAGGAATCCTGTTATTACTTACTTCATTTCTGGTCTGAGGTGCAGAGCACAGCAAGACCTGGATGCAAGTGTTTTTGAATGAGCACTAATGAGTCTAGGGTCTCATTGAATTCTTATAAATTCAATGAAGGAATTAAATGGGGTATTAACATTCTAAATGCAATATATGCCCTGTTATTTTGAATATGCCGTATATTTCAAATTCAGTTATTGTGTGCCAACTCTCAAATCAGGTGCCAATCGTGCACCTGATTACAACGTTTTAGATTTCGATGTTACTTTTGTTTACGACCAAGCATAAATTATAGTCAGCACTTGGTAAATCAGCCGAATACAGGCAGCTCTGTAAAAATGAGAAAATCAGAGGTATTTCCATTCCATTCTGCAGAGCAAGCACTTGCAGAAGAACATAAAAACTCTTTCCTGATTCCAAGACAGCAATCGGACCAGTGCCTAGACTAAAGGTGGCCATACACGGGCAGATAAAAGCTGCCGACAGACTGTGTCGGCAGCTTATCTGCCCGTGTGGGGGGCCCTCCGACGGGCTTTCCCGATCGATATCTGGCCGAAAGTCAGCCAGATGTCGATCGGGCAGGATTAAAAATCCCGTCGGATCGCGGCCGCATCTGTTCGTTGATGCGGTCCCGCGATCCGACCGCCCGTACTGATTCGAACGTTGGGCCCTAGGGCCCACGATCGTATCAGCCCGATATTGCCCACCTCAAGGTGGGCATATCGGGGAGAGATCCGCTCGTTTGGCAACATCGCCAAACGAGCGGATCTCTTCGTGTATGGCCACCTTAACTTTGTGCAAAGATCTTTAAAGGAGAAGTTCTCCTTGAACTTAACTCCTGCCTCCTCCTCTATACTTTTACACTTCTAATGTCTCTTTCTTTTCCAATTTCTACCTGTGTACCACTCTACCCATAACAAAATTTCTTTCCATTCCTTCCCATTTTTTCTTCACTCACTCCTCATGAGTTTTTTTTCTTTCTCTCCTTGTAGTCTCTTACCACATCTATTGTCTTTTAGCCATTTTAGCCATACATTTTCAGTTTCCCTTTTCCTTTTTTGATATTGGTGTATCTTATGTATCTCTCTTTCTGGTACCCACACCTGCAATCTGACTGCCCCTCACCTGTCTGAGCTACCAGCACCAAACATAAGCCATTGGCCCCCTGTCTGACCTTGCCACAGGCACACTCATTGTTGCTTCAATCTTAGTAATGCAGTGAGATTGCAAAGGAACGGCAGCTGTATACAGCAGCAAGTCTGCAGCTGATTGCCTGCAACATCCAGAATTGGAGATTGGGGACTGGGGGGCCACAGCCTACTTCAGCCCCTCTCCCCCCCAGTTCCGACATGCATGTATTCAGTTTACACTAATAGCTAGCTGCCCTGTGGATTGTAAAAACAGGGCTACCTTGAACCCACCAACAATGCTGCATATTGCACCAGATTTTTAATCCAGTATAGAGTGCAGCAAGACCCCAGATGCAAGTGCTTCATGATTTAGTACTACATGATGAATTTAGTGCCTCTTACATCTGAGCCCTTTGCAAAGCCCCCCTAATATCGTTGTTGTTCATTCTAGGATTTCTTTGCATCCAGTTGTAATTTATAAAAACAAGCTGACATATTGTAACACAGGTTAAAGATTTTCCTTCCAAGCACGCTAGCAAAGGTAGAGGTGACAGGTCACTGTCCAACAGGGGACAGAGGTCTGTCAGATTATAAGTACATGTTATTAACTCTTTCATGTCATATGCTTAACTTTATTAACACTACAAAAACAAGCATCGCAGCAGGTGGTAGTCAATAATAAACATACACACATGGATCTTTCAGGGATTTTGTAATATTATTGTTCTAATATTTTACAACGGAAATGTTATGTAAATCTAAATCAGTTTGCATTGTTTTTATGTACAGCACAAATTATAAGGCATACTGTACATATACATGAAATACATATGGGGGAATGTAATATATTTCGCTAGTGAAAAAACTGCACAATGAAGCTTGTTTGCGTCCTTTTGACTGATTAAAGACCTCAACTACTTCATTGCAAACTTTGTGAACAAATAGTTTTTTCAAACGTTCGCAGTGGATGTAATAAAATTTTGCAATAACTAAAATTTTTCTCGACACAATATTTAAAGAGCCAGTAACATCAAAAAATGAAATTGTTTTCAAGTAATAAAAACATAATGCAGTGTTGCCCTGCACTGGTAAAACTGCAGTTTGCTTCAGAAAACATGACTATTGTTTATATAAATAAGCTGTTGTGTAGCCATGGGGGCAGCCATTCAAAGGAGAAAAGGCTCAAGTTACACAGCAGATAGCAAATAAGCTCTGTAGAATATAATGTTATCTGTTATCCATTACTTATCCTGTGCCATATAGACGTTTTTCAATTTCCGACATTGCTACTCAGCAGCTTTTTTATATGAACTATAGTAGTGTTTCTGAAGCAAACAGATCAGTTTAAACAGCTTTAAAAATCTTTCATTTTTTGGTGTTACTGTTCATTTAACAAAACTCCAGAGCAGGTATTAACAACTAACCTTTGCTTAGCGAAAATGCACAATGTAATATTTGTCAGCCACTGATTTCACACTGTGAGCAGTGCTAAACATTCGCAAAGGTGCCATTTTAAATAATGCTGGCAACTTTTAATTACATTTAGACTATAATGTACTTAGAAACATATGCTCTTAAAAAACTGATTTCTAATTTATTTACACTTGAGCGTTTTAACTTTTAGCTTTCAAAATGAAATTGTTGCAAAAGTTTGCACTGATCAAACACTGTAGAGAGATTGTATCAAAGGCAATAATGAAGGGAAAGTATGAACATCACTTCTGTATCATACAGTTATCAATTAACAATATGTAATTGAGCAATGCTTCTGTCACTTGTGTGTTTTAACCAGGGTGGGTGGGGGGAGGAAAAGTAGAACAGGAGGGGAAGAAGGGGTTAGCTGAGCTGGGGATTAATTATTTATGTAACATGTCCTGTGTGTGTAGAGCCAGATTAAATTTCCTCATGTTGTTATTTAGCAAAGCTGTAAGTTTTACCATTTCTAGGATCCACCAAATTCTGTTTATAATTTATTGTAGTGTTGGGAGTATTCCAGTCCATCTTTTGGAAGACATTTATTTTAAATAGCCTCTTACCAGTTAGAAAATAAAAGGAATAAAAGCAAATTTAAAAAAACCAAAAAGCAAAGACCTTATTGGTCATAAATGAGCCATCTGCAAGGCTATTTTGTCCCACAAAATATCCCCTCTTGCATAGTGTTTTTTTTCTTTTAAAACCTCCCTTTCATTTATAACCAGCATTGGACTGCAGGATCAGAGGCCCATTGGGGTTTCCGCCACAGCCCCCCTCAGGCTGGAACTAGGGGTTGGCCAAAGGGGCACCGGCCTAGGATTCAAAGATGTGGGGGCGCTGGGCAGGTACCTGTTCAAAAGTCTTCTGCCTACCCCTAGTCCGGGTGGTTTGCTCACCTGCTGCTCTCGCCTCCCTCTTCTCTCATCCCCTCCTCTTTATCACTCTCGCCATCCTCCATCACACCCCCTACCTCCTTCCCCCCTGCCTTTCCCCATTGTTACTCGCCTCTCCCATCTCATAATGCTCGCACATGGGGGGTAGCCTAAGGTGCCCTGTATCCCATAATTATGTCATTTCTTTCCTTAGGACCTCTAAATACTGTGATACCTGTGGTGTGGATGATGACCACAATTGCAGGTACAAGCACTGCTCTGGAGACCTATGTTATAGTAGTAAATTCAATGTTTAAAGAACAAAATTGGAGAGTGTGTTTGCTCATGAGGATCAATGAACTTACAGACCTGGCTAGATCAAATAAACAGATAATGCATAGGCCCTGGAGGCTCTCCTCATCCCTAGCACAGAACTTATCACTGCCGTGGAAGCCACAGGATCAAAGCTAAGTGAAACTTTCAGCAACATGGCATCCATGGAGGAGTTTCACCCAGACCCCAGGTAAGTCATTCAGCAGCCAGGTCAGGGGACAGGACGTGCTTGAATAGGGATTACTTAAAAAACTGCCCTATTGGAAAACTTATGCAAATATCATTGTTGTAATGGAAAAAATGTTTTTCTCAATTCAATGTTTATTTATTTTCATAAAGGTAAATAATGGGTACAGAGAAAAGGGGGGTGGGAGAACAAGAAAAAATAAATTAACAATTAGGCTCGGTCCACATGAGCAGATTCGGGGAGATTAGTCGCCCCAGTGATAATCTTTGGGCGACAATCTCCTTGAACTGCCTTCTTCCTGCCCACGGCCCACTAAACTGAAAACTGCCTGTGGCAATTCACACGCGGCATTTCCGAAGCTGCCTCATGAGGAAACGAATGGCTGCATGTGAATTGCCACAGGCGACTTTCACTTTTGCGGGCAGCAGGCAGGGAGAAGGCAGTTCGGGGAGATTGTCGCCCCCAAGAAGAGGCGATTTGTCACTGGAGCTGCTAGTCTCCCAGAATCTGCTCATGTAGTCTGACCCTTACAATATAAAACATCAGTTAAAGCTCTTGTACAAAGCTTGTTTAGATATGTAGACATTAATTTCAAGTAGGTATTGTGACAGAATATTGAACAAATTTATCGACAGCTCTATAAATATTGTCAGTCACTGTCGGTCTAGGCAGTTATGTTAACAGTTTCATAAATACAATTTATGTATTAAAATACAATGTTTAATATAGTTGTTTAGTATATATATATTCATTACAATAACATAATATAATATAACATACTTAATAAAGATGCCTTTGAGAGTTTTGGAATTCTTTATTTTGATCAATATATTCAACCCATGGTTTCCAGATTTGAAAATGTTTAAATGCATTTCCCCTTCTATATGCAATTGAATCTTCATTTTTGAAAATATCCTCTAACTAACATAACTATACAAGTCCTAATGACCAATTATCCGAAACTATAACTTTTACCCAGGATGAGCCTTTTGTAGAACATTTATCCTGTAGGTTTTTCTGTTTCAGAAAGATATCATGTGACGATTATCAATAAAGTTTTTACTACAAAATGGAAATGCTAAATGTATATATATTAAACAAAAAAAATGAACTCATACCAAATGCAAATCTTACTGGGGGCTCATTTTTTAAACTTGGTTAAATAACACAAGTGCAAGGAAAGGATGGAAGTTTTTTAGAAAGTGGTGTTTGATATCAGATGGATTACAAGTATGCATAACATTATAACTAAATACTAAAGACAAAGAGATATAATAACTCTATTATACTATATTCTCTGACAAGCAGGTGAGTTATGCCCTTCACAGCCATTCTTGAGTGGGGGGTTGTTGGTAGTATATCAGTTACATAAACCGATTAAATTGTAGAGGCTTCACCGCTGTCAAGAGTTCCTCAGAAATAGTGCATGATAATGATCTTTTTGGTAAAATTGCAGACCTGAAACTTGATACTGTAAGTGTGTTATACATTTAGCCTCTAGTGCATTTTTGTAAAGATACAAACATGGTGGGAAAGCCATTTTACGTCTTCTGTCGCCATCGAATATTCATTGAATCTTGATGCAGGATTACACAACACAAGGCCAGCAGGGTTGAATCCACCATCCTAAATAGTGATGCCAACTGATAAGTTTCTGCCTTTGCCACTTTTGTGCCTTGGGCAGAACTACTTCAAATCGGATCAAAAGAGGAGGATGATGTAGGGCCCTTTCCTATTGACAGCCTACAGGACAGTATTATAACGTATGTATGTTTTATACATTTCATTAAATGTAAATCCTAATATGAACATTTAGTATAATGCTGAATATTGTATGCTAAGAAAATGATGTTGCCTTGGCTTAAATGACAGATGAATAAGAGGAGTTTGACATTCTATTTTCTTCTGCCTGATAGGATCACCCATATAGGATTTACCCATAACTACAGTGATGTATAGTGGTGGTAGCATCATGTTATCAACGGAATGTTAAATATGGTGAAATCTCACAACATTACCCATTTCAGTCTGCTATAAGCATGGATCAAAGTAC
>CM044439.1:110079394-110090908 GCA_024363595.1 Xenopus borealis
TTCCCGTGGGCGGAATTTTCTCATAATAATGATTGTCACATTTCCACTGGAAGATCTTCTTTCTTGTCAGTTTATGGTCAGCATGCACAGGCATTTCCTCAGGACCTCCTACTGTCAGATGTGACAGCTGCTGATGATCACATGGCCCATATGTCTGCTATTTGGGCTGCAACCAAATCTAGCTCTATGGTACATAAGACTTATGCGGACCGATCTAAAGTTGGTGATAAAGTGTGGCACTCTTCCAGAAACATTCGCCTGAAGATTCCTTCTCCCAAGTTGGGTCCAAAGTTCATTGGTCCTTTTTCCATCTCTAAGATTGTCATTCCTGTGGCTGTTCGATTACAACTTCCCCTTGAGATGCAAATTCCCAATGTGTTTCATGTCTCTCAGCTTTTGATAACAGCTTCTCTTCTGCTCAATCTCCTCCATCTCCTGTCTCCGTGGACAGTCAACAAGAGTATGAGTATGAAGTAGAAAAAATCCTTGATTCCAGGCTTTCCAGAGGCTCTTTCCAATTCCTCATCAAGTGGAAAGGCTTTGGTCCTGAAGAATGTTCTTGGGAGAAACACTCTGATGTTGATCTCTCGTTTAGTAAGGGAATGCTACAAGCAGTTTCCCCAGAACCAAGGCTTGGTGGCTTACCCATGGGGCAGGGGGTACTGTCGTAATCCCGATCCCAAGCCCCAGACGGCACGTCCTCCTTCGGCGGCGCCCAGTGCTACCACGCGGGTAGCAGTGGTGCCGGCGTGAAGACGTCACTCGGCCCTGCGCCAAATTCAAAATAAAAGGATGTTGCCCAATTATAGGAATTGCTACCTTTGTTCCTGGGTATTTCTAAATTCTTCCTGAACTGATTCCTGAACTTTGACCTTGCCTGGACTTCGACTTTGCTGTTTTCTGCCTGCCTTTGAACCTCTGCCTGGATTTTCATTACGATTTTGCCTAAACCTTTTGTACCACGTTCTTGTACTTTAACCCTTCAGTTTCCTCCTTGGTCCTGACTACTCTCCGCTGGGAGCCGACAGGCCCCCTTGACAACCTTATTAAAAAAACATATCACTCATTTATGCCAGGCTGATCCATGCCAATCTCAATACAACAAAATTAAATGTGAAGGACACATGGAGTTTTCCTTGTAGACTATCACCTACAGTTGATGCCATCATTTTCTTGTTATTCGTGTTGTATAAAACCCAAGGAGAAGTCCATATGCACTTTTTGTTTTGTGTTTGTTTTTCATTCTGAGTTAATGAGGTATTGGGTCTATTCTGTGAAAACCAATTATTGAAATTTGGCATCTGTTCCTAAGCATTCTGAAAGGCAAACCCCATTTGTTTTTGCTTCTGTGGCCAATCGTGTGTTTTCTTATTCCAGAACTGGACACACTGCATCTCTGCACTTTTGGAATTCTAACCACACTTGTCATTATATCATTGATCCTTTACTTGGAAGAAGCTTTCTACCTCAGAAAGAAAGTGCTGTGCTCAGTTAAGAGGAAAACGCTCCTGTGGAGCAGTGCATCACCCACGGTAAAAGGACATTATATCTGTGAATGGCAAGAGGCAACTGTCAGTCATGATCTGTACATGTTGGCTCTTTTTTCTTATATGCCTCATAGCCCTAATACCAAAGCAGCATTTGGTTTGCATTTATTGCTAGAGTATCTCCCCCTCTCTCTTATATGCATGCATCTAGGGGACACAGCACACAATTCATTTCAGTGTCCAAACAACTGACTATTTGTTTAAGAATTATGCTTATTTCATCTATAAGACTAACTGGCTATCACCCACTCTTTCAGATAATCGCTATTTTCAGCTGTTTTGGTCTATGGATTCCTCGTGCGTCCATGTTTGTGGATATTGGCATAGGCACGTGAGTACCAGCTGCAATAAGTTTGGATTAACTTCTAAAATACAGTATTCAGTTAATAAGTTCTTAAAATTTATCTCCAAACTGTCATTTAAATGGCTGATGGGTACTATGATTTCCAGATATATAATGGGAAAGGTGCACATGGACAGTAGCACACCTACAACTACATTTTAAGCACAACATTATCAAAGTGTGACATTAAGTTTTTCTGGGGTGACACTTTTCATCATGGTATGCACCCCCTAGGACCCAGTGTCTTAGGAATGGTTTCAAAAAGAGTCTGGAAGCTGGAAATTGAGTTCTGGGGAATATAATTTTTTTTTTTTAAATATTGCTAGTGTCAGTTTAATCAATCTCCGTAAATAACATCTGTCTCTTTATAATAAGAGGTATGAGTGTATAGTATTTGTTCTCAAAGGGCAAAGCATTCCATTAGTTGCTGCTTATAACTTTCTGGACTTTATTAGGTATTTTGCCATTTGTTTCTACCTGATTCTGACAGTCATCATTGAAGGATTTGGAGGAAAGGATGCACTGGTTAAGAAAATGGAAAATACTGATGTGAATATCAACACTGGGCCTTGTTGCTGCTGCTGCCCCTGTCTGCCCCGCATTAAGCTCACAAAGTAAGACTTTGTCTTGTTCTTGTTTCTTGTGATTACCTCACCATACTGCGATTGCTAAACAGCACTTGCTGCTATAACTTGCTTATGACTACCAACTACTTAAAAATATTTTAAAAACACTACCAATTAAACTGACATTTGCTAGTTGTACTTGTGTATCCCATACATAGTGCTATCCACAATATACAGGCTATGCTTTCCTTTTCCCATAGTCCTATCATGATTATTTACTGGCTTCAAGCAAACCTAGGAGCCTTCCGAGTATAGTGGGCAGACACAGGGAACTTGCACCTACTGCATTGTATTGATTCCATTTTACAGAGTCCATGTGTATACACAGAATACCCATAGCAAGGTTACAATTAAACCAAACCTTTGATTTAAAAGTAAATCAATATAAGGAATCAGATAAGCTTATGGCCTTAATAGGCAATTACAGCACAGTTAAAGGGGACATATAACTTAACTAACACCCCCTACAATCTTGTAGGCAATAATGAATATTATATTGTGCTGATTTTACTCTGGACTAAAAATTAATATTTTCAAAAATTGCCCCTTTATTGAAGCTCCTTACAGATCTGCTACAGTAGCTGATCATGTTCCAAATGAGGGGTGGGCATTTCCTAATTGCCCCTGACAGAAGCACAGAAGACAATAGAGAAAGTAGGAGCACACCCTGGATTGAATAACGGGGTGCTAATCCATAGGTGACTCCCCATTAGGGTCTCCAGAAAAATGTGTAACTATTCAAAGTAATGGATAGCAAAAAAGAAAGAAATAATGATATACAGAAATTATAAATGAAAAAGGTGAGCCCAACCCATTTTGACCTTTGGGTCTTCCTCAGGGGCACAAAATAAGCAAAAATCTAAATAAAAAAAAAGGCAGAACAAGTCTTACTGTCCATGCGTTTTTATAGTCAATGCTGTGTGTGTTGCAATGAATATCCGGCATCTGACATCACTTCTGTCCCCTCAAGACTACTAGGTCTCTCTCAAGTGAAGTGTTGGAGCGCAAATGCGTTTCACTACTGCGTCCATACTGTCCATATGGTTATCACTGCCAAGTAATCCAATTGCCGACTACTATTCCGGCACCTGACGTAACTTCCATCTCCGTAATAACCACAAAACAGAACAGTATCTTCAAGGTGATAAACTGAAACGCATATTCGTTCCATCATCGCATTACAATACTTAATGCTCAATGTATAAAATATGTAAACTTCCAAGAGAAGAATATTTCTTTTCTGAATGATATGCTGTCTGTGTCACAAGGAAACCTGACTCACACAAGGGGGATTGCCAATCACAGCCCTACAGTCACACAGCCAAAAACAGTTCCTTATCAGGTCTGCCTAGCTGCTAATTGGTTGCTATCCTACAGTTCAGTGTACTTAGTGCTGCCTACTCCCCTGCACAGCCTGGGAAAGGAGGCAGCAGGGAGTTGTATAAATGAATGGGTTTTAAATTTTTAATAAATCAACCTGAAAAACTAAATTTTAAGCACATTCCTTTTAAATTTATAAGAGTGTAATGTTCTGGCACATTCTCTCACTATTCTCTAACTATTCATAGGTAACAATGGGTTACTTTGGTTTCTGATATTCTTCTGTTTAGCTAGTCATAGCAAGCTCTCATGGCCATCACAACAAATGTAGTCTCTTCAGGGCAGAGGCCTCATCCCAGCTGTATACTGAAACTTCTAGCACTTAAAGGAGAACCAACCCCTAGCTCCCTTCCACTGCAACATAGATCTTGGAGGAGCAGGTGCAGTAGAAACTGTTTCAGGATATAGATTCAACTTTGCATGCTCCTCCAAGATCAGTGTTGCAGAAAGAGGATCAGAAACAACTCTGTAGATTTATAGCAGGACAGGATACAGGTTGACTTCTCAAAAGAATAGATGCTGGGAGGCGGGAAGTGGAGGGGGTGGAGGAGGGATATTGTTTAGTTTCCCTTTCAGTATTTAAATGTCTGATTTATAATAGCTATTCATATTTTAAAACACTGCATACATCTGTAGTGCTATATTAATATATGAATGCAAAACAAACCAACAAAATATGTTTCTCATAATCCTTGCTCAAACATGGCCATCAGAGGTTTTATTTGGGCCACATCTCTGTGTTTGCTAAATATAACAATAGCCTGTTGCAGGGTGAATGCTGTAAGATGTTCCTTTCCTCATTCCTTCTGGTTTTCTCAGCAACCTCTCCAGCTTTTAGGTGTGGCTTTTTTGGTCAACTGGTTCCTGTATTGCATTATATTAAAAAAAAGTTATGTCAAAGAGAAACAGTGACAATCCCACGCTACTTATTTCCTGCCAAAAGTTCCTGCACGCTATCATAAATTAAACATTTTAGTACTAACAGGTTGCTTATCTTTGCAGAGTTATAACCAGAGGCTACAAAAAATTTGCCCAATTGACCTTTAAAATACACCCTGCACAATACAACCAGCCAAGTGCACCCGGGTTCTGTTCTATGCACTTTGCTCCAATTCCTTTGTTATGACCTGTGTCGGACTGGGGATTCAGGACCCATCGGGTTGCCATGTCAGACCCCACCTAAGTCCCAGCAAAAACCCCCCTCCAATGACCCCCACCCTGCATGCGTCTTTTTTCCATCTGGATGTGAGGCGATCTGGGCCTCTTCTACAGGCTAGAAACCAGAAAGTAACTAAAGGCAATGTTTCAGCCAATAAATCTGCAGCAAGCTACATACTGAGACTCCTGTTTAGTATTGGGTTGGGCTCATAAAATTCCTTGTAAACATTCATGCCAAGAAATATGTATGCTGGGGGTTCTTTGCTCCATAAACCAAACTAATAGGGATCAGTGGCTCCATTTAAATCACCAAGTGAGGGCCTTCATTACATGAGTCAAATTATCACTAGATCTCATATAGATCAGGGAGCAGAGCAGAGAGTGGGCCTGGGACGGCGGGTCCACCAGGTTTTTTCCCATTGTCCCACTGGCTCAGTCCGACCCTGGATCTGATAGCAGGGTTTAAGTGCAGAGCTCCAATGGAGTGGAGTGCCTTGTAGGGTATACAAGGAGACACAGCACAGCTTCATTCATAATTAAGAGCATTCCTTTACACTTCATGACAAAGGTCTAAAGAGTATATATATATGAGACATTTATATATATATATATATATATATATATATATATATATATAGGTTCAACAGGGACCCGCACTCCAATATTCAGTGAAAAAATATTGTTATTTATTTAATACATACTCGTGCATCCAACGTTTTGACCTCCATCGAGGTCTTTCTCAAATTTTTTTGACCAAGCACCCACGTGACTTTAAGCCTGGATTAGAGTGCAAGCACTCTTGATAATTATATATATATATATATATATATATATATATATATATATGAGACATTTATATTTCGCTTTGCATGTGCTAAAGAACTATCCTGTGCTTCTTGATGCTCTGCTATTCACCTTAAACTTTTTATGTGGCATTAGGTGCAGAACACAACCAGACCCCAGGCAGAAGTTCTCTTTGGATAAGCACTAAGGCCAAGCTCTTATGCCCCTTACAGATATTACACTTCTACCCAAGTGAGTAGTAAACAACCCTCATATCATTCTCACACATCTAGTGATAATTTGACTCCATTTAATGAAGGCCATCACTTGGTGATTTAAATGGAGCCACTGATCCCTGTTAGTTTGGTTTATGGAGCCAAGAACCCCCAGCAACCCCACCTACACCCACACGTCAAAACAGATTACGCATACATATTTCTTGGCACCTCTGTCCGTGAGTATATTTATTTTGTGGACATCAGATTTCACTGAATGTTTACAAGGAATTTTATGAGCCCAACCCAATACTAAACAGGAGTCTCAGTGTGTAGCTTGCTGCGGATTGATTGGCTGAAACATTGCCTTTAGTTACTTTCTGGTTTCTAGCCTGTACTTATGTTTTGCTGCCAAGAAGTGTTCCCATAAAAAAGTGACTACATTGAATGTAATTTTGCTTCCTTTGCAGGCGGAAGGTAACCATCTTTACCTTGGGTGTTATCCAGATGGCATTCCTGAAACCCATATTCAGTTTCATTGGTTTGTTCCTTTGGGCTGATGGGATCTTCAACCCAGACGATGTAAGAGTTCTTTTACCTGAAAGACAGAATAAACCTCTGTGTGAGGAGTTTTGTGGGTTGACTGATATGCATCTACAAGTCATATGTCCAAAGATATTAGATAAAGATTTATATTTATGGCTAGATCCAGAAACCATTAGATAAACAAGTCTGCTATACAAGACTATAAATTTAAAGGATAAGTTAACCTTTAAAATAAGTGAATGTAAAATTGACGAGAGTGCTATTGTAGGCAATGTTGCAATACATGCATTATTTTGTTTAAGAATACAAGATACATAGGGAAATATATACTGTTAATATAAATTAATTTTATTATAACAGGACCAGCTGATCCAGTGGAGGAATGTGTCAGAAGAAAGAAAGAGGGCTAACCTGATGTTCCTCTGGTTAGGAAAAACATTAGAAACTTTGTAGCTCTTCTCACTTCTTTACTAAGCAGAAGAACATCAGACCAGCCCCCTTATACCCTTTAGGGTGCTGGTAGCTCCAGGGATAGTCTGTGTCAATAGGTGCCCTTGCATGCAATTCATCAGACAGACTGGGCAGTGAATGGTGTAAATAGGTGCAAGTGCAAGGAATATGTTTAGTGCTTAAAATGAAAGGCATCAACAGCTCACTAGACATGGTACGTTACACCAGATAAGAAAATGACTGTTGTACAGGGTTAAAAAGACTTATACAATATGTGTTCTATGATGTTGCAGGTCTCAGCTCAGAGTCTTGCTCTCTGGATGGGCACGATTATTGGGGTGTCCACCATAATTGCTCTTTGGCCCATTGGAGTTCTTTTTCGCCAGGCCAAAATTCATCTCAGTGACCAAAACATTGGGGCCAAGTTTGCAGTTTTTCAAGTAAGATTTAAACTCGTCTTTCACAGGTCTAGTCCGCCATTCTAAAATAATGGGTACTGGTTTCAAGATGATGAAAAATAAATGCAGAATCAACGTAGTGAAGTATCAGAGAACTTGACCTCAATTCTGACCAAAATCATAAACCTTTTTGAATATCTACCAAACAGTGACAACATCTTTGTACCCTTATCCCTGTACCATAAAGTTCATACACTGCACTAATGGTCTCTTCAACAAGACTACTGTAAAGACCCAAAAGCTTATTTTATTGGAAAGAGCAATGGAACTACTGATCACAACTACACTACATGGTTAACAACTACTATCCTATGACTAAAGAACACTTTCTTCCCAAATTGCAGGAAAACATTTCTGTTAGCTTGCATACATATGATAAATGAGTAGAATGGGCTATTGCACAAACATTAATGCAAGTTATTGTTCCTACAACATTCATTTATAAAGTATACAGAAGGCTAATTATAGTTTTATGGGAATGTGCAAGTAGATGCCCTAAAGTTATGGTTTAGCTACAACTCCCAGCATCCCCCTCCAACTTACTTGGCATGTATGTTTCAGATTGCCGGGCCTTTGTGCCAAATAATGTGATTGCTGCTGCTCTGAAAAGATAAATCAAGTCATAGTCATAAATATCCAAGAAATAAAGTTTCTTGAGTTAGATTTTTAGACCTTCGTTAAAGTCTTTTCCAGTTTTTTTATCCAATAGGAAAGATGGGTGGATGGGGTAGAACTTTAGATGTCAGTCAGGAATGATTGGACGACTCCTCTCTGCTCAGAAGCTGCCAATCAGTACTGGGTCAAGTTAAGCAGATTGCTATTCGTGATAGTTCCCCTTTGACTTGAATTTTTCAGAAACGGTTCAGAAAATTTTCATTTTACATTCTACAACCAGGCCTGGATTTATGGTGAGTCACCAAAGGCCTGGGCTTAGGGAATATAGTTCTAGAATCTAGTTACCAATATACTGTACCTGACTGGCATTCACATCACAACCTCTGACCTCTTCTTCTTATTACAGATCTTACTCATCTTGACAACCTTACAAACTTCTATCTTCAGTATTCTGGCAGGTGCAGGCCAAATACCATGTTTCCCTCCATATTCATCTAGAGCTAGATCTCAGCGTAAGTAGGACCAGCAGCTGTTTTTGCTTGTTTGCTTCTGTTGGGGGTTTTGTCCTCTGTAGAAAGGGACGGCCAGGGGATATAGTTAGCCTAATAACGTTACTCTGTAATAATTTGTATTTGATACCTAAGACATTTTCAGACCAATAGTTATTATTGCAAGGGAAAATGGTTTAGATTGCAATAAAGAAATGCTTATCTTTCTTTTTGCAGTAATGAACAACAATCTGCTCATAGTGGAAACTTTCCTCCTGTCCATTGTGGCCAGAAATGCATACAGAAAGAGAGACGACAAGGCAGGATTCAGCTTCGCACAACGTTTTTGAATAAAGATGAACAGAATTTTATTATACGTGTGCAAGCCATTTCTTTCCAAAAAAACAGCTTATTTCTCAATTGTGTCATTATCAACAACTTGTGACAGGTTCCACCACTTATCAGCAAATTGTTTCTAATTTGTATGAAAATTGTCCAACATGTAAAGTCTCAGCACAGATTTAAACAGTGATATTTTAAGATAATTTGCAACGGATTCCTATTTATGAAAGGGGATGAAAATTAGTGCGCCTACTTAGCCTACTCTGATAAAGTGTGCACAATTTTATGCAAATTGCGAATGCCATAAAAACCTTGGGATTAATATCTACCCTGAGTTGCTGGTAATTTAAGGTTTCTCTTAGACCATTGCACCTACAGATGCAACTGACTTGAGTCCAGTAAATCACAAGATAATACCTTTATTGAACCCTGCTCTGAAAATGACACAATTTGCACAGAAAAGCAGTAAAAAGGAACCCCATGCTAATTTGCCCACATTTAGCGGGTGTCTGCATAAATGTAATTGATTTATGTCGGAATTTTGGCTGCTTTGGTAAATTAGCCCTACAATGGGTTGCTGCGGATTGCCAGACTTGGTACAAACTGTAAGTTCCCTGTTTGTTATATTGTTATTGTAAAGAGCTGTGAAACTTGTTGGCACCACATAAATAAATGATTATACAACCCCACTTTAAATGATACTTGTTTGCAGCTGTCCCAGATACTAGTCAGCCAGGCAGCAGTTGCAAGGACAGAACTGGACTGGTCTGAATAAAAAGTAATGCAAAATACATCCAGGATACCACTTCTAAATTAATCCATTTTGAAAAGTAAATGGGTAAGGCCAAGGCACCACAAAAAACAAAGGCAACTGCAAACTGAGCACTCCAACCCATTGTTCAATGGCTGCTGAGACTTGATTAAAAATTCCTTGTAATTCTGGGAAGTATATTTAACAGCCACTGTCAAGCAGCTTACCCAAATTTAAAAGTGTCCATACCTATTTCAATCCAGATTCCCTATAGAACCGAATCTAGCTGAATATGCCTCCAAAAAAAAAAAATCATTTATGGACCAGGAACAACCACAATATATTTCTTCTTAAATCTAAGATTATACTGATGTGCTGAAAGCAGGCATGTTTAATAATGTATGACCATTAAATTGCAGCATAGCTTTGTGTGAGTAGCAGATAATGTTGTGCATTCCGCTAAATAGCTTTATAGTTAATCAATGCTTCATCCGGCCCTTCTCCATTGATTCATTTGTACAGATGAACCATTTCCGAACAAAGGGAAAACAGAATTAATGTTACAGGGAAACCCTTTTGAAATAAAATAACAAAGTGGTATAAAAGTGATAGCGTTAATGGCTAACTAATATAATCATAGCAAGCTTTTAGAACATTTTAGTTCCTTTTTAAAGCTGATAACCTCAGCTTGACCCTGACCATGTCAATGATGTTACACAAGCACCTACTCCATCTGATTTTCAGATCTTTCTTAGGTCTTACTTACAGTTGTGGAGCCTCTTGTCGAGCACTACTATGTGGAACTTCAAGTCTGGTTTGGTCAGAGATTGCTCAACATAGCTTTGAAATAGTGAAACAGCTAATTGTGAACAGTCCAGCGCTAGCTTTATTTGATCCTGCACATACATTTTCACAATTTTTCGATTTTTGCCATATTTTAAAAGTTCTGATAGACATTCGCAATGAAAAACAAATTTGCAAATCTGTTTGCACAGATTATAACCAGGCGCAGGGGAAATATATTCTCTTTGCGAACCAATCTGCCCTGCGTGAAGTTTATAAATGAGCCACAAGCAAATGGAGAATTCAAGTGATTCAACAGAAGTCTGAAAGAAGCACTACAGACAGCAAAACTTATTGGGAAATCTTGGAAAGTATTTACAACAGAGTTCTTACATAACTACAGAGCAACGTGCCATGCAATATCCCAAGCATCTCCAGCGGAATTATTACATGGCAGACAGATGCGCACTAAGTTACATCTTACAGACATCAAACTTCCACCAAATACTGTTCCTGCAAATTCATCTGTTGCTGACATTGTCAAACGTCAACAAGTCAAATGCAAGGCTTATACTGACAGAAAACGTGGTGCAAGAGAAGTGCACTTTGCCTATTCCTGATGCCAACTGCAATAGGCCTGAAGAAAGTGAACCTATGAGATGTACTGAGAAAATCAGAAAACTACCTGAATGGACCAAGGACTATTAGCTGTGAAGAATGTATGTATTGCTTTAAGATGCATACAGTTTTATGGTTTCTGTTTATTACATATACCCAAATGCTTTACTACTATAGGGGGACTATGTGGTGTTGCAAGGTGCCTGTAGGTGCCACTATACTGTGTATACACTGTACTTTCTTTACTGCTTAAAAGTGTTAGGTGCAAATTCACTAAATCACAAAGCGTGTAACGCTAGAGTTAATTCGCCAGCGTGATGTCAATTCGCAACTTTGCCGATTCACTAACAGTGCCCCTGGCGAAAATTCGATAGCAAAGGACATCGAGTTGCACAACTTCGCACCCTTACG